>OZ023328.1:37697072-37717072 GCA_964007535.1 Brachyptera risi | reverse complement strand
TTTATGAATTGTCCATTTTTATGAATATGATTTCATATACAAATAATCTAAACTGAACACGCATCAAAAGTTTTAAACGTCTTTCACGCATTTAATTCTTATGAGTAGTTTCAATTTTTGTGACCCGTGTGGGTTTTCACCGCCAGCTTATATTACAGGATAATGCACCAAGAATCAATCCATAAATAGTAATTGTTTTCACCTATACTTACATATACGTTTCTCAGTGACGCAGGTTCAACCTTAATTATTTTATTTTTGTAGACCTTGATATATGTTGACTAATTTTTCTCATCGTTCAGTTAAAACGTCCCGAGTCATGATAATAACAATTTGTAATTTTTAACGTAATTTACATTAATGTGTGTTTAATTTGTTTCTATCACCTTTCCTATGCTATTTGTTTTACATGTTTCCGTCATGTATTCGAACGTTGGTGCTGGTTGTCAAATACACATGAGTTACAACTGACAATTGAATGAGCTATGGGTATCATCTTCACCATCAATTAATAACGTGTTTTTCATTCCTGCTTTCGATCACAATAATTACCGGGGCTCATTAAAGTCGGATTATTTTGTGTCTTGTGTGAATAATTATTTATTTATTTTCTGTTTTTTTATTATTATTAAACGTGGCGTTGTATTATGTTGAACAACTTGGCTATAAGCTATGCTAGCTTCAAACACGGTGCATGTTGAGTTATAGTTCATATTCGTATAATTATTTTTTTCTCACACGTTTTTCCATTTAATTATAAATTAATATTTAATTATATGATATGAATGAAGTACGTTGAAATAAAATGAAAATCGAAATGCTGAAAATATATTATATATTTCTCTCTCTCTCTCTCTCTCTCTCTCTCTATATATATATATATATATATATATATATATATATATATATATATATATATATATATATATATATATATATATATATATATATATATTATATATTAATTTTCCCAATTGTCGTTTAAAAGTGCTTTTAATTAGTCCTACTATAAATAATTCAAGGGCGGTTCAATCTGACTGTTCAAACGATATGGTTGAATAAAATTAGTATAACCGAGAAGGTATTGAGGCTTCTTCCTCCAAAATCGTCTAGAGTAAGAATCTCAAATAAAAATATCTTCGAAAGGATGACCGAAGATCCCTTATCAGCATTACAAATGATTGAACCGTTCGTCACCATACACTCTTTCTTTTAATATGTATACCATTTATCAAATGAGTCACAATAATTCTTTTTTCTCTTTTGGGTGGTAAGATTACCCCTGTGGTGCCCCGTCCGAACGACCGTCGGTAATCGGTAGCCTCAATTTGGGAACTGTCTTTTCCATGTTGATAATGAAAATATTTAGTTATAATCATTATTCGTGTTTAATTATATTCTAAAATAGAATTCATTTGAAAATAGAATTGGAATATTCCCAATGTTGAAGAAACAAATTAGCTGCATGACTGCTGATAACTCTAGATACTTCACCTGTCTTGACATTGAACTGCAGTTGCAAGACAGTTGACAGTCGCATTATAGCATACATTATCAGTGTTGTTGTTGCATAGAATAGTCTGCTATACATCATTTGCAAACCGACTGACTGCCTTCGTTTAGAAGCAAGCTTATTAATAATCACACAATCATATAAATCTATTTCTGTACACAAACCGAGACGAACGCGGGTCGAAACTCTCGATCGTTGTGATGGTGGTATCTGTCGCTAGAGACCGCCAACAGTAAGGATTGTTGGCGGGATGACACTCCCGTCGTAAGGGGAAATTCATTGGATAGAGTTCTCCAATATTGTACGAAGGGCTTCGTTCGACCCTGACCCTCCTCAGCGGGAGCAAACTCTCGAAACTTTGTGTATTGTGTATTTACATCGTGTATTTTTTTCCATTTTCACCGATTATTTTGTATTATTGAGTACAATTCTGTAATATTGCATTCCGTTTTTTTTTCAATTCCTTAAACATATTTTTTTTTTTTTCAATAACATCGTAACTTGATACAAAATCATTGTTCCCTAATTAAGGCTATGGATGAAAGATAGGATCGTTTGGACGTGGCACCACAAGGGCGATCTTACCACCCCATTTTGATTATTTAAAACTAATGAACTTCAACACCAGGACTGCGCTGTCTGTGACCATAATTTTTCTTTTCGCCGTAGATAAAAGTCATTCAGTATAAACACACGAATGTTGATATCTTCTACTTTGAACTAGGCCCTAAGTCTCTTGGGCAATGATCACTTCTTTCCATTGACAGCAGATGTAAAGTTTATCATTATACAAAATGGACAAATTAAATTAGTGATGGGCCTGTAATGTTATAATTAGGCCTATCGCTCTAATAATTAAATAAAAATGATCAAACTTATACAAATTCCGGAATTTTCTTCAAAATTTCACAAATTTCAAAATTTCAAAATTTCATCGTGTTGAGACTGTAGATACATATGGTTTTTCAGAATACAATAACTTGCCAACTATTCTTATAAAATGTCATTTTCAAACTTGGCAACTATTGATGAAAATTCAATAGCCCTAATGTTCTCTGCACAGTGTTAAAACTCGGGTAGAAACAGACAACTGCTTTATCGACTCTTGCTGGAAAAAAAATACAGTCGGTCATATGTTGGGTCTTGATTGCTCATTTCACTGCTTGTATGACTGATTGACTGACTGTCTGAACGGTGGGTGATCGCGTAATTGTTGTCTTCCTACTAAACCGTGTAATGGTATGACAGCCTCTGCACTTCCTGCTAGCCATTGCGTGGTGTATGTGTATGACTGACTATACATGTGTGGGCGATGCACTTACACAAAGCCCATAAAATGCTCGTATGTTTCTGAACGAAAATTTCGCAAATTCAAGATAAGCGAGTACTAATTGTGAAAAGTTATGTGCCAGCGTAATTTAAATACAGTCCTCATTTACTGATTTAAACTGGTGTCTCATTGATTATTATAGTTCATATTTTATATTTAAACACTCCCAAGTATTCTGGTATGAAAGAGTTATTAATTTTAGTACTTGACTCGGTTTATACGATGATATTGTTCACAAACTATGAATAAATAAATGAATAAATAATAAATGAACGTAATGATTATTTACGTCATTAACGTCGTTGGATGTCATAATGATATGTATAGTCATTTTTTCTCATAATTGTTTTTCTTTGTTTGCAGGTGAGTCAGCGGGTTTGCGCTATCTTTTCTATCATGAACCCTCGAGAGTCGGTAAGCTATAAGATCATAAACCCAAGACCAGTTTTATGATATTGTGTGTGAAAAAAGTACTAAATCACACGTCAATTTTATAAGAATACAATGATATTCACCCGAGTTATCGAACACTTCAAACCGGCTTGACTCAAACCTGCTTGAAAGTGCTTTAATGCCAAGCGCCATTTGAAATTACTCTCATCAAATCGATTTGCACCTAGATTGAAATGAAATTCTCCAAATACCACACTAATAAGCCTACAAAATGAACGTCTGGACTAGAACCAAATATTGTAGTATAGCTGTTGAAATATATGAACCTCTTACGCACCATCTAGCGGCAAAGCGTGCATTACGGGTTTCATGGAGGAAACTTTGACCACTTCATGTGACCGCAGGTGTACATATAATTATTAATTTATAAGATGTACATTTTACTCTCTCTCTCTCTCTCTCCATATATACATATACATATATATATATATATATATATATATATATATATATATATATATATATATATATATATATATATATATATATATGTATATATATATATATATATATATATATATATATATATATATATATATATATATATATATATATATTAATAGGTATATATATATATATATATATATATATATATATATATATATATATATATATATATATATATATATATATATATATATATATATATATATATATATATATATATATATATATATATATATATATATATATATATATATATGTATATATATATATATATATATATATATATATATATATATATATATATATATATATTTATATATATTTATATGTGTGTGTGTGTGTGTGTGTGTGTGTGTATTGAATTACTATAGACAAAGTATAGATTGTTAATAATGGGATATCGTATATGCAGCCATTGGTTTCTAGATAATATCTTCAAAGAGCTTATGATAAGTTCTGAGACGTCAATTATTTCACGAATGTTCACCATGTTGTATAACTCTCGTAGGTTCACGAATACTCTGCTGTTTAAACAAGTCGAACGGTTCGTACATTACCAACGCCGTAACTGGTCCTGTAAACAATTTATACAATTCAGTTCTTTGAAGTTTGAAATTCGAATCGCGTCTTCCAATTATAATACCATGTAGTATTATAATTATGCCACGCCAAGCTGTATAGTAAAACGTTTGAGTTTATTCCCAATCAGTTGAAATAAGATCTTCTTCAATGACTTGTAAACCGTAATGTCGCCCACAGGAAGTGGTTCGTGTCAGAATTGATCGTGTTTTCTCGTGTCAGACAACCATTTACATGTTTCTCTTGTTGGTATCAGATCGTGCGCGACCTCAGTTCACAGTCAGTACGGACCATGGCCTATTATAGTAGATATAGCTCCGGTTAAAGGACGAAATCAACGGAATTACGGTTTAAAAGACTAATTTCTAATCAACTGTAAGACCATGCGAATGTTGTCGACGACCCTGGCGATAGTGTAGGTTGTGATGATAGCGTGCTAGGAGTTGCATTGCTTTTTATTGAGAACTTTCTAGAGCCGAATAAGGTTCTATTGCCTTGCTGTGGAGATGTATGAAATCAGTCATGTATTATTATAGTTCTATCCGCCCGGCCTTTATGATTTTTAAATAATAATTATTCAATTAATTATATAATTGGGTTGGTAAGATCGCCCTTGTGCGCCGTCTGAACTAACCTTAGTTGACATCCTTATCCTTAATTGGGGAACAATGACTTGCTGTCAAGTTTTCGATGTTGATAGAAAAAAAAATGATTGAAGTATTGATGGAATTTTTCACGCTAGCTTATCATGGGTGAGTCAATAGGCATACAACCAACAGCGTTTGCTAATCATAGATGCACTTATTGTTGCAAGGCAAAGACAACAATGAAAAATGTTCACCAAATGGTATTCACAAATCATCATCTTCAACACTATCTCATGCAGATATATCCATAATTGTTGAGAAAAATTGGTTTTACTAAATTCGTACATGGGCATATATACCAGTGATGAAAGATCGTATCGATTTCACATTTAACATTTTTTTCGGTATTCAAAAATCTGTATCTAGGTTTTCGCCAACACAAAATTTTTTCATTTTTCATTTGAAGAATTTGAAAAATTACAATTTTTTGTTCAAAATTATGTAAATGCGGTAACGTCCGTTTTTCAATTATTAACAGAATGCAAACACAATCATTTTGATATTTCAAAAATTACATCCGTGAGAGTTTGCGGCGTGAAATACGAGCACCTGCGGCCTCCTGTGTCTTGGTAATATATCTTTCGTCTTATCACCCCGCTCGCTCATCTCATGACATCGACATGTACACCGTTCCCTTCTTCTCCCCCCCCCCCCCCTCCCCCCCCAGCATACCTATCGGTAACAAGTTGATGACAGTTGTTGTGTAATCGAGCGTCGAGTCTCGAAACAGACACAACAAATCGGTATTTCGAGAACAAACAGATACAAACCGCATGCAGTCGTCCGTTGCGTCATCGAAACTCCTCTCTTGCGAATATCAATTCTTAATTGAGGTTAAAAAATCAAATTAACATAACTTGATTCAATCTTTTTATCAATAAGATAGATTAAAACAAGAATAACATTTTTGATTACTGTTGATAATTAATTGTAGATTTTTGCACACGTTGCGTAAATAACTCGATTTTTGTGCTATAGGAATAAAGCTTTTTCAAATATTTATTGTTAATCAGTTATAATATATTCATGTTCTTAACGTACCCAATTAGTGGAGACACTGATTATTAAAACAATAAATACAATATATTTATGTATTTCTGAACGGATTTGATAACTGAGTCAAAAGTTGGAAAAGTTTTGAAATCTGTAATAGTGAACCAAGTAATATTGTATTTATTTATACGATGACTAAGATCTAAAAACTATACAGGCCTCTATATACATAGTAGGCCTATATACGTAACACAATACGTACATAATCTCTAAAGAAATATGAATATAATATTGTTTCACATATGATTATTGACAATATTTCAACAAAACATCTGTCTGATGATCAGACATGTTCCACAAATGGCTAATTTTTTTGGTGGGGAATACCGTTAGTCAGTGCCCTTTTGCGACGGCCGTAGCTCAGTCTACTCTGCAGACTATGACAACACTACTTCAGAAACGGAAGTCATTGTTTGGTGTGGGTTCGAGCTCCGCATAAGGCATGGGCTTGTATAAACGTTCCATCACTTTGACGGTTATTTCGGAAAATTCGGAAACTTTGGAAAATTTCTAGAAGTATAGCACTGGGTATATATTTTTAAAATGTTCAATTTTCTCCGTTTGACATGAAATTTTCACAGAATGTTGATATTGATCTGATACATATTTCTACTTTGTCTGAAGAAATTTGGCGTGGTCGTGTGTAGGAAAATGAATGATTAAATTGTAAAAATGTCCAATATTGAGATTGGAGTTTGTCCCTGAAAATCGACAGGCTATGAGTCATAATAATGAAATTATATGAATGAATGAATGAATGAATGAATGAATGAATTAATTAATACATAGCTACTAACAATTTGAAATCAACGTGTATATACTTCATTGTTCTTTCGAGTACATTCTGTCTAAATATCTCGCTCATCGTACAATGCATATACGTTGCCTTTTCCTAGTTATATAATATATTGATAATTATTGTTTATTGAGCTACGATTTCAATCTTCCGCTGTTTATATGATTGTTGATTCGAGAAATAGAACCAACGGTACGCCAATTATTGCTTTATTTTTCACTTGGTTGCCCTAGATACAGAATGTATATGCATTTTTTGTTAAAATTTCTCCAAAAAATGACTTGAAAAAGAATCTAGCAGGCTTTGAAATCTGAATGTAATTAAAAATATCCTAACCCCAAATGAATGGTTATTCAAATATTTTACTACTATAACAGCAACTACATTTTAATTGTTGTAACCACAATTATTAGTGTGTGAATGAGTTACGACAACTCGAAATGTGAAATTGGTCAAAATCTTACTAATTGTTTCCCTCTATAGATAACTTACAGGCTATAGGCTACTTGCAGTACGACACATTTACAATGTCTTTAATTCTCCACTAAATTAAGTTCCATAAAAATTTGAATAGCAATTAATTTTCGATGAAAAAATTAAAATCTCATTCTCTTACTTTTTTCACTCGGCCGCGCCAGAGAAAATGGCCTTCAGGTCATATTTAGAAAATATATACATTTGCATACCTCTAATCAAGTAGTTTAAAATCTTAGTACTCATCTGAATTTCCTGAATCTCATCCCCTCTTGATTGATTCACCCAATTTACTCACCAAACAAATAGTAACGTTTGACTTCGGTAAATCAATTGAATACATGAATGTTTGGATTACAAAATACAGTGATAATTTTACCAACTCAAGTTTATCTATAGAAGCAGTCGCATAGGTTTTACTAACGCGCCTCCCCTTGTTAACTGTTACTATACCAAATACCTAATATCGGACAGTAGGATCAACAATATTTATTCCATCTACTTTTTTCAAAACTATCATCCTCACTAAACTATCCCTCCTAAGGGCTTAATTATTCTGGCGCCGGACAGTCGGACCACACTTCCAAACTAGAAATTAAAAACTCCTTAATGAAAATAAATTCCCAGGTAATCCCTCACCCCCTCCGCCTCCCTCGTCCCTGTCCTTCTGTAATATGACGAGTGTAAAAAAGCGTCTAGATCTGGAGCAAGGTTACAAGGTAATAGATACGTGGTATATAGATGTGGTCGAATTAAGGACAAGCCGTAAGGTAAGGAAGGCTGTCGTAGAACTAAACCACTGACCAATTAAATCAAAGGTAAAGAATCGAGTGATTAATCGTGGTGGCTGTGGAACGCAAATAGCCAGCCAATGAGAGAGTTGTTATGCCACATAGCAGAGAGGTAAAATTGTTTTATTATGGAGGTGGAAAACTATTTATTACGCCGTGTGTGGTGTTTACAAAACGTATTATTAGATGAGATCTAACCGAGGCGTTAATGTATCTACTTTACGGTTGTAGATCGAAATGATGATTTGAAATGGTTATTTCTTGATAATGTTGATGTCTGTTTTGTGGAATCTTTCGAATCACTTATACCGTACAGAAAGAGGTAACGTGAAAGTATTACGATGATGCGTAATGAACGACCCCACTAACAGCTATAGGTTATATGTGGGTGTCGGGTGATGTTTACAACTAGGAAAACGCGGGATGCGCGTTGTGAGATGAGCTTAGAAGTATGGAAATCTAGAGTAAAAAATATTCTGTCAGCTCAATCTCCATTTACGGACCTTGGATAACTTCAAACGTTCAAAAACCTTACCTGCAACTTGTTGATATTTATAGTGCTGCAACCTGTCGCATTTACACTTTGCAAAACCAATTGATCCAAATATTCAATAAAATGTACACTTTTATTGCGTTTTCTTTGTTATTTCTCATCCGATTGTTACAAAAATCTCTGAAAAGTTGTATAATAGTACTGTTCTTATTTGGTGAAAATTTGAGAGCTTTTGAAAAATTCTTGTTTTTCAAGTATTTTCCTCCGGGTTATTCTTATGAGGATCTCTCAAACTTTCCGATTATTTTCCGGAAAAAACTTCCAACCAATTTCTCTGAATAACAATTCCCAGTCTATTCTGGTATGACAGAAATATGTAGAAAAAATTTCAATTCGATGGGTAGGATTTTGACTGGGATTTTCCCTGATTTCCCTCTTTAATTGAAGTGGGGATGATCCTCAAGAGCATGCCACGACCGTTTCCTTCTCAATGTTTAGAACACATTATAAAATAACCGACGCCAATAGATCCAGGTTATCACAGTGTGGAGAAAAACCTTCGAAAATCTCTGCCTATAGTGAGGCCATGGTTTTGGTGAGGGGGGGGGGGGGGTTGGAAGAAAATACCTTAAATGACTATTTTATTAATATCGTCTGTTTTTAAAGTTAGTATTTCTTTGTTGTTGGCAATTTTTTTAAATATTCTCCTTCTTTTTATCTCAGATTATCCTCACTGCATAAAAGAGAAAAGTGAGCAGGTGAAATTCAAACTTTTCCCATTCTTGTGTTTTCCCTCGTATACATGTCTGTCATTATGGACAGATTTGTATATAAACACTGTGTACCTTAATTATTAAATATCACCAATTGAACTATTGACTGCGTATATATTTTGGTACTTCCTGGTGAATATTCCCATGCACCCGCTTTAAGCTGTTTTATTTCAAAGTGGGATGTTGGATGAAAACCCCACCGTTTTTTTTTTGCGTCAACATCGAGTCATTACAATTAGAAATGAATAACCAAAAACTACGCTAAATGAACCTATAGAGACTATTTCTAGTTGTACATGCTCGTCGAAGCGACAAAAAGGCTTCCATCAGAGATCACGTGACACGTTTCACGGTCGAATCGTGTAATTGCTGTCTTATTACGTTATATGAAAGTTTCATTATAGTGAGGCGACGCTTGTGGCTTGACCCTTACCTTACCTAATATAGTCTAGCAGAAGTAGTTAGATCTTGGCATTTTGATTGGTTTAGACACGTCTAGCCCGTAAGGTGGCGGTCTTTCAACACTCTGTAGAGGAATGTGATTGTAAATGGAGCATTGTATATGATTGATATAATTCATGATATAGAAATACGCTATATGTGACCTCTATCGATTTCGAATATTGAATTTTCTGTTTTTGCTCTGTTTTTTTATTGCTCCAAAGTGATGAATTACGCTAATATAAAAATTATCCATTTTACACCAACATTTATCGCGTATTGTTTTAGACGTGTTCTATTTTCGTAACCGGGGAAATCCAACTTTATTTATCATCACTATCATGTATAAAATGTTGAGTAATGCCCTAGAGTTTGAGTAAAGGATGAAGGATGGGAAAGCTAGAATTTGTGAACGTTTCTTTAGATCAAAACTATATTCCTAAAACTCAATATTTCGTCGGTTTCAGTTTAAAAATGAGAGACATGATTGGACGTCATCAAAATCGTAATCAAATTAATGTTAAAATCTTGCCCCTCTCCCTTCTCCCGTGAGGCCGGGACTCATTCAGCCATCCGGTCAAGTCATATATGTTCAAGTCAGTTATAGAATGAGGCATACGCTTCAGTAAGTTCATTTTTTATCTATCATCCACTCATGTGTATATTTGTATCCCCAAATAGCCTAGCTTTTGATGGGATCGTTCAGGAAACAAATTTTGAAAAGTCTGATCTAAATATTTCCTGGAGTCTTATTCTGAAAATATCCGTTGATTTCCATGCGATCGAATCCGTTTTCGCTTTATTATATATATATATATATATATATATATATATATATATATATATATATATATATATATATATATATATATATATATATATATATATATATATATATATATATATATATCCGATTTTACTATATAAACGTCGATTTCCATGAAGACCGAAACGGATTCGATGACTATGGGCCGGAAAAAAATATCATTCATAATACGAATACAGCCGAATCGCTTTCAAAGCGGTCGCTTTCATTTCCATATGATCGAAATCTAGTTTCAGAATGAGCCTCCTGGTCTATTCTGGTATCTTTCTCGCGGATGATGAAATGTGAATGTTTGTTGTCGATGATGATCTTTTTCATGATAATAATTGAGTTTGAAGTCTACTCGAAGGAAGGGAGGTTGAATAGTTCGGTGATTGAAAGTGGCTGTCACCCATTAGGACATACACCAGTAGCTGGACCAGTCGGCTTGACCGGCGATACTTCACAGATAAGTCAGGGGGGAACAAAGTGGTGCGTGTATCAAGAGTCGAGTTGTATACTCACGAAAGATATGAATTGCGGCGAACCAACCGTTCGGTGAAGTGGTGTGGAATAGGGGAGACAGTCGATAGAAAACTTCATCTCTCTTGGGTAGAAGTATTTGTTGTAGATGAGTAGTATGTAGTGTATGTACTGAGAAAACGCAATAGGAGCCGTAGAACCAGAATTATTATCATGAATCATAATATTAAAATAGCTTTGCATTAATTTAATTCATTTTTTTTTAATTGGTTCAACCTGATTTTTACAAAAACTGTGCATAGTCTAGTATGAGACAAAAAAATTGGATAATTCTTCAAATTGATCAGTATCTCTCATTGACCTGAAAATTGACACAAAAATATCAAACAATCAAAGCACTTGTTTCCAATACTTGCATGCAATAATGAGTCTTACTTCACGCGCATCTAATAATTGCGTTCATAGATCACAAGAATAGTTATAAAATGAAGAAACGATATTTTTTCCCAGTTGTTTAACAAAGTTTTCAATATTGTTCATCTATTTTCTGTTATCATGGCCAACTATAATTGGAAATTTATATTATAATAAAAATAATAATGCATTATTATTATATCTGTTGAATTCATTTGATGTGTTTCGCTATGTGTATTGGATTTCGCAGCAACGCTCAATTACGAATTCTGGTGGATAATTAAAAAGCTTAGTTTAGGTGGTACTGAAAGTGGGCTGTTGGTGGTTTTCCAATGGTCACCATGGTCACCGAGCTTATGATCAACCAAACGTTGATTTACTGCCATCCACATATATTTTGTTGCGCTTCCCAATAGATCATTTGTGTAAAGTGAGAACATTTTTCGCGATGTCTGAGTTGTTGACTTTTGCCACCCCTTCATTACGACGTGGGTCGTTCGTGTAAAGCACAGTATATTGAGCGCATCTGCGATATACCAGTGAGATTGTACATGTATACCTTCATCGTAACAGACATGAACCATCGATGAGTAGGCCTACCATCGATCATTTCTATCATGAGTAAAAGCTGAGAAAACGTCTAAAATTAAATTTGCATTTATTTTTTTATTTTGCAACCTTTATTCAGTCGTGTGTTTTGGGTGAATGGACATTTTCCATATTATTGACCTTCGTCATCTCCTTTTTTGTCATTATTTTGTGGTCTTATATAAGTTATAATATATGTATACGGTTGCGGTCACATAAGTGGATCTTGAAAATAAATATATACAGATATTATACGCACTAAACATATGAAAAAAGCGGTTAAATGTTGTAGGTTGTATTTGAATTCAAGTTCGAATTTCGAATTATAAACCATCCTATATGACCGCAATTGTTTACATAGGATATTGTATTATTCGTTATTTTAAGATATACAATTTTTTCCCCTTCTAAATAGAACGTATTAAAATAATGTTTAGTATGTATATATTTGTGGTCGGGATCCTCATAATGAAACAAAAAACGTTGATACTGCTATGCACAAGTGGTATTTTAAACGGGAAGATGTATCTAGTTTCAATTTATTTTTTAAACACATTCAATATTCATAATTGAAAAACATAAATTCACACATTTTTTTTTGGCACAGTTGGCAGTCTAATTAAAATGATCTCTCTAACTGGACGAATTTCAGACCAGATTTCAAATCTAATTCATTTTAAAATTATTCACATCTCGTTTTTTTCCCTTCCAAGTCAGAAAGAAAACGTGGTTTCATTCTTTAAGTTATATGATATCCGTCGACAGGTAATTTGCCACACAGATTACACGCGTCGGTTTTTCATTCCCCACCATCACAATACCTCATCTATGTTGCAGCGAGCCACACGCTTTTCGTCAGGCCAATTATTCATTATAACAAAACTAACAAATGATTCAAGTATTCAAATCGAAACGTGCGATGGTTAGTGGTTGTGGGCATCGGGAACGGTCGATCGGAACCCGCCGAGAATACGGGTGTTGCACTTTCGGCTGCATTGCTGTAATGTTGGCACACGTCAGTTGGTTGAAATATATAACATAACTGGATGACATATTTCTGACATCAGTTTTATGTAATACAAACTTGACGCGAGTGATTTTTTGTAGAGTAATTTTATCTTATAATCGGCAAATGTCATATGTCTATGGACTTAACATACTTGAAATATATGCAAAGAAAATTAAGCTTGAATAAAATTCTTTTGAATTTCGTATTCTTGAAATGAAAATATAATTGAATTGTATAATTCAATCTGATATACAATGTCGATCATATAGAATCTACTTTACGTTTGACTTGTTTGTCGAATGACATGCTTAGAATTGAAAATCGATTCATCAGACTACATATTTTTCCGATTTTAGGGTATTTCGGTTTTATTTGTTCAATTATCTGGTTTAAGAGTAGGCTTATGTTGTGTATAATAACTTCTTAGATCTATATATTTACATAATGGTACTTGTTTTTTTACTGTCATTCCGTCATTTTTCACAATATTTAAAATTCTCTATAATAAACCAATTGAAAAATAAAAAACATTATTCTGACATTTTAGACATGATTTTAAAAATCAACACTGAATATATTCAGAGTGATTTTAACTATACATTTTACGTTTTACATTCACAAAGAACAACTCCTTCCGAAATTAAAATATGAATAAATGTGAATATAATGTTTTTATAAATAAAAACACGAGACCTTGTAATGTTGTGTGAGTTTTTCGAGTATTACATTCTGTTCACCATTTATTCAGGATACCTGTCTTGATTTATTTGTTACTGAAATAGTCTCATTCTTTTCGTGTGGATCCATGTTTCCATACACCTGTCATTAATCCGACATCAAAAGAGTGTTAAAAGGTGAATATTGTTTCGACTTTGTTATTCGTAATTTTCCTCTTCATTTGTGTTAAAAATGCCGTGAAATTCAACTGGGTGATAAGAGAGAGCGAGAGAGAGATAGAGAGAAAAACAGAGAGAGAGAGAGAGAGCTCTCCAAGAGAGAAATAAAATGAGAGCTATAACATTTGTTGCCAATTCACTTCGTCTAAAAATAACTTTTTCTATATTATAGTAGAGATGAGGGCGCGAACCACTCGTTCGCTAATGGTGTGAGACAGAGGAGACGGTCAATCGGAACGTTAATCTCTCGTGGAATTACCTTTACTTTGTTTAGCAGGCGGCATGTAACTTCACACTTCCACCATCAATCGAATCTAATAAAAAGTTCGCGTTTTAATTATCCGATCAATTAGATTATGATCTTGAATGCGATCTGATTGAAACTCCGATTTACTTCGAAGTGATATTGAAGCTATTTATATACGAGAAAACGTTCAGTCGACAATGAACTCAATTTCAACTTTTAATGAAATCCATGAATGAAGTCATTCCGTGTCAAGACACGGATTTACCATTCGTAACCTGTGATTGCAAACGTAATTTATATCAGTTATTTATGTTTTGAATTAGTTTCTTTTAATTAATGTAAATGTAATTAATCTTTGCACTATATTCTCGAGTGGATAAATTGAGTTGAAGTAACTGATACATGATACATAAGGGAGTGTTGGCAATCACATGAACGACTGATTTATACTAATGTAAATGTTACATGGAAGTGGAAAATGATGTTCAAATTATGCGATTACATTTTAAAATACGTGTAAGGTAAAAAGTGAACACAGTTCCATTAGTTGTAGTTTCATTTAATAACATTAGTTTATAATTAAATGAAGGAAGGTAATGATTTATTATACCTCACTACTGGATCGCATATGGATTTATTTTCTTTCTCTTTACCGATATTTTTGTCGCATTGCATTCGAGATAATTCATTGAAATAACCTAAGTGTGAGAAGAAAAGTCTGTATATAACTTTGAACCTGTGTCAAGGGGTTCGAAAGGATAATTATTTCTTGGTAACCCGTATATTTTCGCACATTTTAATTCAATCTAAATATCGATTTCTAAATGGATATGGCCCGGTATTACCAGGTCCAGTACGCATTGTTCTGAGAGTTATAGAAAAATATAGTATTGATAACCATCGTGATAACATCACGTAATCACCAGTGAGATACATTTCGTATTTCGATGTGCTAGTATTTTTTTTAGCCGACAGATTAAGCACTGTATGCTCCAAATAAAAATTAAAAAAAGTTACTATTAGGTATTTAAATGGTGTTTTGAGGTTGATGTTATGAAAAAAGTGGATTTTTTATTTCATACCGTACCAGAAAACATACGATCTGTAGGCCTACACAGTAAACGGATAGAGGGGTAGATGTGTTTTTAATATTTTCGGAAAGTATAAATATTTTTAGTTTCTGTAGTCTAATATGTGAAGAAATCAATTTTCTTCATTACCCTGAGCTCGAGACAATATGTAAATAGTTAATAATAGCTATATTCGTATTTTAATTTACAACATAGTGTTTTAGCTGTTTGTGATTATTGATTGTTTATAACGACCCCACCAAACAGCTAGGTTATACGGGGGTACGAATGAGCAGGTGATTGATAAGTGAAAGTTATGATAAGTGAAAGGATATTTACAAAAACCCATGCTTTATTCGGGACTCGAACCCACGCCCAGCGGTGACTTCAGTTTCTGAAGCGGTGTCTCAGCTGACCGAGCTACCGAGGGTTGTCTCATAAAAATTCGCTTCCTGTGTTTGTTATAATCGTGCCCTAAAAGTATAATACAATTGAACGTTTCGCTCGCACATATCGCGTTTTCCCAGTGTTCTTCTAGATCAACAAACTCTACCAAGGGCATGGTTATAATATAGTGCATGGTCGTGGTTCTATTCTTGCATTCGACTGTTATTAAGCCTCCCACTTGGCGCGAGTTATCCTGTATATGTAATAAAGCCCACCTCCAATTTCCAGACAAACACACGCAGATTGAACAGAGAGAGAGAGAGAGAGAGAGAGAGAGAGAGAGAGAGAGATGGTATCTGTCAAAATCATTCGATTCATTTATCACGTTATGCTCATGCGAGATAGCACATTGACATCTTGTAGCTTCTCCGAAGATTTCGTATCTCACTACTGAAGTCATGTATTTATTAGATTCATTCTACATTAATCTTCAATGTTGTAGTTGTTACAGATAGTTGTAATGTGGAGTGTGGTGGGGGGGGGGGGGGGGGGGGGGGAGAGGGGGGGGGATGTAGGGTGCAATGTTCTTTTATGTTGACTTCCTAGCATTGTATACGAAATATTAGTGTTTTTTAAATGAAAGATTCCATTCAATAAAAAGTGATTGGAAATTGTTTGATTGGTGATGTACTATAGCAATTCCATTTTTTTCGTGATTTTTTAAACGATTTCTGTTGAATAGTTTTTCAAAATATCTGATCGGAATGTCTGCCCTGAAGTATTCCATTCGAATTTTTAGAAATCATTTTTACAATTAACCGCTCAACGTTTTATAATTGAATCTTTTTAGGAGCGTTAAAGCGAAACTCCCAATTGTCAATGTCAATCGTCAACAATGAAAGAGGTGGCAGTCGTTTGGAATCCTATTTTTTCCACTACTATACTTTTTTATATACTCATATACTTTTACCATGTATACTTTTCGAAGTCAGGACCAATGAAGGTTAATAATTTTATATCTATACCTAGTGCTCGGGTATACAGACCTTCAAGTTACATTCCAATGTAGATCGGCATGCCACCATCGAAGCCGCACTACGCATTATGTCGAAGTGTCAAGGGATTATAGCTCGAGTATTTAGAGATGAAGGGTGTTAAGGATATTTGGCAAACATATTAATCACTCGATCCGACGTATCGACCACGCAGCTACTGAATGAGATGACTTTGCATGTTTTAAATATGTAAACACTAGAACCTGTGTTTGTTTTTTGCGATAAATGTTTAAAGCGTTTTTCAACATCAACAGATTTAGTTGGTTAGAAGAAGTTTTCAACGGCTCGATGATGGATTAAAAAACGTTTACGAAAACACATGCTTATATAGCGGAACTCGAATCTGTGACCGTTTGGCTTCAGATTTAGGTTATTTCTTAAAGAACATCACAACCGTGATACTAAATTTTGAGGAATAATGACATTATATACGTCTCTAATTTTAGGGAAAGCTAAGAATCATCATCTCAATTTCTGAGATGTTAATTTATTTGTCCCTCAGGACCCGGCCCTTCTGAGTCGTGACGTGGGCATTACTCGATTCTGTTTATATATTCCTATAGAGACGTTAATGCTTACGTCTACTTATGTCGTGCGTACTTATGGTCAAAAAATTAATTATAATTTCTGAAATTGAGATGATTATTTTTAGTTTTGTTCTCGAATTATAGGGAAATAAATATCGTAAAATATCAAATATCGAATATCATTAAAATCTAGTTTCAGAGTTGTGATGTATAATAATAAAGGAGGGAGATTCTTCAAATTCTCCAGTTTTTCAGTTTCTTCAACACCATTTTTGTTCAATTCCGTTCTGTATTATTAATAATAATAATAATCATCTTTATTTAATTGAGCATAGTGTTGTACAAAAGAAAAAACAAATGTGCTATAGAATGCGTCAGATATTTATAAAAAAGAGACGTGCGTATGTGGAAACAAATCAAATCAAATACAATATGAAATATAATATGACATACAGAAAATATATAAATATAATATGTATCTATATATGAATTGAAGATTATGCTGGAATAAAATCTGTAATTGTGTATGGACTGATATTGATGAGATGTCTTTTTAGGTTTGATTTGAATGAATTTATTGATTTGATTTCTTTCATCTGATCAGGTATACTATTATTATTAGGAGTGTCTGGGATATATTCTACAATATTCGCCAAAAGGGATTTAGAGATTGTGCAAAAGAGCCGTTGTAAAGTGCAAGCTGCCTATTCAAGTAACAATGCATGCTGCTTGTTTGGTTTATGTATATCTTACACCGCGGCTATCTAGATAGTGAAGAGGTGTTTTGTATGACTTTTCACTGGCCAAATATTAGAAGCATGCTTAATTAAAACAGACAGAAATAGAGGATACGATTTTTTAAAGTTGGGCGTTTATAGTTTAAAACACATGTACAAGCAATTGTTCCATTGTTACAGTGTGTAATCATTTAATGAAATCATTTTGTTTTAAATGTGGTGAACTCAATCAAGGACGATTGATATGAGAACGCATGTGCTCACGTGCATGTGCATACTGAAATCTGCAACAAATTTAAATTACACGTGAAAAGATTATATCTCTTTATTTATTAATTCATTTGTTCATTCGTTTATAAGAGTATTTATTCATTTATTCGTTGATTTATGTCTACATTTATTCAATTATAAGTCGAGATGAAATACTACAGGCCTACAAATAAAATGTGTGGTACATTTAAAAGATATGCCCAAAAATGCTTGAAAACAAAGTAATTTTGAAAAATAAACTGATAATTATTTGATGTAGAATGCCTATATATTATGTATACAGTTGTGTATCATTTGATATTTCTCTCTCCTGTATTTTTTTTTTTGTGTGGTGAAGAGGGGCGTGGTTCATGGAGGAATTATTTTTTTACCACCTTCGCGAACGAAAGCGACCAGATTGTTCTAGAAACTTTAGTATAACTGTTATTTTATAGACAAAAAGATATGAAGGCCTTAAATTAGTTCTACTTTACTTTGAAAGTTTTTCGAGATACAATCATTCATCTTCAAAAGTTAATTGAAAACATAGAGTTGAATACAGATTCATTTATCATGAGGCGCGCATTATAACCAAATAATGAATGTGATATTAATGAATATGGAAAATGAATACAAAATATATACCAATATATTTTTTCTTTTGCAGTGTGCTCATATTCAATTCATCAATACAAAACTAAAATTGCAAGTTTTATCATAATTATCATAACATTTTTTTAAATATTTATTTGTATTCTGCTAATAACCTATTAAAATATTGATGTTATATTATTCTATTTTGCATTTCTTTTTATTCAAATTTGATTATTTGTATATTATAAATTCTGTGTCCAACGGTGTAGCTGCGATTGTCAGTAGATTATATTTTTTTTGTTTGTTAAAAAAGTTTCTCTATAGTAGATTATCGCTGATGATTATCGCTTTGTGATGCAATTATAAAAGTGCAATCTCGCGGTTGCACATGCAATGTAGTGAAAAGTGCACTTGTCATTGGTCGATCGTGCATTGCTAATATAGTCTATATGTTGTAGCTGTAATTGTGCTCTATTTCTAGAGATGAACCGCTTACTGCCAATGTCATGAATGATGTGTTTATCTGTGAAATGAGGATTGAAGAATCTAATTAATGATAATTATTAGGCACACTTCCTTTTGTTGCACTTGACCGATGTCACATAACGATGCATGCAAGCGTAATAGAAATAATATATAATCACAGGGATAGTAAATTGTATAGTAATGAATTATTATTACTAATATAAGCTAAATATAATGCTAAATATCACACAAATACCATGCCAAGGTGACTATATATGTGTGTATTCCTGATAGTATACATTGAACAGTGTTGCATGGATGTTTTTCGAAATATGATTAAATATCTGGATACAAATGTTCCCCATGGAGGTCCCAATTCCCTAATAAGTATGACAAGGTAGGATCGTTTGCACGGGGCACCAAGAACGATTTTGCCACCTCAAAATGAAATAATTGAATGTTATGTCAACTCATTGAACAAACTGTATTTGTTTGAACCAAGTATTTCTGGGATAATGAATTAGATTTGATCAATTGTAATGATTAAAAGAAGATTGATGTAAATTCACTTTTTCAATTTTTCAATTTCACGAGTACCAAATAAAACATGAATACTATGATGAAAATATTGTAGTCAAGTTCCCGTCTGGCTTAGCAGTTAAGACACTCCCTTAGAAACTGACG
>OZ023328.1:37482072-37692072 GCA_964007535.1 Brachyptera risi | reverse complement strand
ATCAAAATCCAAGTCGATAATATTGACAACTTTTCTCATCGCTAGGCCTATAATTCCTCACAAGACATGAGCGTTTTGTGACACGTATGTTGGTATTGTCATAAAGCTATCTGGTGACAATTTGGTCTTAGGGGAACGAGTATAGGGGGAAGTGTCACACCATTTCAATACTACACGGGTAATAAGATAATGTGATGGTCCATTTACAGCATCTCTTGTCTGGACCGCTGGCTGCAGATTCAGAGTGGGGTCAATTGGTGGTGTGGGTCACGGTGCATTGTTCACATAGGAAGACGAGCGCGTTTGTTAATTAGGTGTTATTGGATGAGATTTCGCACGCTGTGAGAATGTACTCCCTATTGTTTCCTCTATCGTTCAGGTCAATGCTGGGATCGTTCAACAGGCCTCGATCGACTCTTCCCACTTTCAAAAAACACTTGATAAAATAACCTCTTATCTCATAATCCCACAATCTCATATATCATTCACCGACGCCAATAGATCGTAGTCATCAGTACAGTGCGTCGTTATGAAATAATATAAAACAAATAAGTTTTTAAGAAAGTGAAATAAAAGGTTTTCAGGTATTTTCAGGTATTTTAGATGGCGGTAAGGAAACAGTCATGATCTATTATTGTTATAAGGAACCATCTTATTCGTGATTAAAAGCAAAGTGGCTGACATCTGATGACGTTTTGGTGATCTGGGCGGAGGCAGATACTTTCAAATTATATATAAATTATTTAATGTGTAATTACAATATTAAATACAAAATTAAAATTACTAAAATTATTAATTATTAAAATTACAATATTAATGACAAATATAATGTGTGTAAGCATACAACAACATGACACCTAGGGCCTACCTGCCTCCGGACGGCCACTTCAACAGTGCTGCCGCCTGGTTAGCTTTTAATCACGAATATAACTTGGTATCCACCTGACTGACCGAGGAAAATTACGAGAAACCTCTTTTTAGGACGGTAGACCATGGCGAGATAGAAGTCCGATCTCCTGAATGACGGTTCACTGTGCTAGCCACTGTCCACCCTTATCAGTATCTGATAAATCAATGGCAATGATACTGAATGCATTATACACACTATACGTCACGTGGGTGAGAAAATAATATTTGATCACGTTTTCAAAACTAGATATAATAATAATAATGAAAAGATGATTTGCATTTCCAATTTTTTCCATTCCTTCTGAGAAGTCGTTTATATTTAAATCAACTGGGCGGGGTATTTAAGTGTATTTACATGTTATAGTCGTGTAATGCAACTAAGTCACTTTTACGAGTTCACTTTTTATAAAAATAATCGGACATTTATAATAGATGGGCAATTAGAATCAAAACGTGTCAAGATATTTATTGTTTAAATATTGTATAAGTTGTTTTTTCAATATAATGCTTGTGTAACGTGGAAATAGATATAAACACGATAGGGCTACACCTGTACGGTGAAGCGCTACTATATGTATGTAAGCGCTACTACAGAGATCCATCCCATTGATTTGCGTAACCCCAGCAACAGATGGGCTATTTGGGGATACGAATAGATGAATTGAAATGAATGAATGTGGTTTGCAAAAACCCATGTATATGTAGAATTATATATATATATATATATATATATATATATATATATATATATATATATATATATATATATATATATGAATATATATATATATATATTTTTGAATATATATATATATATATATATATATATATATATGCATCTTTTACTGGTTTTTAGACTGGTGCGTTGTACTATCCAACTATTCTCGTACAAGATGGTTGATCTCTAATTCGACGTGTCAAATATTGCTAGTTGTCGAGCTCGCGCTTTGACTGCGAGGAATTTTGTTCACAGAAATTATGGGTTAAAAGTTATATTAATTTGTCTGACATGTAGAACACGGTTCACACACCTCGTATAATAAAACGAGCTGCGCGGTGGTTCAGTGCGCATGTCTCTCTCGTCTCAATCTCGTTTTCGCCCGCTGTGCTGGACCAGTCGCTTGTAAGATGGGATCAGATTCGCTTGTCCACGTCTTCTAGGCAGGGGAGGCCAATTATAACATGTAGTTAGCACATTGTTATAATGTGACGTCACCACTCATTGTTGTATGCAGGAAGGCCGTGAAGTGCCCATCAGAATTTAATTTTAACCATTATATATGGCGTGTATATATATATATATATATATATATATATATATATATATATATATATATATATATATATATATATATATGTATATAATTTAATAGTTTAGGCATATATAATACAATAATAGAATATATAATATGCTTTATTGGTTCAAATTGATCTTATAGAGATATTAGCCTTGTCAATATACTATATGGTAATGATAATACAAAATGCAGTAACGATGAACAATTAAAGAAACAATTATGAAAAACACATTTGAACATTATGAAAACATTGAACAGCAATACATTAATCAATCATCCAGAAACTCTCTTACACTATAATAAAATTTATCAATTAGGTGTTTTTTAAGTCTAAATTTGAATAAATTCGTTCTACTACTTTTGAGTGCAAGAGGTAGTGAATTATAGAAGTGAATGCCAGCATGTATGGGTTCAATTTTTATAATAGATAGATTACACTTCATTACTTTTATATTATTTTTCCTGGTGTTATGGTTGTTCTTCACCGAAATCGTGGATAAGATATTCATTTTCCAAAACATATAAATTGTACTAAAAATGTATATATATATAGAAAATGCAGAAGTAACAACAGGTATGAGTGTATAATTCTGTGTGTGAATAGCAACATCGAAAATACTTGGTCACGACATTTGCTGACTGTATGTATCTACAGCCTCCAAAGACAGAAGTTATGTACAACACCCGTAGCGAACCAGAGCAGAATATACATCATTCGAAACATTGAAGAGAACACAGTCTGAAATATCTATAATAACCTGTGAGTACCGATCGACCGTCTCCCGTTATTCACTAGCACTATCGCACTGGTGTTTCGATCCTCCAGCTCTTGTGTATTGATAGGTATTGAGACGGGTGCTGGGTGGGCTCTATATAGGAAGAGGTCGATCACCACTGATCAATGTTAACTTGATACAATAAACATGATAACGTAACAGCTGGATGCAGTGGTTTAATTATACATGATATCTTATAATAAAATTGGCGCAACAGTGTGTATTTACTATAGAGCCTATATATAGGAAAACAGCATACATGCGGTGTATGGTGCATGAGCGAGATATTTTTATGAAATGTATTCGATAGCTATACACCTTGATAGCCGCTAACCTAATGCTCACAATCTTGTCAAACAGGTCCGTCATTGTTGTGCTTATGCAACATCGCAAAATTGAATTTTTCGAGTAGATTTTTCTTTTCACCACATTTTATGGTCATGTTCTTATTGATATCCTATTTTCGAAATTAGAATCATCATATCTTTGAATCTACCTGACCAATTGTTAGCAAATTCATGTAGTTCTACGTTAGAAGGTATGCCTATATTTAAAAAAAACACTTGGATCGCTTTTGGAGCGCATACAAGCAAAACAAATCAAGTAAATAGAGCAACACTCGATTTGTACCGATTGGAAGTCTTCGCTTACACTCATTCAATTATTTTTGTTACATCATCGGTCGTGGCTAGAAATGAATGAAAAGTAATTTTTACGAGTACGACATTTTTGTGATTATTCCAGAGTGCAGATAATTATATTCTGGAAGTTATTAAAATTGTTACAAAATGTTCAATAAGTTACAACTTGCAAGTCTATATTGACTAGAAAATGAAAGTTGATGTCAACGGAGTCGATCGATGCTCTACTTGGGTACTTGGATCTACCTTGGATCCAGAAGACAGTTATTTATTCGCTAGTAAAAGAAACAACACAATTGCGCTCCTAAAACCTATATGACCGGCGCTACGTAGTCCAAAAACAGCCAACAAGGAAACATTTCCAGTAATTGTTGTAGTTTCTTCTACTATTCTTTTCATAAGTTCTTCAGTTTAGCACTAAAAGCGTACCTATAACTCTCTCTGCCGAATTGTTACCGTATTCTTGCTGTCAATGATGAAACTTCAATTTAAACTCAAGAGAGGGCATTCCTCATGCGTCAGTCAGTCAGTCAGATCACGGCCACGCGGACCACCGAGTGAGCGGCACTAAAAACCCGGCGCCTCCACAGGTATTTATTACTGCGTGTTATAGCGTATAGCGTGAAAATAGAACGATGCAGTTTTGGTACAAAATCGGGTTTTCCACTCACCACATGAATGACCAAGCAATTTAAATTGATAAAAACGGATGCCTCTGAAAAAATCGAAAATAATAATTATTGTTTGCTGAATGATGCCACCAATAGCAAGGCTATGTTTGGTTATCAGCATCAGAAACTTGACATGAAGTTATTGTTTTCCTATTAGGTTGAAAGATGATAAGTTGGGATTGTTTTGACGGACTAGCAGAAGGGCAATCTTACATCACCTATATAGCTGCACCAGGCGAGACCAAAAAAATGAAATTATGAATTCCCAAAAAGTAGCTTTGAGGTGTATAACCCCCCATGATATGTATTCCATGAATTGAACAATTTTCATATCTCTATACACTAATTCCACGACGACACTGATTTGAGTTTAATTCATAGTTGGATGAGCGAAGCGAAGACTCAATTTCACCATACCCGAAAAAAGTGCTTTTTTCTCTCTTGTTTGCGCTCCACAGGTCAAACGAAGATTAAAAATCAGTTGAAACTTGGCATATAAGTGTCCTTATTTAATTCGATACTGTATAGTTTTGAGGCGAAGTCGGTTGAACCATTCTGAGAAAACTTATTTCAAAGTTTTCAAAAATACCAGAAGAATAACCAAGAGGAAAAAATCTGTGAAAAATATTTCATCCAAGAGAATTCAAATTCTCAGGTAATTTCAATATGATAATTATATACATTATTCCGAACTTTCAGTCGAATCGGATCAGCCGTTTCGATGTAAAAAAACATATAATCTATTTTTTTTAATCACTCAAATCTATCAAGATACCAATTGAATCCAAGCAACAGGTGTCACTATTTAATTGAAAACGTTTGAAACAAAGCCTTCTTTATTATCATAGAAATCAATCAAGAAATAGGAGGGCAGTGACGTAATTGTTTGGATCTCAAGGTGGTATTTATATATATAACCAATCCAAAGACATGTTGATATATTGTTCCAGCTCATCCATCAACGCGGAAACACACAACGCGTTTTCCTAGTATAATAATGAGTGCATGCTGGCCATCCCTGACAATAGTAGAATGAATGAAAGGTATCCGAAGATAAAAACATCTCTTGTTTGACTCGTTATGCGCCTGCCGACCTGGCGTTAAACACGAGAAGAAGTTAACTCTGTGAGTCCAATCAATCATATTATGCTCGGCTATAGAAGTCTTTTAACATATCGCGACCGCCCGCTGTTCCTACCGATAACCAGCGCAGATCCATCAATATAAATACCCTGACTCGTCTTGCATTTTAATTACACTGAGCTATGGAGAAACGAAAACGATGTTCAGTGTAATTAAATATAAATCTAGCGATGAATCATAATATACAGTTAATTCGTCAGTTGAGTGAAGAGAAAAAAAATTGAAACAATGTTGAGGTTTCGACACTTATCTTGACTGTAGGTTTTTTGTGGTTTACCTCAGTCTCAGAATGTTGAGACTTTGGGCTAGGCCAGACCAAATAAATAAATGAACAATAATACAATGAACAATAAAGATGAAACAAATATTATTATATGAGTAGAAGAAGAATTTGGAAGGACAGGTGAATAGACAAATTGAAGATTAAGTATATAAAGTTCAATAAGTGCAGGAATTGCACCGTAGGAGTACTGTAGGTATAACTGGGAGTTGAACCGATTATCACCATGAATCGAATTTTCTTTCCCTTCAACAATAATGATTCAATCGTACATTATCTCTGAGCATGTTCACTGATACTGTTTGATAGTTTATACTATTTATAGTTTGTTGAATTAGTTGCATAATGATTAGATGAGCGTAGCGAAGCTTTCCATTTCACACCCTGAAAAAAAATGGGCTTCGTTTTTATGTTTTTTTTTTTTTTTTTGTAATTATGTACGCGGCATACAGGTCAGAGAAATGAATCAATCAACTTGAAACTTTTTCTGAACGTTGGTGTCATACCAGAATAGGTTGGGATTGTTATTCATAGGAATCGGTCGGAAGGTTTTTCCGGAAAATAATCGGAAAGTTTGGAAAATTCTCATAAGAATAACCCGAAGGAAAAATACTTGAAAAACAAAATTTTTTCAAAAGCTCTCAAATTCTCACAGAATATGAAAAATACTATTATACACCTTTTCAGAGATTTTTACAACAATCGAATGAGAAATAATGAAGAAAACGCAATAAACGTGTACATTTTATTGAATATTTGGATCAATTGGTTTTGCAAAGTGTTTATGAGACAGGTTGCAGGTTACTATAATAAATATCAACAAGTTGCAGGTGAGGTTTTTGAACGTTTGAAGTAAGTCAAGGTTTGTAGATGTAAATTGAGCTGACAAGTTATTTTTCATCCTAGATTGCCATACTTCTAAGCTCATCTCACAACGCGCATCCCGCGTTTTCCTAGTTATATCCATTGGGGTGGAAGATCTTCTTTGTGGTAAGATCACCGTATCGGACGATCCTGCTTTTAATTTGTCATCTCTAGCTCCAATTTGGGGACAATGACTGTGTGAAATTTTGTATGAAATATAAATACAAACTGTGTGCTTCGGTTTTACATTCAATTCAGCCATGCACTGATCTCGTATTTATAAGGTTTATTTTATTTTAGTCGCTAAAATTGTATGTAGGCGCCTAGGTATAAAAATGAATATGTAAGTATCGGTCTTAGGCCCATTACAAATCATAGCATCAAACGTTCTTCTGAGCTCGTTCTGATATAATTTGTATTCAACACAGATATAAAAAAGTATCAAAAAAGTATCCTTTCAATTTCTATAGAATAAATAGTACTTATTTAAGTGTTTTTCTAGAGTGCATAATTAAAATGGCAAAAGGCTATTAACTGTCTAGATTAGGTATAAAGATAATTTTTTTAAACTATAAATAAAGGTTTTATTTACATTAAAGTAAATTTTACGATTCACTTTGTTTCACACCTCAAGCTCTCAATGTTGATTCATGGATTAATAACGCAATCAAGAATGAAATTTGCCGTATAATGAATATGTAATGATCGAATATTGAATGCATCAGTAGAAGCTGAGCTAAGATGAAGTTTTTTTGTAGTAAAACTGTTCGGTAGTGATTTAAAATATTCAAACTATTAAATACTGGAACTAAAATTGCTATCTTGTCAACATAAATGTGCTGGAGAATTAAATGCAAATCGCTAAATGAAAACTAGATAGATTTAATAGATCGAGTTATTGTAATAAAAGTTGATATCTGTATTCAATATCAGCCAAGAAAGCTAACGAGCATTTAATGATTTAAATCGTCCCATGTATATATAATAGGCCTCTATAATTTTCTCGATTAATACCTATTAATTGGATGCTTGGGGTAAAAAAGGTATCCATATTCAACGGAAAGTATTTAAAATATGTAATTAAAAGGTATTTTGAACTTTTTTAATGCAAGTATTTTATTGTGTGTTGGCTATATAACATATATATATATTTTTAAACATAAGCCCATAAGTGATACATTATGAATTTTTCAGTTGATTTCATTTTGTTCAAATATTTTTTCATGTGTTCTCCAATTTTTATTTATTCATTATTATTATCTCATACATTTTTATTCGTTCATATTTTCTTCAATATTTTTAACAGTGTACTACTTTACATTTCTTATCTACTAAAGCTATGGCGCCTCTGTTCAGTATTTTTATTCTTGTTTTATTATGTTGACTTTTCTCTTGCAATCGTTATTCACTATACAGTCATGCAAGACCTTACCCCTCATCAAATTCAAATTGATCAAGTTCACATCTTTTCAAATGCAAATTCATATGAACAGTCCAGAAGAATTCAGTTTCAGCGTTCTAATTGGTATTCTTTTCGATAAAGTTTGTCTAATGCAATTTAGACTTCTAAAAGAACATTAAATCGACATGTGCCAAACTGTAAAATCATAAACGTGCACCATTTTATTGTATATACAACTGCATATACTCGTTTTATTGGGGAGTAGAATAACGTGTTTTTTTTTATAATTGTATTCAGTGTATATTGTACCATTTATAAGTTGTACTCTGAAGAACTATTTTGTTTGCATGGCTATCAAAAATGCCATTACTTATCATCTTGTAAAATAGAAGTTAGACACTGTATAAGAACATTGTATCAAGGTTTATAGTCGAGCTACATAGTTTAGTGCCTACAAGACTACAGAGATGTAATTTGATGAGACATTTTATTATCGCAACTGATTTGTTCAAAATCGTTCTGTATTATTTTCGGCATTCTGTAAAAGACCAGCAATATTAGCAATTAACTATAGCCCTGGACCCAGATTCACAAAAGGTCATAACTTTGATCCGGCTCAAAGTTACGACAATTTCTAGAGATAATATCATATTTTATCTATTATTTTTGTTTTTTAATCTTAATTTTTCATTAAATCCATTATTATCATCAATCTATTATTTATTAAAATTAAAAAATCTAAAATAATAGTTCAAATATGGTATTATCTCTGGAAATTGTTGTAACTTTGAGCTGATTCAAAGTTATGACCTTTTGTGATTTCGGCCCGTGGTTATGATAACTCATGTGTGAACACATGTGGCTGCGCGCAACGTAAATTATCCTACATCTTTAAAAGACATTACAACCCCGAATCTCGATTTTAACTAATAATGACAATCAATATTTATTCCTTCAATTTGAGATGAAACTAGAATCAGTATTTCAATTTCATCAATTATAATCAATTTATTTGTACTCCAGAAACCTTCCTTTTTTTATGAGTCGTGACGTGGATATTACTCGATTCTGTTTCCATACAAAGTCGGGTAATGCCTACGTCATGACTCATGATCTTTGATAACAGCAAAAGTAATAATAATTTCTAAAACTGAGATGATAATTTCTAGTTTCCTATCAATTTGGGGAAATACATATCGTCAATATCATTAAAATTAGTGTTGCCGTTCGATTTCGATCGATTCAATCGATTTTCGACTATAGGTTTTCGATTCGATTTCGATATGTACTTTTCGATTTTCGATTCGATCGGTATCGAAAGCGTACAACAGTACAAGAGTAGCGCGAGACGTCACGAGTAACGCGCTCGCTTCCATTGGTAACATCATACTTATATATATATATATAGCGCGTGCGGGGGGGTTTATAAACATGGTATTTTGCTACCCAACACTTTTTTTTATTCGATTTCGATTCGTCAATTCGATTGATTTTCGATGAAAATGCAATCGATTTCGATTCGATTCGATCGATTTTCGATATTATGAACTTCGATTTCGATCACGATTTTTTGATCGAACGGCAACCCTAATTCAAATCCAGTTTCAGGGTTGTGATGTCCTATAACTAATCTAGTCACTGGGTTCCCACCCATCTGAAACACCAACCTAGAAAGACAGGGAATTCAGGAAAGTCCAGAAATTGTGGAAAAGTCATCGAATTTAACACACGAATAAAAAAAATGGAAAAGTCGGGGAAAATGAGTTCAACTATTGGATACAATGGTTTTCATTAAATGAATTTCAAAAGAAGAGTTGTAGTTCATTCAAGTACCATAGCAACACACAAACTTATTTTAATTTAACAGCATATCAAATCTGGAATTCAGTAAAAACTATACCTATAGAAAACCTAGGAAACTTTGGTAACTGCTCCATCAGAAAAAAAATGAAAACCTTAAAAAAAAAAAAAACAGTAACATAATTATAATTGTGTAGAGCTTGAACCTAAAGGAAAAGTATGTTTTCTAATCGTGTTATATAGTATAATAGGGTTGACAGGTTCAGGAAAAGGTATAGAAAAAGGGAAAAAAATAGAAAAAGGGATAGAAGAAGGGCTTCACTCTTGGATCAAGCTGTACTACATGGCCCTTTATAAATAGCCATTTCGATTGAAGTAAAAGTATTATATAAAAATGATAAATCGAACAGTAACTTTTTTTTTTAATAACATCGAAACTTGATACAAAATCATTGCTCCCCAATTAAGGCTATGGATGAAAGATAGGATCGTTTGGACGGCGCACCACAAGGGCGATCTTACTACCCCATTTTGATTATTTAAAAGTAATGAACTGGCTAACAGTGACTGGCGGTCTGTCACGAATCTTGTTCTCTTATCAATAACAACCGAATCCTTACAATGACTTCAATGAGCGTGTTGATCTTGTCAACGTGTCTCTCTGATTGGTCTATTTATAATTAAGTGTTTGCGACAGTAACGTCGGAAGCCCTCTCTATCAGCCAACGATTCCACTCGATGTGCGCTCCAAGTCTAGTTGTAGGAGAGTCAACTAGATAGCATCTTTGGATGATCGTTCGGCGCGCGCACATGTAGGGCCTTGTGACATACTATAGGCTTATTACGAGAAATCAAGGCTGGAATTATTATTTCATATAATATCGTGGCCAATTATCTTGTCAAAAGTTGTAGGTTAGAGAGAAGTGTTTCGCAAACTATTTTGATTTAATTCGCATAACTATTTCGTGTATTAGATGTAAGTTATGTTGGCCTATCGTCTCGAGTAATAACGCCCTGAAGCCTTGGGGAGAAGAAAGGTATAGAGTTGATTTAAAAGATGAACGTTTTGCCTTCAAGCCTGATCGAAATTCCAAAAAAATAATGCAAATTTATTTTAGTTTTTTGCTCATTATTTTCCATGTTTATCGAACTGTTTTATCTACAATTATAATAACACTAGATTTTTTTCTAGGATAACGCGGCTAGGACTTTTTCATTAGATGAGTGAGAACGAAAAACTGGATAGATTTCACCCAATTGCTTGGTTACGTATTAAAAACGTGTACAATACGAATTACGAAAAAAAAGTGTATAAGCCTACAAATGAGGAAATTTAAAAAATGATACATACACCACTGGGAAATTGAATAATACGTATAAATGTTGAATTTGTCAAGTTTTTAGTTGAATTATAAGCTAAACTAAATTTTAAACTAAATGCTGTATATATATATATATATATATATATTATATTGTTATGCCGAGCTCCTTCACGTATCTTACGAAAGTACTGACTACCCCTTGCTGATTACGCTGTATATTGTAATTCTGCTCTAGTTTTCACTGATAAAAATAATGTATGTGGGACTCGAGTCCACAACTTTTGCCTTTAGCATTCGTATGGCTTATTATATAGCAGATAAGTCCGTTATTCTAAGAAATGCTCGACTGTGGAGGAAAATAACTGAATACACAACATAGTGCTCACTATCTTGTTGGTTATAGCACCAACAACTATCATCATTTTTGTTTTCATCATTTCATCACACTTACTGAATTCATCATCATTTACGAATCCTACTTATAACTACTAATCCGCTAACTGTTGGTTATAGTACGTAAACAACTTATGTAACCAACGGTGATAACAAGTTAATCAGCTAACTGTTGTTCAATCCACTATTATTTATTAAGAGTCCACGGGAGCCGATTTAGCGAAATATCATTTTTTTGTGATAACTTTTCAACGGTGTAAGATATCAAAATTATGATGCGCGAGAAAAGAAGATAATAATAATAGCTAAGATAATATAAGTTATTACTATTCATGTCATGTCGCATAACTGTCAAGCGTATACAGCTAAAAAACACATTTTTTAGCTGTATACTCTTGACAGCTATGTGACATGACTCGAATAGTTTTACTTATATCATCCTAAAGCTAATGAAGTTATCTGTGTTTCTCGCGTATTAGAATTCTGATATCTCATAGTGTTCAAAAGTTATCACAAAAAAATGATATTTCGCTAAATCGACTTCCATGGACTCTTAAAACTTGGCCCAACAACGAAAACTTGACAGTCATTTTAGGACTAAGAACGACGAGGTAGGACCGTTCGGACGTTCCTCTCTCACTTATAACTCTCATTCGGATTATTTTCTAAAACAGTGAGTATTCCATTTCAATTTATACTTGATCGCTTTCAAGATCATAATCATAAACAACAAAATGGCAATAAAAGATTGTATTGGCTTAAACTTCGACAGCTATATAATCCAAGCTTTGAAAGAGAAAATTATAAAGAGAATGAAAAACATTGCCGAGTTGCAATGTTGCAAACATTGCAGGTTGTGTGACTGGTGACAATTGGTTCTACAAAATGTATTTTATAATTTACAAAAAATACAAATTTTTTAAAATACAAATCAAAATGTGTGTGTTTGTATAATTAATAGGAGACTACTTCGCTGCATGATCATGTAATATTGAATTTAATTGCAAACTCCAACTACATAATATATAATGTACAAAATCTCTCAAAAGTCAATCAAAATGATTGGAGACATTCAAAATGAGATATCATGTTGGATAAATAATTCACAATATTAATTAACCGCATGCAATTTGTGTACGAGTAAAATAAAAAACAGTGATTCCATTGCGTTAAGTGGATATCTACATATAAGCAGTGGCGCCAAGTTGACGAGAACGACGTCTACTTGGACTTCATTACAATATTTAAAAGAACAATTTAAGTCATAAAATCATATATACTGTTGCTATAAGACGAGAACAGGTTTTGTGTGGTTGTAGCTAGAACGGGACAATTCTGACCCGGAGGCAAAATCGCAGAAGAGTTGATGAAAATTATTAATCCAATTGTGTTTTATGTATATTATAGAGTGGAGATTAGTTTTGTGCTGTTCTTTGCCCAGTCATTAGGTTGGTTGGCTATGAATATGTTCCTGCTGGGCATGTGAAAGTGCAGTTGGTAGATACACTCGCCGAAGTTATCACTTGTATAATGCAATAGCAGCAAAATCCATGGCCAATGGGTGCATATAGGTTGCTGAAAGGCACAGAATGGTATATTAAAAATTCGAAAATGAAATAAAAGTATCCCGCTTAGCCAAATCACTTCGGTTAATAATTGTATAGTTGAATTGTGCGTGGGTTCGATTCTCGCATAATACATGGGTTGCTGTAAACATTCTCTGGTCTTTTTGAAGTTTGTGAACATGATCGATAGGTCCTCACTGAATGTGTTGACTTCTCGGCATAGGTGGGGCCAGTAGGCCTACTCAATTGTACTATCCTCTTTTGAAAAGTCTTTTGAAAATTACCTGATTGAAAAGTAAATGAGTCAAGTTGTTCTTTCGTACCCCACATTACCTATAGTTGTTGGTGAGGTCGTTAAACAAACCATAATCTATCATCAGAAATTAGAAATTAGAAATCAAATATTCCACACGACCTAAATAGAAAATGGAAAAATAATTCATTGTTAATAGAATTACTCTTGCATCTCAATCAAATATAAAATAATATACATCAACAGTGGTATGAAATATTGAAGTACTTATAAATAGAAACGGTCATCAATTATACAAGTATAAACTAACGTATATATACACGATTAATACACCCATTTCGAATCACAGTTGACATATCGATTTGTTTCAATTCAATCTTGACATGCTCCAATATATATTATTGTTTCTTGCTTAGAGCATCTCTGCATGTAATACATGGGTCCATACACAAGGCGTTTTTTAAATCATTCAACAGCAATATCATATATTATTGTTTATAACTGTAACATAGTTCGACATCCTCATCAAATCACTGTAAATATAAAATAGAATGAAGATTTTACATATTTATTGCGGTTGTGTTATTTATATCTGTGTCTTGACCATTCTACAGATGAAGTACTATAATTATAACTACAAGTTATTCTAATTTCTACGACATTATCCATCTTTTTCGATGTAAATCATCCTCTGAATGCGGCTTGAAAATCAGATTCACGTATCACTGCATATTTTACCCCCACACATAACATATATCACAATATATGCGAGATGAATATATTACGTAATATGTAAATCCAAGACTATTACAAGAATTTACAGAGATGAATCGTGTTTGTGCCGTATAAAACGATTTTTACCCTAAAGATATCGAACATTGTCTATGCATTCACTTTGTATGTATACGTCTAAAACCTGTATATTTTGTTATTCTCTCTAGGTTGTAATTTATCGGTGCGATACATAGTATGAGCTTGCACGCGCTTTATGGTAAAACATGTTCTGATAGCAAAGACCGATAAGAACTAGTGAATTATTAAACATTCACTTGCAACATAAATCGCAAAGCTCGAACTGCTGAAGGTATTTATTATTGCATATTGCACATTTCTTGTAACACTTATTTAGGCTCAGTGCAACTGGATTAACGCTGTTGAAAATGAATCAAATGAAAACCGTAGTGAGATTAAGAAGTAAAAACGTAGAGTATTTTTAATATCATAGGAACGGTTTTTATTTATAATGCGTTCCGGACTTTCGGAAACTGAAAGACTGTTATCTGCGGCGGAAAATTATGGTTACCGACAGCGCAGTCCTGGTGTTGAAGTTCATGGTTTTAAATAATTAAAATGGGGTGGTAAGATCGCCCTTGTGGTGCCCCGTCCAAACGATCCTACCTTTCGTACATAGCCTTAATTGGGAAACAATGATTTTGTATCAAGTTTCGATGTTATTAAAAAAAGTATGTAGGCGAAATTTGGTTGACCGCAGAGGGAACAATTGGGAAAATAAATATTTTCCAAAATATTTTTCATCCATGTATTTATTAATTTATTTCAATATTCCTCATATAGTACCATTGTACAGGTGATAATTATCTTGAGAATGGATACCTATGATATATTTCAATTTGTAGTGAAATTAAAAACAGCATTACTTCGAATTTTTCTATCAATCAATATATAGGTCATGGACCATGGATAATTTGACATAGTATTAGGCTTAGTGTTTTTAGGATGAAAAAAACTCAAATTGTCATTCTCCTCGAATTATTATTCGAATGATCAACAGGGTACATTATTAAGATTAAAACGTATTTGAAATCTTTCTACCTTGAAATATCAAAATTAATATTTCTAAACATAGGTAGAGCTGATTTGTTTGTAGCCGAACAGTTTAATTTGAAAGTTGAAATTTTCTAATCTATTACCTCTCAAAATCTATCAAATAATCTGATAATATATCTTATCTGGGCCCCTATTCCTGAAAGATGTCACTTAGTGACATGAGTCACTTTTCTTCTCATCTCACTTCTATCACTACACTAAAATCTGGAGAAAGTGTCTCACATTAGTAAATCGGGAGTTGCAATCGGCCATTTTAGTGAGATAAACCGAAAAGTGACTCAAGTCACCAAGTGGCATCTTTCAGGAATAAGGAATATGATCTATCTGATAATCTATCAAACTCATCCAACCTATGAATTCGATTTCAAAATTAAGCCAACCGAAATATCAACATACAATATTATCATAATTCGGACATGTTTTTTTTCAGAACTTATTCATTTTCGAACATTTTATTTTCCGAGAAATTTTTTTCGAACACCTTCTCTTCGCACAGTTATTGCACCCCTCCAGTCACATATATTATTTAAATAAAATTGTACTAGCTTTTTAAATAACACCAGGCCAATATTTTCTCTCAGTCCCAGTTAGTTATTCTCGTAATTGATTCTAATTATGGGCGAAACGGTCGTCAACATGTCCCACTCGTCAAGATAAAACTCAGTCATTTGTCATTGATTACTATCCACTTTTCCTAAACTTTTAGCTCTCTCTATCCAGGCTGGTAACTTAACGACTAAAAGGAACTGATAAGACTTCATTGTTTCTCACCTCATTATAGAATATAGGGCAAAGTTTTATTACTCGACCAATTATAAGTATTCATTTCGATGCTTTTAAGATTCAATTTCTTCTTGTGTTGGTAATACACAAATATGGCTTATGAACCGTTCACGAGAAACCTTTTTCAATTAAAGTTATCAGTCGATCTTAAAGATTGAACAAATACCATAAAAAAGTAATAAAATACATTATATTACTTTTGTTGACTATAAAAAGAAGTTGATATCGAAGTGATTGATACTTTAATTAATACTAGGAATTTATGTGGTTTCATTTCCAGCAGTATAGCCACTCTGGTAGAGTTTTTCCTCTTGAATCTTACACATATTTTGAAGTTGCTGTATCATATAATCTTTAAAATAATCAATTTTTACGTATCTTTTCTAGTTCACTTCCGGATACAGTACTGAATTGAACAAAAATAATTGTGAGAATTTGACCAGATTTCAAGATATTTTTGTATATTTGTATTTATTTCATTTTATTTAATTTAATTTATTGTATTGTTTATTGTATTATTTCATTTACAAATTCCCTATCTTCAATGATGAATGAACTAATACTATATACTATATACTAAAACTATATACTAATCAATGCTAAACTATCTCTTTCTAACTTTTCCAACTCTCCTACCAAAGATATTTGTCCATGTCTCCTACTATGGGATTATTACAAGGCTGTGTTATAGGCCTAATCTTCTTATGTATTGTTGTTAGTATTGCTAATATGGCAACATTCATGCATTTCAGATTTAGTTTTTGTGTACATAAAAGTGATGAAACTAACAATATTTTCAAAATAGTAGATAATAAAGCAGCAAAATATCAGCGGGCTTGAAATGGGAGAGAACTCAAAACATTCAAAAGCTGTGCTGCGATTATTACAGGTGATTTTGAGCCTTTCAAAATTAATGTCACGGAAACAAACCTGAAAGTGACGGATCTCGGTTCTATTCAAAGCCTATATAACCATACACACAAATGTTGTTGTATACGTTATCTCTCCAATTAGTTCAACAATTAGTTTTCATTGTAGATGAAAAATCAACCGATTTCGTTGATTGTCAGTTGCTATAGTAAGCATATAAAATAATGAAAATCTAGCATTCGTGTTACCAATTGCCCAGGCTAGATGCTGCCTCTGCGATTACCGTGTCCTCAGTTTCGACCCCAGGTGCAGCTTGTTCAATCAGGTCACAGTGTAGGTTTTCAAGTGAAAGCCTCGACTCCTCTATAATCTTGTTCTTATAGCTAATTCCTAACTAATAATTGATTAATAGAATATAATGTATTGTTTTAAGGTGAAGAGTAACCCTTATTAGTGATAATATAAGCTATTCAATATGATGAATTACGCATAAATAATACATTAAAACCCACATTAGATAGATTGTGCCTACGTTATACATTGTTCCCTTTATAGGGATACACACACATAGGCCGACATCGTTGCTTATAGAAGATCTAGATAGTTGATACTGGTATATACTTACATTGGTTTAAACAAATATTGAATGCATTTGAAAAGATTTGAAGACTATCATCTTGATCTGTATAAGGTATAACTAACATGAATATAGATGGTTTTGATAGCACCTCAAGTGAAAACAATTGAATTGGGATCGTTTGGATACAGATCATATTTGGATGTAATGTTCGTCGAAAAATATTGTTTATATTCTCTGTTATTAGTGCTGATAGTAGTGACATTAGTTGCAGATAACATTCTACTAAGAAAACGATATAAGTTCTGGCATTGGAATGAAAAATGATCGACAATGTGAAAATATTTAGGGCCTACTCTATAGCGGTCACATGAAAATGGTTTGATACGAAATTGAAATTTCCATTTTAATAAAATCTACGCATATTTAATCGCTAATTTTTTCACAGACTATGCGTGTAGTTCGTGTGCACTTCGTCGACTATATAGTTTTAGTGCGTATAATGTGAGTTGGGCCTATATTTTTTCAGGATGCATTGTATAATGCAGCATGATCGACCACTTTTTGAGACCGCAAATGCAGTGTATTGCTATAGGCCTACTAACTCGTTCACATAAATTAAGATTGTATATGCAAATAGATTTTGGAACATTTTTGCTGTCATGTTATTCTTATGGGATTTTATAAAATAACTTATTTCAATAAAACATTGGCGACCCGAATGAATTCTCAAAATATTATATTCTGGGTTGGATTTGTTATCTGTATTGTTCGGTTCTACTCGTACGAAGATCAGTAGGCATCTAGGCCTATATTCGTTTGAGCAAAACGCTAATCAAAAAACAAACAAACTCGGTGGCAAATTCCTAAAGTTGAGTCACATTGAGCCTTATTAATTCTCTACTCTCATCCAACTATATCAATAGAATCGCCGAACAGCTATATAAATCTCGTATATTAATAAAATAAATAGTATATAGAGTCAAAGTTTAAACTCTATGGACTTATAAGTAACTGTAATTTAGATTTTAGTCATAGACGATGGCACTTTAAATATAATCACTGTGTAAATAAAATGATTGAAAATTAACCTTTGAGCCAAATTACCAATCGTCCCGCAAAGGTATTAACCTATTATAAATGATTACATGTCTCATTACGGCAATTACATGACGTTTCTGTTTATATTGTTGTTCGGCTGTAGAAGGCGCACCCTCGATCGCCGAGCTTGATAACCGATCGAACTCTTAAAGAACTAGATTGCTCGAACCCTGTAATTTATTTCTCATATATATCTCGCTTCGACGTCGTGTTTTATGGGCGGAATCATTTCCTGCCAAAATAATATTTAGATTAGTTTTTAATGTAGAATATGATCCCGATGGCGATCCTCGTCGATGGAGTTTTGTATCGGAGCTCAAAAGTCGTCCATCTGATTTTGTTTATTCGATTATGTTGTGTTTATTGGGTGAAAATAATGATCAACTCGATAGGTCTAGCTAAGAAAACGTAGTTAGTGTCATTGATAGATGAGAGACGATGATCGAGGTATACATCAAAATCTCGAAAACGACTGAATTGACCATTGTAGATGGGCGTGACTTATACGAAGCAGGAAAAATTTCAGATACCTTGATTGGTTATTTCCCTATTTCCCCTGCTTCACTGTCCACTTGATTGGTTTTTATATTTTGTGACATCACAAGGGCGGACGATCTACAATGGTCAATTTCTACATTTAAAAAAAAAAAAAAAATATATATATATATATATATATATATATATATATATATATATATATATATATATAATTATATGTACAACAAAAATATGATCAAATTCACTCTAGTTGAAATCATTTTTAGGAAAGAACTTTTGAAACTCTCCTCCATGTGTTTTTCTGAAACATTCTTTCAATCTCCTTAACTATTTATATTCATTTTTTGTCCAAGTGAATCTATAAGAATCATATGTATAGTCAAGGATAAAAAAGACTGTGGGCTGCACACAATATTACAAATGCAAACAAAATACAAACAATCATCTACATATCTGTATAGAGAATTGAGTCTTCGATGGTAATAATTATTGTTGTTTGCTTAGCGACCCCACCAACAGCTACATTATACGGGGTACGAATGAGCAGGTGATTATAAAAACCCATGCCTTATACGGGATGTGAACCCAAGCCCAATCGTGACTTCAGTTTCTGAAGCGGTGCCTTAGTTAACTAAGCATGAATAACTTTGATAACAGACATCTAATCGTGATATTTACTCGTGAATTTGATTTTAATTACGTTTCATTTCACTGTTCATTTTATCTGTCAGTATACAATAATAAAATGTTTGTATGCATCTAGTAGGTGTTCCTAACTGCGGGGGGTTGCACTTCTGGTACTTATTCGAGTAGCGTGCTTGAATTGGCGTGCTTTAGCCAGCATACTAATATATGTCATGCTTGGAAATAGCATATGCTTTCAGCTGGCGTGGCATGATGGATTCTAAACAATTTCTATTTCTTTCCTATGCCGTCGATTAGTTCATCAAAGCGGTGCCAATCTTCAGGTCATTTATGCTTCGTAAAAGTTCTTTTTTACGACTTTTAGCACTTGTCCCTCGCTGTTTTATAGGTATTTAAAAGACCATTTGGCGTTCCTCTTCTGGTAATTTATGCGACGTGATCGTCTAACTCAATAGCTATAGCTGAATAAGACAATATAAAACGTATCAGCAATCATAAGATAATACAAGTCGTGAGGTGCGTCCAACATAATACACAACAACCATAAGACGCTCCTGTCCTAACCACGCGTATATATCATCTCTGTTGCTGAGACGCGGTAGGTCAAGTGGCTAGCACACTGAGCCGTCATTCAGGAGACCGGGCTTCGATTTCCGCCATGGTCGTTCTGATGGTGGTTTTTCGTGGTTTATCTCTGTCGTTCAGGTTGATACTGGGATGTAACCTGCCACGACCGACTCCTTCCCACTATCCAAAGATACCTTATAGTCTTTGGATGCAACAGGCCACGACCGACTCCTTCCCACTATTCAAAGACACCTAATGAAATTACCTTTCATTTCATCATCCCTTCATCTCATTCATCATTCACCGACGCCAGTAGATCTTGGTCATGAGTACAGTACGTCTTTAAATCATATATAAATAAACGAAAAATAAATGATCTCTGTAACTTGGTGTATAAGCCTGTATAATGTTCAAACTTTCGATTTCAATTAAAATGGAAAATTAATGTACCACAACATAGTATTATATAAATGATGCGTATTAGAGGATTTTTCCCTGGTACTTATCGAACACAAAAATACAATATTTCGTTAATATTCCATTCGTCTTCATCTGTTACGTGTCATCAGTTGCGAACAATCTGATGAAAATATTTGAACTTGCCGAAATATTCTGAAGTGGTTTCAATTTTTGACCATGACCAAGGAGTCTATGCCATAGCTTCATTCATTTTGATCCCAACTATGGCATTACATTATGAGTAGCACTGATTTGTTATTGAAAACAAATATATGGCAAACTCGCTCTTATGGTGCCTCTATCGTCCGAATTCACCGTGTCATCTTTTCACCCTAAACCTTCATGGGAAACAATGGCTTGTATCAAGTGCTTCTTTTTCTAAGTGTGAATAGAAATATACTCGAAATTAATTACTGTATTACTTGACATTTTAATACTTGGTACAAATCGATAGAAAATTCACTTTATTTACTTCGATTGTACGATCTTAGGTACCGGTATTCAATATATTTCAGTTATATATATATATTTATACTATCCATCTTAATTGTAATTGTGTATGGGCTAATTGCACGTGATAGTATTATCTTGGTATACATTGTTGCAATAAGTGGGAAGCAATGTCCCTCAAGGCCCAAATAGTGGTATCCAAACATAACTTCATTATTCGTTTGTTTTATTTGTTTGCCCCCAACTTTTCTAGTTGCCATGGTAACCTGACAAACATTCTATAGCACCCTCTTTGTGTTGGGTAGTATTCATATATTCTTTCAAGTTTATTCGTATGTTTTGTTATGTTTTTTAATTTTTTATATTCTGATTGATGACTGATATGCTATAAGTTTATCCAATACGTGACAAATTTTCCCTAAATTATTCATGATACCGGTACTTATTAACTTTTACTTACGGTACTTACTTTCGGATTTATTTCGGCTTTCTGATAGGAAAGCTTTTGATTGTTGTATTTTAACTTTTTTCATTTGTTTCAATTTCTATCATTACTAATTACATCAACAGCAATCATCAGTTTTACTTTTTACGGGTTTTCCTCACATTTTGAATGAAACATGAAAATGTTAATTATGACGTCTGTGCCATTATCTATCTATTTGCCCAGGTGAATGAACCTCTGACCTATATATAAACCACAACCTATCATTTCCATTTTTCTTCAGCCATTTTATGGTCATGCACAAACAGTACGTAGACCCGAGAAAAGCTAGACTTTTGCATATTTCAGTTCTCGCGTAACGATCAAAATACCAGTATCGTATCAATAATTGGTAATCCGTGTCGCACGCCACTTGCTGTCACCGGCAATCATGACCACGCCATTGTCCACGTATTTTGAACGAATCCCGCGTGGCTGTAGCGATCCTGGTTGGGTGTAGACCGCGGTGTTTCTCTGTGCCGCGATCGTCGACAGTCGTAGACTAGACGACGCGGTAGAAGGTTTACTCAGCCCGACGCGCTTCTTGTAGGCGAGCGACTTTCAGCTACACGACAAAGTGCATTTTATTCACTCGTAACAGGTGCATATTACATCGAGACAGTGAAAGTAGATTTCGAATCAAATATATTGTATTAAATGTAAAAAAAAAAATCAATGGTAGTTTGATTAATGTTTTTTCACAAATAAACATCCACATTCGGGGAGTCAGAATTGATGTTGATCATTAGTAGTTAGATACATGTAGATAAAGTTCGAGTGTAAACGAGTTTTTGGTGTTTCGGGCTCCTTTAGTGGTCGCGAGCAAAGACGATGTGTTAAGTGCAAAAACCGCTCAGGTGTCAACCGTCATTATTATCGGTGTTTATTCACTCTGAAATTAATAACCACAGTTTGTTTGGTTTTGAAAAATGGAACAGTGCTTTTTCTTCAGCTACGAACGTATTTTAATTGGAATAAATTGACGTGAGATAAATTGAACTGTTTGAAATTTTCGACTGATCGATTTACTATATTTAAATAGAGTGCCGTGTTATTTTCATTCAATCCCGGTTCGATTGAATAATTTAATATAGTAAAGATGGCGTCGAAAAACGAACTAAAAAAGCTGATTGACGAACATTCGGTGGAGATTGAAAAACGCGAACGTATAATTATCCACCTGGAAAAGGAGCTCGATAAGAAGGATGCGTCGATTAGACATTTGACGAACGAGATCGACAAGTTTCGCCAGGTGGTGCGACCTTTGACCAAACAGATGATAACGCTCGGGAGTCCTGCCGTGCCCGAAGAAGAGGAACCGGAAACAACGGTGACCGTCTTCCTGCGGGAACCGAGGGTTAAAAGACAGGCGATATCGGCAGAACCTGTACTCACTGATCCGATTGCATTGGGAAAACTTAACATCGTCAAAATCACCAAGTCACCGATGTGAGTTTATGATTATCACCTCTTTTTACATGTCGGCATCCCTGCGGTTTATGTTAAACAGCTATGAAATGACGATCTAGATTATATTCTTCATACTTCGTACATATTTTTGTTCAGCACAGATCCCTACTTGTCTAGTACGAGATACCTCTATCACAACCTTCTAATTGTAATCTGTAATATCTATTGAAGACGTATTTACAACCGTATGGATTGAAACTATATGACTTTTGCCTTATAATTTTTACAAGCTACATGACTTTTACCCTATAATTTTCACAAGCAATAACTAAGAAAACACGCTTTTTTATAATAACGTATGCTGCGAAAGTTGTAGGAAGTGAGTTTCGTAGTTCAAACATACACAGTTTATCACGCATCTGTGATCGCACCGAATTCAAATGTGATTTATATTCTACATATTCAAACGTTGAACACCTGAAAACTGATGATTTCACACACACACACACACACAAAAACGACTCTCATTACGCTCCTTCCAGAACGACGACAGTGGTTTCTCGAGACGGTCGAATGAATGAAGCCGTCACGTACACGTCGGCCTAAAACCCGGTCATATAAAACCTCAGACAAGCTATATTACGTTATCTTCACTATTCGCCTCCTTTCCTATAATTGCTTTCGGCCCTTTAGGAAGTCACGACAATACTCTCGATACATTGATATACATAATTCATCTATACGCCATCATCCTCTACATCCCGTAGACATATCCAATTAAGCCTACATACGAGTGCGCGCGGTGTAAGACACAGGTGTCGTTGTACTCGCGCTAAAAAAAAATGCCCCCAAGATACTCATTATGCATTAGTCCAGGTATGTAGGGAGATAATATATATAATTATATGTAAAACTCCAGAAACTCGTACGCCTTTTAACAATTTCTTATAGTTTTTTCATCTCGAGTTTTATGCGTATATATATAAATATAAATATATATATATATATATATATATATATATATATATATATATATATATATATATATATATATATATGCAATATCCGTGACACATTGGCAATATATTTCACTTCTGCCTACTGTCGTATAGGGCCAATTACCTAATGATTTGCATAAAATGCTGTTTACCATTGATGTCAGTTGAAAGTTGTACGGTGTAACTCAACGGAATTATTGGCGTTTGATTATGGGGTGTTCCTTAAGATTGATTGGAGTGACCTAATTATAGATGAGTCGACGGAGTATTAATATTCCAAGTGGCAAATCGCAGACTGTGCGGGGGTGACTGATGAGAGAAAACTATTTCGCGTTGGATGTTGTTGAGGTTAGAAAACTTGATGTGTGTTTTGATACCTACGTCAGTTTCTTGATATAATTTTTCAACTTTCATGTATATATTTCAATTATTTGAAGACATATTTATGCAAATGATATCAAACGCATTTCCAGTCATATCTTGCCACTTCAAAGTGTGCTAACAGTGAACAACAAAATAATTGTTTTTCAATAATTAATAAATGCAACTCGAATCTCTTGAGGGACAATTTCAGGTTCCATGGGGAGCAAATGAACCCTGTATTGTGAATAGGGAGATAGCATGATTGTTATAGGTTATCGTAGGAACTATAGAAAAGATGTGAACAAAAACAAAGTGACACTGAAGTAGTGGTTGGATTACTCAGTTCGACTTTTATTCATTCATATTGGGTTTAACGACTTATACTACTAATTACAATGATCTATTAGAGTCGGTGATTGTGAGTGAGATGATGGGATGAATGGTTATTTTATTAGATATATTTGGGTAAGAAGGAGTCAGTCATGATAGTTGGCTGTTGTTAAGGAGCCATCCCTGTATCAATCTAAACGACGAGGGGAAACCACAAAAAAACCTCTGGCAGAAGGGTCGACCATGGCGGGAACCCTGGCTTTCAGAATGACGGTTCAGTGCTCTAGCCACTTTACCACCAGTCTCAGTAACACAATTTGGGGGACATTACACTGTCTATCCAGCTTATTACAACGATAATGTGTGACATCTCGTGAAAGAACCCAACAGGCATACTGTTCATTGCTATTTTCAAATCTTTCGGAGTAATCCAATTGCGTTTAAATTGCACCCAAGAAATGACATTTTTGAATGATTGCTCAGAAGACCAATCTGTGGTGCTATATGTTTGCCTTTTTTGAAATAACTTTTGAAAATACATTCGAGTATAAAAAAATTGGATTCGTGATATTTTCTCAATCTACCGCTTGCTAGTTTTTATTGGAACGCGGCTATGACACAGTATATTGAAAAACTTCGGCGTTTTTTGCTCACAGAACGAAATGAATGCAATAATGCGTTGAAAGTGATGTCAAAAGGCATTCTGTTGTGAGAGTAACTAATGGATGATTCTATAAATCTAATTCTCGAATCAATGCACATACCGTGTACTTCAGTACCAAGGTGCAACACATGCTGTGTGAGCCAGATATAGACGATTGCAGTGTGGATATTATAAATATGTATTAATGCCATGCCTCGTTCAATGTGCAGTACAATTACATACAGACGGTTGATAATAAATTAAGGCGTAAGGTCTGTAATGATGGTGTAAATGTGCATGTCTAGTATATGTATTAGTCACAATCATCAAGGTACGGCCCTCGGATACAGACGTGGTAATTCAAGTGTGCACACATTAAAAACTGTTCACTATTTGAAAGAAAATTTGCGAACGATACCGAATATTGATCGGAATATATCGGAATTTTTATCGAAAATATCGAATCGAAACATTGCTGTTAGTGAGACCTGAGATATTCTGTCATATTCGATCGTGTAAGATCGCCCTTGTGGTGCCCCGTCCAAACGATTCTACCTTCCATCCATAGCCTTGATTGGGGAACAATGATTTTGTATCAAGTTTCGATGTTATTTAAAAATATATATATATTCGATCACGCGGTATATAGACAAGTCAAAACTTCGAAAACATATTTATAAAAAGTGACTTATTCTGTAACATTCTCAACTAAAATGTGAACGTTTGTTTAATTTAAACGTAATCCAGTATTTGAATTTTGTTCTGATGAATGTATTTATTTATTCAATGTTACTCTAAAGATTATTGTATATTGAAAAAAAACATAATCCAGTCCATTTCCAGTCCGACTCGACTATATTATATCTATGGCCGACTCAGGTGTGAACGTATTAACTTATAACAGTTCAATTGATAATCGTGCAAGGTGTATTACAATTATAATAATCATGTTTCTATTATAACTTCATCATGCTTAGATCATAGTATAACGATTTATTACATTTTGTTACATTGTTACATCATTCTATGAGATGTAATAGTCGGCACGAGTCGCGATGCACACTTCTATGTATACGTGTTTTACGATAATCGTTAATTATTTCATGTATGATTGGTTTCTCGTACATTATATATATATATATATATATATATATATATATATATATATATATATATATTATATATATATATATATATATATATATATATATATATATATATATATATATATATATAAACTTGTTGCACATCGGGTCACGTGTCATAGTTACTGTCAAGGTGGATGAGAAGATCTAAAACTAGAAATCTTATATTCCATGAAGGAGTATAGTCAGGCATTGTGAAGAATTCGCTTCCTTTGGTTTGGGTATTGCTGGTAATTATATTTTTACAATGAACGAAACTGGAATTTCGTAAAACCTGCGAGACAAACTACAGCGACAATGCATAATGAAAAGATGATACATTTTGTCGTTTTTGTATAGCTAACGTTCTCACTTTTTTTACAAAAGTAATTTGTGGCACATTTGTTCATCACAGTAAGTTTTTAGATTTTTTTTTCATATTCGCAGTTATGAGATGGAATAATTTTCAGTATTTCGACCATGATCCTAAGATTACTTGTATCAAAGTGTTCGTATAGGTTATTGACCCGAAGTTATGAGGCCCAATGAAGTTATAAATCAATGACGTATTGCAAACAAACTTTCTGTAAGTTATACCTAGCTTGTGTATCTATAAAAATTAATTAATATGAAAAAGATATAATCTACGTGGGTTTTCTATTTGATGTAATTTACTGGTTCTAGCTATGAAAGACAACAAATTGGTGCAATAGTGTCTAATTAAGTTTTAAAACTAATTTTGTACCCGTTAAAAAATGTATAACATTCATTTTAGTGGAGTAACTCTTTTAATTGTATGCTGTGAATGATCGAGTGATAAACAAACACGAAGAATCTAAACTTCAAAGCAGGATTGAAACTAATGAACATTGCATAAATTTACCATATCTTATATCAGTATATATTCTTAAGCTACTCATTTCTTAATAAATTTTAAAATACCTTTTTGTTTACCTTGCACTCGTATCTTGTCTCACTAATGTGCAATTTGTTCTTGAAGTGCACTTCTCGTTAAGATTTCACAGACATTTTTGTACAATTATTTGCAAACTCTCGTAACAGAGAGCCAGATTTGACAATGCTTTACAGCATTTTTACGAGATACGAATGTGGCAGTAACTCCGACACTACGGATTATCAAGCGACTACATGACATTTTAAATCTTGTTCTGGTCTAATGAAACAATTTCTTTCTTTTAATTACACAAAATCGACTAATCCTTCCACCATTATTGGCTTCCAATATAAATAACTCGTTCTAGCCGTATATAGGAATGACATTTCTCCTTTCCGATTGGTAGTAATTTTTAAGATGTATTGATACTTGAATTTATTTTCATGTATGCTTTCTATGAGATGACATCTTACATTTTATATGTGCAAATATCATAACTCGTTCATAAAGAGGAATTAAATATAAGTTGAAAAATATTGAGTTGAAAATTTAAGATGATATATTTGATTTTAACATGTTAAGAAGTCACATATGGGCCTATATATAACATGCTCTGACATTTTTTCAACATATTATTTTCACTATAAGAAAAGTGTCAACATGAATATTTCGAGTTGACAATAGATTTTGATTAAAGAAAATGTAACTTATTTTCAAACTGTGTTCCAATCACAGCCTTCTTTATTCAGATCATTCTTCTCTGATACTGCCCTTTCACTCGGGGTATGCTTCCCATGTTAACCGATGTCCAATTATTTTAGTTCACAAAATCGCCGATGGTGCCGTTGTTTCCAGACCATGACGTCACTTTCCAAAGATGTTCAAGTAAATCAGTTTCTTTGAAGTGTCATATCTGCGAAAATACGAATAACTTTGGGAATTTCCGTAAGATAATTTAAATTACGCACGCATTCTATTAGGCCGTGACTTCGCGAGTTCACCAACTTGTAACTTTGTTTATGATGATAAATGATATGAAAGATTTTATTCAATAATATAACGAATCCGGAATATCACCGGGATAAGTTCTTGAATGATGTTCATTGCTTGGGTCAACATAAATATCGTTCACGTCTAAATCTGGGTAAGCCTATAGGCCCTCGCCAAAATGTAGATATGACATAACCTCAATAACGTCGCGAGAAATTGACAGAATATTGTGACAAGAATGACAGTTGAAAAGAATGACAATTGTTCGAAGTTGGAACTTTAGATACCAGGGTGCAGTACATACCAGACCATGACGTCATTTTTGCCTGCGCGAGCAAATATGCGCGAACCCGTCCAAATAGCCCGAGTGAAAGGGCAGTATAAGAAATGAATGATTTGAATAAAGAAGGCTGTGGTTCCAATATTTCAACTAATCTAATTATGTGCACACATATGTTTCTAGTTTTGATGAAGAGTTAGGTTCTATACATCTTCATTAGATATATTTTACCGGGTGAATAATCCTGTGTTAAGGTACATGAGCTGAGCAAGCAGATTAAAAATATTTTTCAAAGTGGTAACTGACAGCGTCATATTAAAACGATGGCATTGCGCCAACCCAAACATTAAAACTTTCGGCGAATATCCGAGCGTTATTTTAATATTTTCTGTCAGTCATTTCCGATCGTATTGGTTTTTTCATTGCTTCTTTACACCAAGGTTAAAACTTTTTATATATTTATATATAATTTTGTGTAATCCAACGTTTTTTCAAGTCTCGTAAAATGCTCATATTCACTATGAGTAGTATCCGACATTGGAAGCTCGATTTTCTTTCACGAGTTCCATCAACGATCAAATGCATGGACACTGTCGGAAGTTCGTCATCACGTTATTTAATTTTTGCCAAGTTGGTTGAAAAGATCTGTTGCGCTAAACGACCTCGCTGTCGATGCGCCTTGAAACCCTAATATGAATTCATTCAAAAGATCTGTATAACACTATAGTTGAATATACAGCTATAGGCCTACGTGTATTCAGACCGTCTCCTTTATAGCTTATATACACCACTAACCCACCGGTAATTCACGTCTTGTACTTTCATGAATACAATTGCATATATTTTTTTTCACACTGATATTTTCAAACTTTGTTTTATATATAGGTAGAAAATTAATAAATTCACTAATTAAATAAATCACTAATTTAGTCAAGTATATAGTCAATCATATACATTTGCAGGCGCTAAATGACCTAACTGTCGTGCGCCTTAAAACCCTAATATTAATTCATTCATATACATTCACTATCTTACTATAATTAATTCGAATTATTTTGATTTAATAACAAATAATTTAATTCAATTGTTTAATTAATAATCAAATATTATTATTGAATGAAATTTGCATACAACTTGTAAATCGTGAAGTATTCGAAGGAGTTAATCTTTCAAAAATCACATTTGTGTAGAAATGATCATTTTAAAATATTGATTATTAGATCCCAGAGGCTAATGAAATGTGAGTCCTTGTAACTCTAACCTAACAATATCCTTGATAAAAGCCACATAGTTGAAACCTTGATCGAAGTTTTTCCTTTTCTAAGCGAAGAAGTGTATTTCTTCTACCACAATCACGACAACGCCATGCACTATATATACAAACCTACAAGTTTCTGTCATTGTAATTGGCGTTTGAGTGGTAGCTCTAGCTCGAGAGTCCTCGGTTTGTATCTCAGCTGGCATATATCAGACGTGATCACAATACTGATAAACATGTCATTGTTGTTTTACACACGGCCTCAGCTTAACAAACTGGTATTGCAAGAAAACTTGACAATCGGGAAAAATTCTTCAATTAATTTTTTAAAAAAACTTCTTGTTTGTAATAATAGCATTCTTTACTCGGGTAAATAGCTTTCATTGATTAGTCCTCATGCTATCTATACACTTTACATTTTATTTTACAATGGAATTAATTTATGAATATACATTTGTTTAAACTTGTATCCGGTCAATTAAACCATGCAATTACGAATGCAATTGGAGAAATAATTGAAAGATTAAATGATATGTATTTAACTAATTGTATTTAAAGACCGTTTGAGAGCATTTAAACGTGGTGAATTAAAACATTACACATTGTTTTATTAACAACAGTTAAATAATTCTATTTCCAGCAATTCAATCACACGAGTTTCTATAAACAATAAAACAAACAATTACATGACAAAATCAGTCATCCGCGAAGAAATAAATATGATGATTACACTATAAATTAATTGCCTTCATTAGAATTTTACGAAATACTCAACATTCAACATATTTGAATATTTGATATCAATTCTGCATTTTTGAGTCATATTAGATGTTTGAGAATATGTCGAAAGGAATGACAAAACTAACGAAATGATTTTAAAAATGATCAAGTATAGGTACCGTATTTTCACACTAAATACATTAATATATATAAATATCATATATCATATATATATATATATATATATATATATATATATATATATATATATATATATATATATATATATATTTATATATAGCCTAAAACCTACATTTTTTATCAGTTTTTCATTGTGTTCTCTGAATGACGTAACATCTTCGTAATTATATTTTTCCTCCCCCCTCCTTTCTAATAAAAAAAATAAATTCAATCTCTATAACGGGTTACCTTGTTAAATTGACTGTAATCCGTGTTTCTTTCATCTGTTTTTAATTACGATAGCATAATTAATCAACATAAATCATCTTAAATGGGCATGCCGGTAGTCTTTTTCTTCTTTACAGTAGTTGATATCAGTCCTCGACCATCGTTCTACATCTTGTGCACATCAAAGACTGAGCCTGTGCGCTAAAGCCTATATCGTAACACACAATTTATGAACACATTCGCTTCAAATGATCCAATTATAATTGTTGTTGATATACTATATCTAAAGATACACACACACACACACACATCAAAGCTTCGCAAACTGGAAATATTCATTGAAAAACGAATGTAAAAAGATCTAGAAATAATGATCAATGTTCGCCTAATTCTGTTCGTGCACAAAAACCAGACTGTTAACAATGTATTCTCGCCCAATGAATACATATCAAGTTACACACTTGATCTATATTAGGTAAAGGCGATTTATAATAGGCCTATTATATTCCAAAAACGAACGGTTATAAGAAGCTTATTGAAGTCACTGAAGGAATGGACGATTCTATTATAATGGTTTCGCCAAGTTGAATTTACATGGCTTTTGAATATGGTAAATTCGTCATTAAAAATGACGACAATGACCGAAGAGAAAGAGGTTTCAAAAATCTGATCACAGGGTGATATTTTCGCCAGTCTCCGTATGGCAAAAAGTTTCCGCCATGTTGATTTCACATATATATATATAACTGTTCATAAAACTCCTATCTCCGTATGGCAAAAAGTTTCCGCCATGTTGATTTCACATATATATATAACTGTTCATAAAACTTGATCATATATGTGCAAAATACGAAATTGAAAAATATATTGCAAGATGCAGACAATATTTATCGGAAATGCCAATGACTCAAATTGTATTCTAAAAAAGAAGGAAAAAGCAGTTGTGTGTAAGAGCAAAACTCGATATTTTTGCCATCAAATTTACCTCACCGCGTGCGTTATATACAAATAACACGTAACGTATAGTGTGAATGTGCATTACGGGTTGACTGCATTTTAGAAGATACTCCTCTAAATGTTGTGAAGTAGTTTCACTACACTATGCTAAGACCGAAAGCCACTATACGATCGTTTATATCTTACGTTGGGACTGAAAAATTACTCTGTCGGTAGCTGCCCCTCAGATGTGAGCTCGCTTATTTAAGGCTATATACATTTCTGTGAAAAATGATAATATTTGTATAAATTCAAATTCTGTGCACAATCTTTCCAAATTAGAAAATTCGTTACCGAATCAATTATCGCATGTAGGCCTAAGTAAGTAAGTAAGTATTTTTATTGTCTTTAAAATCAGTTTGATGTATACAAGACATCATTGGACATAGCACAAGACATATATGTTTTCCTACTTTCTGGTTAATGCTCCCAAAAACCCGCAGTGAACTGTTCTTTCGAATGCATTTTTGTATGAAACAGACATCGGAATTTATCGAGCCGGACAAAATTTCTCAACCCTTATCATTTTTATTCGACTGCCAACAATTCGTGTCGAGTTCTGGTCCAACCCTCACCTTTCGTCCGAGTGGAGAAGTCGAGAGATCCTGCCACGAGTATTGAACTAGACGGTATGGTACTGTTATTCTAATGAATGTTAGCACATATATAGCAGTGCAAGTTAATACCTGATGTGGAAGAGCAACTGGATTTCAACCAAATAAGGAAGATAGATCATTCTTTTCGGTGCAAAACCGAGTTAACGTCAACTATATCAATGTATAGTCGAATCGAAAAACATCAAATGACAATATGGTGTAACAGTAGAATAGCATTTATGTGTATTAAAATGTAAATTAATTGGAGGTTATGTACTCTCAATTGAAGAACCAATTCGCAGCGTGTAACATATATGGCACTTGCACTATTTGAAATAGTACTCATGACTTTAATTGACACGTAGGTGGGTAAGTTAACAAATTGTAGATTTAAAATGAACACAAATGTGTTCCATATATATATATATATATATATATATATATATATATATATATATATATATATATATATATATATATATATATATATATATATATATATATATATATATACATATATATATATATATATATATTTATATATATATATATATATATATATATATATTCATATATTTATATATATATATATATATATATATATATACTACTTAACTGTTACTTTGTGTTACCCATCTGTACACTGTTTAGATGTGTACAGTGAAGTATTTTCATGTTCCAATCCACCACAAAATGAACTATTATGAAAAATGGAACGAGCATTCACATATCATGGGTAACATTTCATCAATATTAAACCTCATTGATGTAATATAACTTTAATTGCTAAATATTGCCATTTTGTAACCGTGATACCATTCGAAAGACTGACATCATTTTCCTTCTACTTTTTGCTGATTACTTTGATCTTGCATAAACAAAATATATAATTACCATTCCAATCATATATACGGTAGGCCCATACGAAATAATTCAGGCTAGTTGTTTTAATTATATCAATCCAGCAATCTATATCCAGAACATATCTCCAGCATTCCATCTAACAAATGAAATATTATAATTGCAAAAACTGGAACTACTTCAGATGAGTCACGTTTTGAATCTAATCGAGTTTCGAATAACTCATTATTTCTCTATCGCAATGAAAATATTCAAAATCTTTATCAACTGAATATAGGGGCGCTGTGCATTCTATTCTCATCTAATTGTTAAATTGGTGTCTATATAGGTGTTATAATTTGACTTGTATTCAAGACTGCACGCCGTTTATTTATTTGATTTGTGAATTAGCATAAAATATAGATGATATTGAATTTAAATACAGAGTTTGAATCTCAGAACAATTCGAAATGATGCCATAAAAGGATAGTGACGATTTAATGTTCCCCGTGGCTTAAGTGACACCGATCACTAGAAATCGATTTGAAGTGCTCAAATGTGAATTAAATCAGATGTGTAATTATGTTATTAAATTGAGCTGGAGTGAAGTGTGCTTAGAATGAACAAAAACACTTTATTACAAAAGAGGATACACATGAATAAAATAATTAGATTCTGAGAAGTAAGTTTTTTTATGGCGATTTTTTGTAGTAATAAAACTCGAAAGTAATAATTATTATGTAATGAATAATGAAGGTACCATTGCGATAATTAATATACGACCATAAAGTTATTGAGACAAATGTTATAAGCTACAATTTATTTTCATTTTTTAATTTCAAAATTGTCAATTATAAATACAGGACTAATTCAGAGTACATGACAACTTCTTGTCTATATATTATAAACTTTATTTGTATTTAAAAATGTGTGGTAATTATATAGGATATTATTTTCTCCGAATTCTCATATACTAACTGGACTTATCCTAGCCTTTTTCTTTCTCAATTATTATTTTATAAATTATGAAATTCTATTAGGGTATTCAATCAATCAATATCGTGCATAGTTTGTGATAAAAATCAATTTTGTCTACAGGTTTTTATAGCATTATAATGATTTGTACTAGAGGTTATGTTTTCATAATCGATTCGTAAGATTTGCATAGTAAATTTCAACATAGTTTCTTTGTCGACGATCGAAGAGTATAACGCCGTTCATGGAAATCAGTGTAAATTATGAAAAGTATGAAAAAAGTGCGCCTAACAATGTCAACAATGACATATATTAACAATGTTATTTTGTTAACCTTTTTTTTAACAATACGATTCCAACTCGCTTTCTGTTGTTATTTTTCTTGTCCAATTGGATTGATGATATTATTTCGTATGTCCATGTAATGGTTACACATCAACTGAAATAGATTAGACTAAAGCATGAAACTAACGTGTTGAATATACAAACGAGCTGAAATACAATTATGTTTATTTGATTCTTGTCAAACAAAGTCTCGTTTTAACCTTTTTAAACAAACTGCCTTTGTTGCCGAAACAGTTTATTATTTGTTGAACAAAACGTGCACATCAAATCAATCACATTGTCTCTCACTCGATTTATCATGTATTCACTTTTAGTTCTCCCCTTCTCCCCTCTTACTGTTCATTCCCCACCCCTCACCGGTGTGGGTATAAACAAACACCAAACCACGCTTCAATTGGGAAATCGATCCAAATTATTATCTCATTTCTCGATATTTCCAAGTTATTTTTAAAAGTAGTTTCACGTGAAATTTCAACTTAATCTGATTTTTCATATCAAGACATTAAGTGAATTGATAGTTAAAGTGTACAACACTTTTCGTTTTATTCAAACAAAGCGTCGCAATGAACTTTTACTTAACGCTCAAAACTCATTCGCTATGAAATTCTGTAATTTCAGAAACTATGATAATTAAGAGTGTATTTATGTATGGAACGTAAAATGTCGTTCCCAGATTACTAATTTTGTGTTATTTCGTTTTGTTTTGACCATTAATTAGTAGAGTGATGAGCCTTATTATAACATTATAGGTGTATCACTAATTTATTTTGCCCATTTTGTATAATGATAAACTTTACATCTGCAAAGAATCTGGAAAGAAGTGATCATTGCCCAAGAGACTTACTTCAAAGTGGAAAATATCAACATTCGTGTGTTTCTACTGAAATACTTTTATCTATACGGCGTAAAATTATGGTCACAGACAGCGCAGTCCTGGTGTTGAAGTTCATTAGTTTTAAATAATCAAAATGGGGTGGTAAGATCGCCCTTGTGGTGCCCCGTCCAAACGATCCTATCTTTCATCCATTGCCTTAATTGGGGAACAATGATTTTGTATCAGGTTTCGATGTTATGGGAAAAAAAAAATTGAAATAATTTCAAAAAAATTTGTAGGTCAACATGGGAATATTGGGGATTATAAGGCCGATTTAAGTTATTGGATATTAAAACCTTCAGCTATTTCATTCATAATTTCATGATTTACCACCTCGTTACTCATTATATTTGGTAATTACGGGAGATTATATCGATGAAATTTCTGCCGTCTTGTCACATAGTCATGAGTGGGTAACCATAACTTGTAAGTTATGAAGTAAACGACTTGTGTATATGTGTGTGTGTGTGTGTTTATTTAGGAGAGATAGCTGTCATTACGCCACTGGGTGTAAGTTACACAATATAATTACTAGTACGTTAATTCAACAGTCAAATCACGTACGCGATTTTTTTTTTCAACTTAATCCTGTTAATTCATAAGTTATAAAACTTCTTTGTAGACCTACACATCAATTGACAAACGTTGATTTGTCAACAATCGACCGTCGCGCGTATTTTAATAACGTTAATGCGCGTGGGTTTCGGTCCTTTGAATTCTACTTGAATAGTTTGTAGCCTGGGGGTGAATTATAACTACCCGGTTGAAAACTTGAGAAGTTGCCCGAAATGATAAGTTTTGTCAACTGAAATGCGACCAGTTCGTATAAAAGTCTCTTCATCATCACACAAATTACATTTCGTATTTTGGTATAATTATCAAGATGATTAGTTTGCGTGATGAGTAAAACAATTCCTATTCCAACATTAATTTCATAATGATGATAGCATCATAATACGTTCTAAGATTGATATCGCGCTTCATAGTTCTGACAACTTGACAAAATCAATTGTTTGTAATTGAAGTTTTTCGAATAACATTTTTCAATGTTCACAAAAATATTCACAATTAAACTTTTTCGTGTTTCAAATTTCAAAAAATTACCATTAAATGTGTGTTTTCACACAAACATCCTATAGGTTGTTCATCATTAAATATTCTCTGTTTGCCTGAACCAAAAGAAATTTCCAGAAATCTCCATTTCTAATTATTGAAAAAAAAAATGAAGAGGATGAAATATGTTTTTGTGCAATTATATTTGGATTACAAAGCGATGCCATGTATAGATGCTAAAAATTCTTCCACGTTTTTTTTCATATAATCGAGCCACGATGTAGTGATACCAACCTATTTTATCATAATATCAGTATGAGAGTTGAAGCACCTTCTTAAATAATATTATGATGAAAAAGGTTGGTATTCACTACATAGTGATCGAGCTCTGGGTCGACTTGAAAGACGAAACTAGGACTTGAATCAAATCTGTTATTGCTGAAATATGAATGACAAATATTTTCTCAGCTGCTCGGTTCCGCACAATTATGTCTGCAATTTATTCGCATTATTATTTATAACGTCGGCAATTAAGTAAGCGATTTAACTTCGTCGCCTTGAATTTAAAGATGTTTCGAAGATCTCTCGTGATATCGCAGCAGGCGGTGCAATTTCGTAACATACTTGAGGTAAATAACTTTCGGAATGTTTTGAATTGAAATTCACGAATTTAAATCAGAAGAGATTAATGTTTCCTTGTATATGAAGTTTCACATATAAATAAATATACTTTACAGTCCCAACACGTATTATGTATAGTGTTCGCATTTAAATTGCATGTTTTTTCTTTATACTTATAGATATATCGTATATATATATATATATATATATATATATATATATATATATATATATATATATATATATATATATATATATATATATAAATTCATATATATTTTTGGAACAACGGATCTTTTCAGATACGACAACTGCATCCAAAAGAGCAAACGTGGTTGTCCTGAGAAAAGAGTTCAATATATATATATATATATATATATATATATATATATATATATATATATATATATATATATATATATATATATATATATATATATGTATTCAACCTACTAATTCTCCAATTTTCACTGAACCTGTCTTCTCATTTACGAAAACTAACAGATTGAATGATTGGTTCATTATTATTGCTTCAATCAGAAAATAATTGTATCAATAGTAATGCAATTGCCTCCCTCCGTTGCGTAGTCATCTAAGGCACCAATTTAGAAACTGCAGTCTTATGTGAACGTGGGTTTGAGTCCCGCATGCATAAGGCATGGGTTCTTGTAAACTTGTAATTCTTGTAAACATAGTTTCATTATCATGTGCTCATTCATACCCCCGTATAACCTAGCTGTTGGCTGGGTCGCTAAGTAAACAATAATTATCAGCAGAAATTCAATTCACTCTATAGAGAAGTTGATTTAATTCTGCCGCCAAAACGATTGACACTCGGACTCGGTATATAAACAATTGAGGCCTAATCAATTGATTATTATAATAGGTTATGTGGTATACGAATAATACATTGGTTGTTTAAATCATAGTTAGCGGATTAACCTTGTTATCACCCTTGGTTACCAATGTTTTTTTTTTAGGCCTACCCTAATTAATAATTAATTTAATTATTTTGACACTATTTTTCGTAAAAAGCAGCCTTTAATTAACCAAATATGCAGACATTTCGTCAGAATAAATAGTTATGGTAATAAATAGAGAACTAAAATTCGATAAACGCAGTATGCTGTAAAGTTTATTAAGAATAGGCTGCTCTGATGAATGCAAAAAACATCTACATTTATTAGGGCATTATTGGGTTATTAGAGCCTAAATATTATTAGGTCTTGTTTTGCACTGCATGTACATTTATGAACATTTACCAATTTAAATTACATTCCATACAAGCGGTCCTAACTGTATAATTCCATTAGAAGTTTTCTTCGGTGTCGAGTGTATACACCTGTGCAAGCACCCGTTCTAATAATTTGTCTTCACTTTTACTTCTTTCCCAACTCGCGACTAATAATAACTCTTGAATTATTGCCCGATAAATCTCTCCCATTGGCCGATGTTGTCAACAGTTCGTGTAATGTTATTTGAGGCAGTTCCGTGCGAATTGCGCCCTGCTTCCCATAATATGGTAAGGTAATTAGGTGCACAAAGTTGAACTCATTTCAAAAGGGTCATTTATTGCGCATTTAGCTCGCGCACAGATTTACTGTTTATGAGTTGCCGGGTAACTTCTCAAAATTTGTGAGTAGTGGCATATTTAAAAAACAGTCTTGTTGTTCACTATCGTATGGCCTAAACTGTTGGTTAGGTTTATTAGTTCAGTAGTACTAGTGTGCATGTATTCATGAAAGAAAACAGGTGTTACCAGAATTGTACAATGATGAAAAAATTGAATGATTTGAATGATGAACAAGAATTGTATCGTTATATTCGTATAGCTATGGTATTTTCAGGATGGTATGATTTTTCAGTAGGCCTACGAAGTTCATGATGAGAAACGAAACTGCGACATTCAAAATTGCTAAACGTTTAAATCTGCTGCGAAATTATGTAATAATTGAATGAGGTTTTTACAATTATTTAGTTGGTACTAGACAACCAATTCTTCTTATTTGTAATTTGTGAATTTATTCATTCATGTTGGGTTTAATGATGAATGGTACTGATGACTTAGCGTCGGTGAAGATGATGGGATGATGAGATGAAAGGTTACTTTATTAAGTGTGTTTGGATGGTGAACCTGAACGACAGAAGAAAACCACGAAAAACCCTTGTTAGAATGGTCGACCATGGCGAGAATCGAATCCCGATCTCGTGAATGACGGTTCACTTTATTAACCACTCGGCCACTCGTCTCAGTACCTTCTTCTTTTGAGAGTAGAAGTGTAATAGAAAATTGGGTATTCAACGCTATACTAGGTACATTATTATCAGTGAAGTACAATACGATTTTAACTATATTAATTTAAATGAAATTTGATGAATATAAACTAAACATAATTCAAAGTTTGAACAACATATATTCAATGGTAGCAATTAATTAATACATTAATCTTATTAATTATCTGGGTTATAATAATTTAGTTGAAGTCTTGTTAGGATAGTGAGATCAGGCTAATTTCGGTTTCTCGCAACAACAAGAACAACAACAACACCCGCATGGGGTCCAACATACCCGAGGCTAGCTGCATATAGGGCTTGCCAGGATTGTAAGATGTGCTTTTTATAGTTGTTGGATTAGCATATAATCGGAGACTCAATCTTACAGACTGGAAAAGAATTTTGTGTGTGATTGTTTTGCTACCGCCTGTCTAGGCACACGAAGAAATCACATGTGTCACCTCCAAATGTTCTCTCAATGTTAGTATCATGATTATACCTGAATGTAAACAAACTGATGATATCAACCTACATATATATATCTACAAACTGGAAAACAGGCAGTTTTCTCCTGATTTTATTTTCTTTCTGCTGAATTTAATGATCCAATTGAGCGCGGTTCCAATCCATTCGATTTTTTTCATATCACATTTCCGCGGTCTCTTATAACGGCACTTGAAGTGTTCTAGTTTTTATTGAAATTTTCAAACATTTTGTTACTGAATATTACCATTTTTATGAATTTATTTTCATATCTTTTCTACATCTAAAACTTGACAAAAAGTCATTATTCCCCAATCAAGGAAAAGGATTGCAAGTCATTTGACCGTTACAGGCACCACAAGGGCGATTTTAACATGGCACATGAAATAATTAATAATAGTGTAAATTATGTCACAAACATGTGAATTCAGTAAAATAGTAAGTTCAGGGTTGATGAAGAAATAAATCTTGTGTTTAAAAAAAAAAAATCGATTTTGTCTGCATGCTTTCCATTCTTCTATTCAATATTGTCTTGATTTTTGTTTCCCATATTATTCCATTTTATTTCATTGAACATTGCTGTGCTGTGGTAAGAAGATCAAAAAATAAAACCAAAATTGGATCCTTGAACAATTGAAAAAATAAGCAACAAGTAGAACAGGAAAGCCGGGATTTGGTAGTTTTTAATAGGCTACTGTCAGGTAACAAAATGACAAACAATAGTTACTATAACAATATAGCGAACTGGTGGACTAATAAATATTCTGACTGGTCAATTCCAACTGGTTGACATTGTTGACTGTTTTTTTTTAACAATAGAGACGTCACTTGACGGCTATAGTTAAAATCAGGGTGTATGTATAACTTGCCATTATATTTCACATAAATGAGTCCATATCACTCATCTTACAACGCACGCGCTGCGGTTTCCCAGTTGGTAAACAATGATTCATCTATATCAAGATTTCGTTGTTGATGAAGAAGAAATAAATCTCGAAACGTGAAAATTATTGTTATTGAATATTTGTAATGGATTATTGAATGATGAAAGAAGTCGTGAACAATTGAAAGGAGAGGGGAGGGGGTGTATTTTCGCTGTATCCGCGTGTATTGGTTGTACGTACAAGAGCTTTCGAAAGGGCGTTGCTGTATTCAGGTCCTACACGTATACATGTATCAATTGTTTAAACGGTGACTAAAAGTGTGTTACTGTGAATAAATTGGCAGTGTTGAGAAGTTACAATGTGACGTAGGATGGGCGTGGGTTCAAGGCCCCCACAAGGGATGGTATCGTGAATTCATGTTTTTGACAATAATTGCTCATTAGTTAGGGAGGGGGGGGGCACTGTTTTCAAGTAACAATAGAATTAGCATGACTACTTCACCTGAAGGACCCGTATTCTATAACTCTGAAAGAAATGGGAAGCGACGCGTCATTGCTTTGCTCCGACGATTGCATATACTTTGACACAGTGTATCATGAGCTCTAACACTTCCTCGTGTTCTCGTTTCGTTTGCAGTTATGGAGTAATTGGAACCAGTTCTTCATTGTTATTTTTATTATTTGATAGTGTTGTTCGTATCTAAATCTGTTTGAAATTCTCACTCCATTTACAGTCGAATTGTTCAGTAAAATAAATATCAAAATTTACTTGTATTGTGAAAATACAAAACTCGCATTTTTTTGCCATATAGTTTTCATGTTAATGTTGTTCGTACAAGCTCGTAGGCCTACTCGCAGGACTGCGATAAGGGAGAAAGAAATTAATATTACAGGAAGAGGTTGATTAGAACACATATATAATCAGCATAAGAGCGGTTGAAACAGAGATAGTATATGAGCAAAGCTAAATGACGAACGTTTCATTCTATTATAGTCTCTGACATGGTATATATATGTGGTTGCATCACTCAAAACACTCAATTTGAAATATTGAAAACATACATAAATATATGAAACTTGATCAAGTCCTGATACAATTGCTGTTTCAACAATCTGCTACAAAGTACACTGATGATTATACTAAAGATGGCATTATCGATGAATAATAATCGATTGCAGATAATATATAGTTAATTAATTCATATTTTTCACACAGTGTTTATGTATCTAGTTAGTGGTAATTGATAGTTATATACTTGTAGTCTCGAAGAAAGGTTAACTACCAACTGAATAATTGCCAAAAAAATCGGTAATTTCCCAATCTTGCTGCAACTTTTCAAGGATTTAACCAAATTTTAAAAAATGCTGTGGTGGAAAACCATATCATCCCAGACCTGAAAATACCACAGCTAACAGCTATAAAAATAGAAAGGCGCTATTTTTTTATTTTTGTATAAACGAAAACCTACTCCAATATAATTAGAATTATAACTACAAAAGATGTTAACGTGATGAACTAATTATATATTTATAAATGGTTTGTGAGCAACGAAATATTCAACATCTTGAAGAAAGTATTTGACTGTTTCTCTTCAAATCTTATTCTAAAGTTATATAAAATAATATACATTTTATATAATATAAAATGATGCTATATATGTAGTTCATTATCCATTTGTGAACATACTCTTGAGTTCAGTGGTCATTTATTAACTTTTTTTTAAATTAGTCGATGACAGTCTGAGATTTGTTGACCATATAGTCTGGGGTATATAATGGGCTATAGTCTATCTACAGACATATACTAGCATAATATGCGTGGTACCACTCACCCCTTTACTCTATAATCTTGATGTCCTACATTTTACTATCTTTCTCTCTCTCTCTCTCTCTTACCCCCTTCCCCCCTCGCCACATTCATTATCTCTCACCCGCTCGTAGTTTTACGGCCTACATCAAGATTCAATAAACCTCTTGGCTAATGCTTTCACAGTTAAACCCCGATGCTTTTTATTATTCGACTAAAAATACGTGAAACGCGGTTAATTTCGTTCAACACGCGATATTGCAGAACTTTTAACGAATTATGCGTCTTTTTACACGCACTCTGAATGTCGGAAACACCCCGTTGTCACGGGTTATACGGTTAGCCAAGACTGCCGCTCGAACCTTCGTCAAACGTGGCCAATGCGGGAGAGTGAGAGAGAGAGAGAGAGAGAGAGAGAGAGAGAGAGAGAGAGAGAGAGAGAGAGAGAGAGAGAGAGAGAGAGAGAGAGAGAGAGAGAGAGAGAGAGAGAGAGAGAGAGAGAGAGAGAGAGAGAGAGAGAGAGAGAGAGAGAGAGAGAGAGAGAGAGAGAAGAGTGAATTAAAGACGAATAAACGTAAAGTTTTTTTCTCTTTCAATAATAATAAGTTTATTTGGTTAACCTCAATCGCAGCCTTCTCTAAAGTCTATATATAATACAGCCTATCAAGTTATTACCACACTTTACCAATTTCAAGTATATATAGCGGAGTACAGAGAGCGCTTTCTCTCTCATTCCGCGTTGATCGCATCTGGAACCAACCTATGATTATAAGATGATATAATTATTATTTATGACTGCTCATTTGATTCATCTTCTCTACGACTCCAGTGTGACGTCATGGTTACAGCCCCTTTTCTGCGAATACAAGTCGTGAAACAGTGCAATGACTTTGTCTTATGATTATTACTAATCTTAATCTTCAGTCTGGTGAAGGCTCGAAACTGCCGTGTGTTTTAGGATGTTGGTAGTAGATGATGGATGATCGAACCGTTGTTTTGCAAGGCTCTGTTTTACCACCCGTTCTATTAATGCGGTATGTAAGTATTCATTGGTTGTTTTTAGCTGAGGTACGTTGGTTACGCAAACTACGACCTCGGTGTATTAAGATGGTAGTTCTGTATTTGAAAAAAAAATCCATAATATTTAAATGCACGTTATATTTGAAACGGTGCAGCATATACGTACTGAATGAGATAAGGCTGAAACGTCAAAGTAATCGATTGATACCTCTAAATATTTAAGGTACCAGTATTACATTAGTTTTTGAAAGAGGATCAATTCAATATTTCGACATCCAAGTGCAAGTCGAATATCTTGAAAGTAATAATGCGAAAATCTTCAGTTCTCGAATATGTATTTATGAACCGCCACGCGTTTTATTATTTATCATTTTTGTATTACCGTGATGTGATTGTATAACCTCAGAACGGCGCAAGTCGAGTTTTTATACCGATATGAAGCTGTCAACAAAATTATATTTATCCAGGATTTTATAATTATATAAGTACGACTTCAAATACTCATTTTCGAAATAGTAACATGATTGAATAATCGCATCAGCATTTCAAACGTATTTAAATATCAATTGTTTCATTCTTATAATTTTTAAATTGGTTCATTTGACTTGGATCAATTGTTATAGAGTCTACCTATAGTCTGTTTTCAAAAATATTTGAGATAATTGATACACATTTCCGAAAGTAATCGATTCTGGTACAAAAAATATACGTACGTTATACCTATACAATCCAGAATTTTAATAACTTCATCATCTAATTGTTATTTTAATCGTCATAATTACGTTATCAATTAATCGCTATTCTACTATATGGCGAGACACATCCATTAAAAGTCATCTAGTATTGTTGATTCAGCTCTTTAAAGATTGTGCAGGAAAAGGAAGGAGTTGATATGTAAGCATAATTACAGGCTTTCACAGCTCACGGCTGGCAAGATGGGAGGGTCTAGGTTCGATTTCCGGCCACTCACATATCTTATGATCTCTTATTACACCATCCCATCACATCCTTTGCTCTCTTGATTGCTTTGTTTTGATCAGGTTAGCAAGTACAAAAGAGAAATTTACCATGAAGGGCTCAACTGAATATGCGTATAGAATAATAACAAAATTCGCAAGACCACTATAATAGGTCCATTGTATTTCTCAATTATCATCATTTTAAACGACTGTCTGCCAAACAGAAATTGAAAAATTGATGGAAATAACTCTCTGATTTTAGACATTGAACTTTCTTCAAATTGTCCTGAAGTAAAAAAATATATTCTCTGTTTTTCTTTCAAAATTGATTATTTCGATTTCTTTCAAAAACGAATTTATTTATTGGCGAAATAAATTGAAATACATATGTTCATATTAATATAAAATAGTATTGAATGATGATAATTCATATTTACCTTCTTTTAATGTTAACATGTTGGTTTCTTTTCTTCATCCAAGGAGAACCACATCACTCAATACGCTATCTGATCAGTAGTTTAGTTTGATACCGAAAGTTGGGCATTGGTGTTTGTCCAGTGATCACCATGTTCACCAACTAGGCTTCGTGATTCACTATCATCTAGACATTCATTGCGCTTCCCAATAAGATCTAATTCAATACTTATTTTGAATTAAAATTCATAGTAAATAAATGCATCGTATGAATATTGAATATACTTATATTCAGCTAATAAAGCTTTCAAATCGTTGATCATTACCTCTCGCAACGGTACTAGTAAGTGCTGGTAATAGCCATGAACTCTTATAGTTTTCCATGATGAGGTAATTATATATCTCATGATCTCAACTCCTTTATACGTGTCATTAGAAGAGCATGAATAAAATGCATGTATACGATCTCCATATTGCCCTCTCATTTATCTATATATGTTGTCACTACTATCTCTCTCTCTCTCTCTCTCTCTCTCTCTCTCTCTCTCTCTCTCTCTCTCTCTCTCTCTCTCTCTCTCACACACACACACGACAGAACAGCATTGTTTCGTACAAGAGTCAAGAACCCGGAGACTTTTGTTCTGCAGTTTTGGCGGGGAAACGATGCGAGACCGGTGAAGTGTTCCATTTGGAAATGTGTCGACGCAGGTCTATTTTGCACCTCATTAAAGACTCGGCTTGTAAATCGTACATTGTCTCTATTCTTGTACGGAAATGATTCGTTAATTTAATTAATTATATTTTTTACAGCTTAATCCAAACAAACAGACGCAATTATATTCATAGGACCAATTTAATAGTATAACATACTGTGTGGGTTCTTTCTTCAGAATATTTGAACCGATCAGTTATTAATTTTCATTCAAATAGTTCATATTTTATTCTCGAATTCATGGACCAAAAAACATTTTTTCCAAACCATCTTCGTCTACTTCTTCTGTGAGTAAATCTTGTAGTTTTTTTCCCAAAATTCAGTTGGGATTTTAAAAAAATCGACTGAAAATATGGTCGAGTTCATAAAAAATATGTAGTAGTCAATTCGAATGTAATTGCTTCACTCTATACTCAGCATTTTTATATGTTCGATCGCTTGACGCATGCGTGGTGGAGGTGCCGGGTTTTCCAGCCGCTGTCACAAGTCCAGCATGCCGTGTACACTTTCATCCTCGAGAGAAGAAGGTTCCGAGCGACGGTCCCCGCTATCCCATCACATCACTATAGCACTCGTGGGAGGTTCGCGCCTTCTCACGTGGATACGAGTTTAATAATCGAATGATTATTATTAAATAGTTTGTCGATCATGGCGTTATAAACCTGTCTAGACTATGAGTCTGAGAAAACTGGACTGATGTGAAACGTATAGTCAGGATCCAAGATGATATAAACATTGAAGCGAGTCTCTCTTTTACGATACTGATTGTAACATTTTATAGTTCGATAATCTAAATAGAAACTGTTGCGTTTTATTGCCGATATTATCGTGAAACTGTATTATACATAGGATCGAACACCATACGTGTAATGCATTTCTATAAAAAAAACCCTATTATTTTCAACTCGCAAACCTGAAGTATAAGTATTTTTTTACAGCCTCGATTTGAAAGATGGTATAGCAAGGCCTCTTCTAAATTTAATAGCTCAAGTGGTGATTTAAATAACAACAAATATCGAGTACTGTGGAACAATAAACAAAAATCACCGTGGACATTTTACAGCACCTTCTAACCAACTTGTCAAATAGTGAACAGAATTGTCAAGAACTTCCACAGTACCCATTTGAATATTCCACTCGAACATAATGCCAATTGCCAGTTATGTGTTTGCAATGTCACTGTTCGATAGGGCGTATAGTGGGAAGTCTTCTCTTTGTTTAATTGCTGTACGGTGTACAGTATCATAATGCATGGTACTTATATTCAAACTCAACTGTTGACTGGAATTGATTGCCTACTGGAGACAATAATGGAACAAAAAGATGCCATAGTGAGAAGAAATTACAACCTTATATGTATAAGCGTATGTATGCACGTATCATCCTACGCCAATTCGTTTCGAATTCAGCGTTCCATTCATTGAGTGTCTTGGTAAATCCTATATTTGCAGCTGGACCTGGGTATGTTGTAACCCACGCTGACGTTGTTGTTATTGTTGTTGCACACGACCTAAATAACCGCGGATCAACATGATATAACTTATACATAATCTAAACTATTTCACTTTAACCATCTTTATGGTAACTGACGGGGCTGTTCGTATTGCTTGAAATAGTTGGAACACTCATTCGGGAGACCAAGATTTGATTCCCACCATGGTCGACTATCTTGATCGAGATTTTCTGTGGTTTCCTGCAGTCATTAGTGTGAATACCGGAATGGTTCCGTAAAAGACAGGTCACGACCACTTCCTACTTTTAGTTCCTTAAACTATCCTTAAACTATCCTTTCCTTATACCCGCTTTCCAAAAACACCTAATCAGCCAGATTATACTCTCATCTCACCTTCCTATCATAGTTTATCATTCACCGGCGCCATTGCCATTATTCCATTATTCCAGTGCGTCGTCAAGTTCTGTTCGCACGGTTCAACTGTCATTGATTTCAAAACTCGATTTCAATTTATTTGGTTGAATAATGGAATGTTCGCTTTTCAGTTTTTACACTATTCAAAATAATTTGAGCTGTTCCTCGGTCACATATTTGATTGGTCAGTGTCATCAAATCTCTGATCACGTATCTGATATATAGTTCAGGTATTGAACCCGACCACAAAGTTCGATTTGATACTTTCATCAGATAGTTTAGTTCAATATTTCCATTTCCTTTTTCCTATTTTTTAAAACTCGATCACTGATTTCAATTAATTTGATGAATAATTGATCTGTGTAAGCTGGCTTTTTTTCCTCATCAACACCTATAAACCTTGACACAAAGCCATTGTTTCCCTATGAAGGCAAAAGATAAAAGTAAGGTTCGTCTGAACGCATCACAAAGGTGACCTTACCTGCATCCCAATTTACTTTTGGCATTTAATTGTTGGCATTTAAACCAAATATAAATTAATTTGATATAAAAATATTGTCTCTCTCGTTTCAGTTCTCGCGAGCTGATCAAAGCTGCCATCTTGGACAATGACTTCATGAAAAACCTGGAGACGACTCAAATACGGGAGATAGTCGACTGTATGTACCCTGTGGAGTATGCAGCCGGCAGTCTCATTATCAAGGAGGGCGATGTCGGCAGCATCGTCTACGTCATGGAAGGTAAGTCATAACATTCGAGTCAAGAAAACTCGTCGCTAATTCTACAATTTTGAATAAATATATCTGAAAGAATTTTTTTTTTTAATGTATTCGATTGTGTGAAAATAGTGATATTATATTCTATACCTAAATTCATGAGACAATTTCAACTACAATGGTGAGAGACATGTTTTTAAAAAAAATCGTAAAAAGTTCAGTTTCGTTTTCAACAAATATTTTGATGAAATACAAATTTTTGGTATTTTTTTTTCTCTCAAGCATAAAATGAAAAAAAAAACTTCACAACATGCGTTTTTGACCTCGGTCGATTCTGGGTCAGAGGTTATACTTATAAGTGTCTCTACACATTCATCTCATTCGGGACCAAAAAAAAAACTTATCAACATGCAAAACACTTCTTTCGATTTGACCTGTTTTTGTTATCTATGGAATATCATAATGAATTTATACAGTAACGTTCTCACATGAGCGTGGTTTGTTCATTCATGCCTTTTTATTTATATTCCTACTACTAAAACCCTTTCAACTCGACCCTATATTATACTTATCACTTCTTGAATCTGAACAATTTGGGAAGTAATATTTAATTTTTAACAATAGCATGTGTGGACGATGGTGAATAAATGGCAAGGCTGCTGTGTGTGTTGAAAAATAAAAAAATCATCATTTTTAGAATCGCTCGAGTAACTTCACATATGCATTTTGAAATGTAAATACAATATTAATACAACCACTTGTACGTTGATACAACTTGAATTGAACCGAGTTATGATTTGAAGAATAGTTATCACTGGTAAGTTATATTGAGTTTCACTGTTACTGCATAAAATACAGAGGACATACATTTATTCATTCAACTTATAATTTAAACATACGATTCGTCAACATACGTATAATATGATACGTATTTAACAATACGTCGTGGTGGTTTTGTAGGTATACTAATTGAATTACATAATATGAAACTCTTTCAACATCTACAAATGACTTATTATACATATACAAATCATCCAACTACATGTATATAAACATGAGCAAAAAACAACCAAAACAACCAAAATAGACAATAAACAGGTACAATCATGGTTCGATTAGATGATTAGGATTCTCTTTACAAAAATGTATTATTTTTCTCCCAGGGCTAGTTCTACGAATTGATAATCGGACACTCAGGCAATAATTAACTAAGTAAGTGTTATTTCCCTCGGGCCGTTTTTTTTCAAGTACAAAAATGGCGTTAATTAGTAACCAATGGTATAAAAACAAATTAATACGTTAATTATCGTATAAATAAAAGTGGCCAATAAAACTAGCCTTCGGTTACTGATATCATTTTCGTACTCTTAATTATTAATAAGCTAATTAATACTTGATTAAGAAGTCGTACATCCGGCCCTAAACAATTTTCAGTGATACCATTCAACGGGGACGCTGAAGAGCGTATACCGGAATTAAATCAACTCGGCTGTGTGGCATGGGCTTCAGGTAACTAGTTAATGGGTGGTTATAAATGTGGTTAGGGTTCCGGTAAGGTCGGAAGCCCTAACCCATGTCACAAAACCGAGTCGACTTTATTCGGGGGCGCTGAAGAGCGTATACCGGAATTAAATCTACTCGGCTGGATGGTTGTGAATGTGGTTAGGGTTCCGGTAAGGTCGAAAGCCCTAACCCATGTCACACAACCGAGTCGACTTTATTCGGGGGTGCTGAAGAGCGTATACCAGAATTAAATCAACTCGGCTGTGACATGGGCTTCGGGGTTCTTTTCAATGGATGATCATAAATTGTGGTCTGGGTTCAGGTAAACTTGGACACCCAACCCCATGTCACACAACCGAGTCGATTTTATTCCGGTATATGCTCTTCTGGCATCCCTCTTCACCGAAGTCTGTATCTATATCTACCAGACGGTATCAGCTAGGTGTGTGTAATGAAAGCCGTTTTCTCGTGTCGCCGAGATAAACCTGTACGTTGCGGTTGTTGTGGTACGCCCTACACGGTAGCCAACATTGCGGCTGTAATAAACACAGATAGTCGAGAAAACCAGGAGTGACAGTTGGCTGTCACAGCGAGACGTCGTGCAACTCTGCGAGACTGTTAAACTAGAACGTTACTCCCACATGCAACAGTTGCAGCATCCCGTGACGTCATCGGTGTGCACGTTGATGGTTGCAGGCGATCTACGTGCAACTAGACCGTCAACCGGTGCATTGGGTAATCAAATGGAGGGGAATTGATGGAAATGAAACCAATGTTATAACGAAAGAATAATAATGAAATGATCCAAATTTAATAGTATGAGCGTAGTAAAGACTACCATTCCACTTAATGGTGAAAATTGGGCTTAGTTTTTTATTTTTTCATCTTATTTATATTGGGTTTTAATGAAAAACTCGACTGATGACAAGTTTTATTAAAATCGGGCGAGCGATTTAAATCAAGGGGTGTAAATTTCTGTTTTATTTCATTTAAATATCTTTGAACGCGTATATGCTAAGTTTTCTTGAAAATATATCAAGAGATGTTTCTAAAATTAACTCCAACACGAAATAACTTGGGCCCAACTTCTACATGTAATATTCCAATATTAAAAAGCTACAACGTCCTGATGTCAACAATAATACATATATACTCTACATATGATAACTCAGCATAGACCAAAGAATACTCTCGGCAATAGTGGGACCTGGGACCTCTCCTGTAAGTTGTGTCTGCCATTTCCTATTTATTTATATATAGATAGACTAGTACAATTGATATGATTGTATTTTATATTCAATAAAAGTGCTGAATTTTACTAACCCATATATATATATATATATATATATATATATATATATATATATATATATATATATATATATATATATATATATATAAATATATATATATATATATATATATATATATATATAAATATATATATATATATATATATATATATATATATATATATATATATATATATATATAAATATATATATATTCCATTTTTTTGCGGTAACTTGTATTACTTTACTAATAAACCTCAATTGAAACAGTTCCACTTAAAGTTCTGTTTTACAGAAAAATAGAACTTTTTTTATTGAGTTTTATTGGGCATGTATTAAAATAATACAAGCTACCGCAAAAAATGGAAGAATACGTTGAGTTTTTAGATACTTCTAAAAACGTTCATACTTTGATAATAATATATGTGTGTATATATATATATATATATACAGATGAATATATGTGTATATATATATATATATATATATATATATATATATATATATATATATATATATATATATATATATATTATATGGTCCCAGATATTTTGTGAGACGATCACAATCACTTTGCACGGCTTGGGTACACTGCTGAAGCCGGGAGTCGAACTACTGACTCTGAACCTATTTCCGTATGCACATTAATATTTTATTAACACGTAGGAAAAACATTCACAGTCGTCTTATTAATAGGTATAATGGTGATATATATCCCTGTGCAGTCATGTGTCATCATAAGCACGATGCTTGTGCAATGCCTGATCGTTTATGTATGACATCGCCGCCGACATATTTCATTCACTCTTAACCCCATAATACTAGATATATCGAGCACCTATGATCTCGGAGTGTGAGAGAGAGAGAGAGAGAGAGAGAGAGAGAGAGAGAGAGAGAGAGAGAGAGTGAGAGAGAGAGAGAGAGAGAGAGAGAGAGAGAGAGAGAGAGAGAGAGAGAGAGAGACAGAGAGAGACAGAGAGACAGAGAAGGGGGGGGGGGAGGGGATGAGAGAATAAGAGAAAGAGAAATGGAGGTGGGATATGAGTGAGATGAAATCTGAGAAGATCAAAGAGAAAGAGAATGAGAGGGAAAGAAAAGAAAGAAATAAAGAGTGAAAGAGTGAAAGAGAGAGAGAGAGAGAGAGAGAGAGAGAGAGAGAGAGAGAGAGAGAGAGAGAGAGAGAGAGAGGGGTGGGAGGGGATGAGAGAATAACAGAAAGAGTCATGGAAGTGGGATATGAGTGAGATGAGAGAAAGAAAAAAAAATAAAGAGTGAGAGAGTGAAAGAGAGAGAGATCAGTCCACCCACGAGTCGCGCTGTAAAACCTTCCTTGCTTGACATTAGACAATTTTGGCTCTAGTCCCGCGTATCTTGTACTCCTGTGTACCTCCACAAACCACCATCCTCCTTCACTCTCCCCTACATAAACATACAACCGACGTGCCATGGTACAGGACATTCATCAAATTATAGAACATACTTGATTTTACTAAAAACATTGCGTTTTTATTTCATTCTTGTAGTGTTTGTTTATAAATGTGTTGTGCTATATAAGTTGGTCCCTGGTCGGTTTTATGAATGCTGTTCAGTTTGGCAAGACTGAAACTGAGTGTAGCAAATGGGCCAAGATTCTTTTGACAAAACAGTTCCCCTTCGTTTCTCGTTTACATGAAAATAAATAAACATTAATTAAGTGGGACGTGTGAAAGACGGAATTCTTTATATCACGTTATTTTGTTTTAGAGAGAGGAGAAAAATGATGACCGCTTTTTTTCTTTTCGAACTATGTGAGAATAACATATTTTTATTTTATTTTTCATCAGATTGGCAACAAAGTATAAGTAATTTTGTACCACTACATTTTCGAGGTTTTGTTTAGTGAGAGTACATGAATGTCCATACTAACTTTGTCCAAAAGTATTTTGTATACTTCTTCAAACATAGGATTAGTGGAATATCAGTGGTTATCGACTTTGAGCTGTGAAAAAAGTCGACATTCTAATTTAGTACGAGAGAATCACAGCTCTCAACACTGTGGACCTAATGTGTACAGCTGTAAACGCTGTCAGCTTTGCACGTTTTTCAACTATGTAATTGACAGACGAGCAAAATTCAGACGAAATGTAAAAGCAATAAAGAATTATCCCAGCAGGAAAAAAGGTTGAGAAATTTTCTTCAAGCATTTTTCAAATCGTATTTCAATGATTCTTTAGACATGTATTTACATGAATTTTGTTCAATCACAAAAGGTTTGGTTCTCGAGAACAGAAAAGCTCGATTGTTTCCGTGCCACTACTCCCGCTTGGCTCGACACAAGTACCGAAGTACCGCATATCGCTACCAGGTTTCGACGAGACGCCAAGTTGGTTCTGCCATCTGGTATCCAAATGCTCAACCTTCGAGATAATGTTTTCAGTCGGTAAATGCAGTAACTGAAATACTTTAGCGGTTGTTGATCACCTTGGCTATCAATATTATTGTCTGGTTAGATCCGGTTAAAGTCTAGATAAGAAAGTTATATGATAATTAAGAAAAAACAAGAGGAATCACCATCGTCACTGCCATTTGGATCTTGTTGAACTATTTATATTTCACTTGAACTCTATAATACCAGTCCTTTGTGAATCAAAATATCATTCGTAGAACCAAGCCGATCGACCGTTCTAATCATTCCGTTAAATTCAACATGAAAGGACTCTGTAGCGTTGATTACCGCTTCATCATATTAAATTTGTTTTACGATTCATTCTTTAATCTTATTCTAATTATGAAACGAATGCATGTGATGATATTATTATTTTTCAATCGTAGCAGTGAGCCAGCACGATTTCCGTTGATTTTCGAAATGAATTAAAAAACATGTTATTTCAAAATAGAAGTAAATATTTACTAGTGCTACGTGTTTTTAAATGAAAGTGTGGATGTTTCTTCGTTTATAGTCCTCAATAACCGATAATTATAGACATTATTATTAAGTTTGTTTCCGAAGTTTGCTATAGCTGACATCGATCACTTTCATTGCCTACTTTCTAGTTCAGTATTTGAAATTCGCCCAACTTTGATTGGTGTGGGTTGGAAGCTGATTCGATGAAATATCAATATATAATTTCACCTTTCTTTCGTGACTTTATTACATATATGTGATTTTATATAACGATTTTACAATTGAGGGGGTTGGTGCAAAAACAAGTCAAGTCACAAATTTCATATCTGGAGATATTCACAATATTAGATTCCAAATTCCAAAATGAATATATATATAGCTCAAATATTATTTACTTCTATAAGTATAGTAATACAAATACATTAAATTATTTTCTATTGTAAAAATCAGTTTGAGTGATTTTTATTGAAGGGATGATTATTATTTGCAACCCTTGATGCATTTGGACTTGTCATGTTTTTGCACCAAAAATAATTTCATAACATAATTAGATTTTTATCAAAATTATTTAAATAATCAATACAAAGTTGATATTTTAATTGCTAGAATTTAAGGATTTTTTCGATTTTAAACTCTAGACGGCCATTTGGTAAAATCTGACAGCGCACTGCCACCTTGATTGGTTGCAAGAACGAGGCAAGTCCTGGGACATGTCTTGTTCTTCCCACAAAAGTGAGTGGCTATAAGTGTGCATTGCATACTGGCTTGCAAGGTATGTCCGGACTTGACTTATTATTGCTCCAAAATGAAGACCAAAAAAAAATATTTTACATAATTGCGCGCTTTTCTTAGAAACGTCAAAAATGTGATTTGACTTGTTTTTGCATCAACCCCCTCAATTATTAAATATTGTATAGAAATCGTCCTCAGGACTTGAGTTGTATTTAGACTTGCAACCCTCCCCGACATTGTTCTTTGAATAAACATTTGGATTTCAAAAAATCATTAGAACTGCTTTCGGATAAGATTTTAACGTGCATAATTTCTTTTTGTTATTAAACGTAAATACAGTTATGAATTGTAGGTCATTTTATTTACGTAATTGTGTATATCAAGTTGATATATTTGAGATAGCTAATACTTGTTCCTTCATCACTATCTTGAATACATGCATTTTAATTGCATATTTGTGGAGGCCTACTTCTATTTTACATGTACTACATATTATACATAATATTTTACGTTAAAATCGTAACAACATGATGATATGTCTTTTAAAACAGATCTTTCCTGAATTTAACAATAAGAAATTTGTTTTTGTTGTAATTCAAAATTATTGTTCAAGTATAAGTTGGTTAATTGGTTTGTTGGAATAAGTATTAAGCTGATGAAATCATATTTAGTTTCGACATCTTATGCCATTCAAACGTTCAAATGATGAACCCAAGGTGCTTTCGGCTTCTTTTAATATGAAGAATTTCAAATTTTACGTAAAGCCAATCGTACCCTGATTATATTGTTATAGAATGAAATATTTGAGCAGTTTTGAGGACAAAACTTGATATGACTTGAAATGAAGTCGGGAATTGTCCTTGTTTTGAAACTATAGACAAATTACGTAAGCCCACAGTATAAATGAACAAGCTGTGATATGCGGGTGTGTGAAAAATATAGAATTCCATTGTTCCTTTGAATCCTTTGATCTTTCCTTGAATTTTTGAAAAGCAAAAATAGCGGTAAACTTGAGACTTACTAATTTTAAATGTTGAAACATGACATTTACACACTCAATTCAATTTCATCTCAAAATCTATACGCGGATTTTTTTTAAATCAATCATTGTTGATGAATCTATTAGACATAATGAATCTGAAGTGTGCAAAAAGTCTGAAATCTGGAGAAAATGTATAATTTTATTTTTTCGAGGTTATACAACTTCAACATTTCTTCGCTCGCTGATCCCGCATCGCGACCGATCACCGCGCTTTTGAACATATTTAATAAAATGCATGAAATGATTAAATGTTTACGCCAGTTCGATAATAATAATTGTAACGCGCAATAACGATAACATTCAAAGTACCTGCCACTCTCACTCTCCATCGAGTGGTAATTAATTCAGTGAAACTTTCACGGGCCGTCCAAGCGATGACGACCAAGAAGAGTGAGTATAGAAATCAGCTATGTCCCTAAAAGAACATCGACAGGTCACGAGTTCGAAACCCGGTGTGCGTAGGTTGGCTTCACTATATGGTCTAGACCAGACATTAGAATACCAAACGATTTTGTGAAAACGAAAAATTAATTATTATAATCATGTTTGGTTGACCATTGCTTTCGCTTACGCGTTGGCCTATCCTATATCCTATAGAAAGTCCATCGAACGCCATTTTTTTATGATTGACAAATCAATTTGTCAAATAATATAATTGTTTGTACCGGTAATAATAAGAGTTACGCACTTTCTCATGGTGAAAATATGCACATAGTTTAATACACATTTTGGACCGTACATCCGTACAAATGTCGGATTGCATAAAATTACATTTCTACAAATAATAACTTTGCAATTCGTACAGTTAGAATAGATACAAATGAATAGATAAATAATTTAGAACTCATCTGAGATAGGGCACGATTGACAAATATGAATAACAAGTACGAGACAAAGTACGAGACAACGGAAGTCGAGATCAGCTAGGTCGAGAATCATTCGTCCAGACTGTAGGCCTATAGAAGGTTAGTGTATATTTTGAGAGACAGTTATAAATTTATAGCTATAGGATGAGCTAGATGAGCTTAGAAGTATGGAAATCTAAAATGAAAAATAACTTGTCAGCTCAATTTACATTTACGGACCTTGGATTACTTCAAACGTTCAAGAACCTTACCTGCAACTTGTTGATATTTATGGTGATCTGCAACCTGTCGCATAAACACTTTGCAAAACCAATTGATCCAGATATTCAATGAAATGTTCACTTTTATTGCTTTTTCTTCGTTATTTCTCATTCGATTGTTGCAAAAATCTCTGAAAAGGTGTATAATAGTATTGTTCATATTTGGTGAGAATTTGAGAGCTTTTGAAAAATACTTGTTTTTCAAGTATTTTTCCCCGGGTCATTCTTACGAGGATTTTTCAAACTCTTCGATTTTTTCCGGAAAAGCCTTCCAACCGATTTTTACGAAAAACAATCCCAACCTATTCTGGTATAACAAAAATATGTAGAAACAGTTTCAAGTCAATAGGTATTTTTTCCTGACCTGTATGCCGCGTACAAAATTCCAAAAAAAAAAAAAAAACAAGCCCATTTTTTTAGGTATGTCAAATGGAATCTTCGCTACGCTCATCTAATCATACCCGATTAGAAAAGCCTGAGATTTGGAGGAAATGTCACTTTTTATTAATTAGCAACAATTCAAAACTTAACCTTGTCGTCAATTTACGAATTTGGTCATTGCTATTAGGAAAAAAAATGTAGGCGTATAAACATAGCTGATGAGCTTAGTTGTAGGTTATTTTTAGGTTGAAAGTCCGGAGCCCGATCTCAATATGGGCCAAAATTTCTCACACACGTCGAGCTATTGATTTATTATATAAAATAATTACTCAACACTTGTCGAAAAAATCATTTATTGGTTTCTTCCTAACAATCTCTAAATATCACCATTTTAGATTTGAAAATCTTTTTTCAAAAAGAATCTTTTTCGAGAAAAGAAAATCTTTTTTCAAATCTAAAATGAAGAATCTTTTTTGAGTGCCATGAACCGAAAACCAGACAAATGATACTGATTTTTCAACTGGTCATAGGTTGGTATAAAGACTACTCCCAACACATGTACATTGAAAAGTAGTAAAAACAACTACAGGACTAAATGGTCATTAAACATGGACGCTATTTTTAATTATAATTATTGTTATTTATTACTGCAATAAATATAACTCATATTTTTTGTATGGCAACACTAATTAAGCTGTTTCAGTGCAATAAACATCGCCGGTGCAATCGCTTGGTAGATACAATATGTTGTGTGTTTATATGTACAAAACTTGTTATCTTGCCTCGAAACACGGTCGGCACGAAACAAATCCACTGCCACCTGGGTCCAATGCCAACAAGGCGTGTTGCTGTTTAAACATTACATTGTTGTGTGAAGTTTTACAATTATTGGCATTTATACTATTTTATATTGATTATCTCGTAGGTTTTCTATCAATTTTAGATAATAAGAACAAAGTTATAAAGATTTAAACAATGTTATATCACCTCATTCAACAACGCAAGTTGAAAATACAATCGATACTTTCAAAAGGTATATATTTTATTAAAAATGAACATATTGTCAATTCAGTTTTTGGTTTTCTTCTGTATTATGTAGAATAAATGGGTTTTTGAGGGAAAACATATGTGGGTTTTATCATACTATTTTCAAAGAGTTGTCGTCAACATGTAGGGCCTATAAGCATATCAAACATGTCATAGGTCACATCTTTGTTGACACAAACATGTTTCCTCCTAATCGGCTCAAGTCGTTTCTGGAAGTGGAAATCAAGTATCAATCCAACAGCTCGTCTTCAAAAGAAATTCTATGGAATGCTGCATGATAATGCAATTAACGTAATTAACAATTACAACAATTATCTCATTGTTTCTCTTATGTAACTCGTCTTTCAACTCAACTCGCGTTGGCGCGAGTAATAATCTGTGATAATGAGCTAACAATGCGCTTAACAAAGTGCAACAATGGGTATATTGTACGAGCGAGACGGCACCCCCACTCCACACAGATGTATCTCTCTCTCTCTCTCTCCTTCTGTCTTGTCTGTCTGAGAGAGAGAGAGAGAGCGAGTCTCGCTGCAGCCAACTTGGCTGAGCTCAATGTCTGGCAGTGTTGAGTTGCTCACGGTAACGGTAGGATGGTAACGCTTCCATCTGGTCAATCGTGTTAAACGTCACTCACGGGAATTATCGGGTTTTCACAACGTGTTTAGGCCTACTCATTGGGATTTCATTCAAGTGACTGATAGTGATAAATTATTAATGACAAATTGACTTGTTATTATTGTGAATTTTTATCAAGTGGTTTTGTTTTTGACAGTTGAAATATATATTTACGGAAAAACGTGGGCGACCATTTGCGACACAATAACGTCAGTTATTACGGTATATTGTTTTTCTGTCTAGAGTTCTCTCTTTATAAAACAGTAAAAGTGATTTAAAAAGTTAATTTGACCTAAAATAATTGTATGTAAGAGCGATGAATTATTCAGAAGTTGGATCCGTGTGAACGGTTCTAGTACCATCAATTATCTACGAACAAAGATGTTTTTTGTGTGTGATTATTGAAACAATATTCGTACAAAACTATTATTCGTGATTAGTGTTTGAATAAACTAGGTTCGAATTCAACGAGCGAGCGAAAGGTTTCGGCCTATTTGTAAAGTGTGTCGATAGTTTTATTCGTGTCTATTCTCACTTCTATACATTAAAACTACTACATTGTGATTACATATTACAGGCCGTATTCCATGTGCATGTGAAACTTGACTTCAGAGTGACCCTGATACGAAAATAGCTTCATTATTTATACAACGTTTACCCATTCATATAGCCACTTTTCGGTTCCTACCCTTCACAACTTTCGATTGTGATCCCACATGAAATGAACTTGCCTAAAATCATTAACAACTCTGTTGGAGAAAAGTGAACATAACGAACCATCTTCAAAAGACTTTCTACTCATATTTCGTAGAATTTTATTTATCAATGATTAAAAAATTAATCGTTCAACTTTGACCTTTAGTGAATGGTGATGTTGATTGGTAAAAGGATGACATAATGCGCATAAGGCGGTATCCGGGCCGAGCTGTGTTCGAGGGTGTCATTACTAATCCCGCCATGGAGCTCCTGTACGAGGCCAGCTGGAAACAGTGTGAGACAGACAAGAGTCGAAGCCCGTCCCTCAAGAACAATAATAACAGCCTCTCAAGTCAAGACACGAACTGGCAGTGGGCGAACAACGAGAACAATTTCCAGGAACATTACTTGACGTATCTCAACGTCAAGAAGAAGTTGAACGGAGTGACAGAAGATACTCGAGTCCCTGGGAATAATATTAAACGAAGACAGGATAATAAGCATTATCCAGAACCAGAAGTTACCAAAGAGATTCTTCAGCCTCAAGAATATGGCTATCAGAATATTCCTCTACCAAGATCCTATCAGAGTCGACTCCAGAGGTCGAGATCGAAACGTGTTGTGAATGGTTTTAGTATTATAATTCCTCGGCTTCCTCATGAGGATGTTGAGGATTTGGAGCCGTGCTCGAGTTCGACGTCGTCCAATGGGCATAGCAATCACTCCCGGCACACTGTCGAGGGGTACTCGTCGAGTAACGATAGACAAAACGAGTTCAACGTCGAATTGAGTGCGAATAGTAAATACAAAACTGGCGAAGAGTTTCTTGCGGTCAATGAAAAGAGAAGGAATGTCCGGAAAAGACAACAAGAACCTGAAGTGGAGACATCAAGGGAGTTGTCAGTGAACTTCGACGTACCGGTAGAGACGAGGAGGGTGAACGGCGACGGCGCCGATGTACGGTATTACTCCCCATCAAGTCGTGTGTCCCCCAGTGATCAGGATGTGCGATATTACTCCCCATCGAATCGCGTATCCCCGGCCGATTATGTCAATCAGACGGGACCGAGAGATGACGAAACGGCGAGGACGGAAACTAGGGATAGTCTGGAGTTTGCAATACCTCGACCGAAGTTGATTGTTCCGGTGCACACGTACGGGATCAGGAAGCGGCGAACTGGGAATAACATGTGCTATGGGACACGACGTGGTAGTGCGGACGGCTCTGAGACTGTGAGAGGAGACGACGGGAAGAAGCATCACACGTCGTGGCCAGGTAAATAGAACATGTTGTGAGAGGCTGAAGAAGTGGGTGACCATGACATGAGAGTATTCTGTTGAGAACACATGGTTGGGTTAGGTGAGGTTAAGATCTAGGTTATAGGTTGAATAGATTTCACTAGATCTGGTTGGTATAGTGTGATATACCTTGGGGCGCTCATTACTCACTTGCGCTTGTTTGGTTAGAAACGCCGTAGGCTTGGATGACGGTGTAATATAGTTTTGATGTTTAGAATCTATTAAAATAGTTGAATAAAACAGTTGAACACTTTCATATGAAGGTCGATGACGATATCACGATGTACGAAATCTCTATAAAGTTTTCATCGATGCGTGAATTGTTTTGAAACTGGTGCTAATTGTTGCTCAAGATGCTGGTTAGTTTGTCTGTGGCCGGAGAGTTAAAACCGCTAGAACGTGAAATATACATACACACTTTTTTCATTCATGTTCATTGATAGCCTTTCACTGAATTGAATTGAAGTAGGCCTACCTAAACAATTTAAGTAAATAATCCTACTATCAGCACGTGAAAAAAACTTTCAATTACCGCAGTCTTTCAATTACCTCTCATTATACAAATAGTGAACTATTTTTGTGTATACTTCTAGTGTACTTCATGTGTACTCACAATCTTAAAAAAAAATGTAAGTGTGAACGACACTTTTTTATTAACCAAATTGAAGATATATGAAACGATCTTTACAAATGAACATTGGGCCTAACATGAAACGATAGGTGGCAAATTTTAATGCGGCCTGGTTGTTTAACCGTGTTTTTCTAATCTACCTACAACATTATTATGATTCACACGTCTAAAGAGACTTCGCCCTTCAAAATCTCGAACAATTACTTCTTACCTCACGAAGAGAATGAACATTAAGTCGGCAATAAGGAATAAGCATGGCCAATACAACACTTGCTACCACCATTGTTTTACAACGACCTGTATAGGTTGGTGTGAACTGCGAACCATTTCCTGTTGTTGTTCGATGGCCTAAATTCAATTCATGTAAACGATATGATATATTGTATACATTCCTGGTTTCATCCGAAACATGGGCCTCTCTTTCTCTTTTCGAAATGGAAATGTTTTCTCTATTTGTTATATTTTTCCATCGCTCATATTTCTTCCATAATGTTGGATTGGACACAAAAGAGAGGTTGTGCAGCTGGAACGTGTATTGTATAAGATTTCTTTTATGGCTCTGTTTATACAATATAACATAGAACTTTTGAAGTCTTCCTCGTGGATCAGCTCCGAAGCCTCATTTAATTTAGTTTTCTATTAGGCCCGACACATTTTCTGTTTTCTATTTATAAAGTAGAAAAAATGGTAAAATACCCGACCGATTCATTACCACCTCTGCACGACGAGATCGTTTAAATAACTTTTGCATTCCTTTCAAAGAATGAATTTGAAATCAAGATATTTTTCAGTAATAATGTTCGTAAATACCGGTATTGATAAACTACAATGGTCTATCGTATTGGTTTGATCTCCTACAACCGAGATAATAAATACGTGCCCTTTGTATAAATGTACAGTTAATTTTGAAATGCATGATTTCTTTCAAGGTGGTAAGATCGCCCTTGTCCAAACGATCCTACTTTGCCATTCTCAGCCTTCATTGTAGGACAATGACTTTGTGTCAAGTTTTCTATGTTGATTCATACATTTGTTTTAATTCATTCAGTTTTCCTGCACTTGGAAACGCCATGACAATCTTTACTGATACATTGCTGACGAAGAGCTGCTCAAAGCAGTCGCAACAGAACCCAGTATCATCGATACCCTTCTTCTTCTTCTTTTACCACTTCTATTAATGTATTCACCAAGACAAGCTGCAGATGTTCAACTCAATCTGCTTGCTGTATACATTGTTGATGCATGGCTTTTAATGGCCTCTAGCTGAGATCTGGCCTGCTATGCCTTATAGCTGGGATACACAACGGGCATCCATTTAGTGTCTAGTTGTAAGTATTTGTGGCAATTGAATCTGTTTACATTTTACAAAGTGCAGCCGTGAAGAATTGGAGAATGTTTTGTGAATTAATCACGCACTCATTCCTGACTGTTAGCCAAGAATATAACATTGAAATTACTTTTTTTTTTCTTGTCAAACAGAGTTTTAGTTGTAGGCATTCTGTACGAATTGTCTCCGGAATGTTTGTGTTACGATTATTTTACTAGGATACTTTTCTTATGTTTCTTTTTTTCGATTTCTTCCATTTTTGCTTGGGTTTATTTCCACTCTTGTTTTTACTTGTTAACTCTTTGAAAATGTGTAATGACATCAAAATGAAACTAACGTTTCGTTAATTTGAAGTGTGCCTGTGGTATAATTAAATCTTACATATTGAGAGAGGACGATGTGAATTGAGACTTTCTTCTTTGTCTCTCCCGACTCACATAGATCACGCCAACACATGGGGTATGGGCCATGCAACAAGCATATGGTTCATAGCTTGGGGCCAAGTGGATAATATAATACGAGGGTATGCGGTTTTATACCACTATAGTTGCAATCACGACTCAAGTCACTGTGTCGCAAAGCTAAATCACGACAATAGGATCTAAACAGTGTCGTAATATATTTGAACTCTTGAGCATATCTCTTGATAGGTACCGTATATCGTGTATAGGCCTACTCACTGGTGTATATAGATAGACTACTCCCACTTCAGCCTCAACACTATACACTCCCATAGACTGTACTCCCACTTCATACGTATTCCCGTGTGAACTACTAAGTATCCGCATATCGTGCATTACTTATAAATTACTATACATTTCTTCATGTAAGTGCATAGGCTTCTGTATTATAAATATTTACCCATATGGAATTATGAGTTCTATGTCATCTGTATTTTCTTCACCATATTTCACCATATGTTTGTTTTATCTTCCACTTTTCTCATTCTTAGACTTTTTGTTTATATATTTACGATCGTCTTATTCTTTGCTCTAGCTGGTCTAGTTGCACCATGACATCGCTCTCTCTCTGTCTTTCTCTTTTTTTTCTCTCGTACAGTTTTATGTGATGACTTATCGCGTGGGATATATATATATATATATATATATATATATATATATATATATATATATATATATATATATATATGTACATATGTACATATTCCCTTGCAATAAGACTTGATCCAATGGCATAGTTTTTGTGTCTTGAGGGCCTCAAGAACTGGTTGACGCCGGAAACAAGGGTTTTGCGATTGCGTGTAGTCTTGGTTCTCCCTCGGACCTCGGAGGAAGTATTCGCTCGTCGCGTTGCAGTCAAGCGATGTGCTGAGTGACCGGGGCTGTGCATCCAACGCGTGAGACATGGGAAACATGTTGGCAGGGTGGAGTCGTCCGTCGTCTTCGTGTAGTTCCAGAAAACATGCCAATCTTAACAATGAAATAGATTTGATTTAAAATTGCCCATTGTTGGAACTGTTTGTACTTCTTGCATTTTCTCCTAAATGTCGAGTTTTCTACTCAACCTAGTATGCATTGGTTCGCGAATAATCTTTATCTAGATCCAACGATAGTTAGGTAGACTATTGAAAAAAAGAGAGGCAAATTGAACTGTTGAATTTTTAAAGCTGATGGATTCTGTGTTTCAATCCTACTAATCTACAAATTGATCAGTTAATACTATTTCATATAAAATTATATTTGAGAACATTTTTTTCATTTCTTTGATTTTTGTTCACATCTTTAATGCATCTTTCTCGCTCAACCAACAGGCACGAAAACAATAGTCACAATCATAACGTTTTACTTGTTTCGTTGATCTCACCGAAAAAAAAAAACTGAATCAATTGACATCAAAACTATTCTCCTCTTTAAGGCCAAAGTTCACGGCCGAAAACTTTCTCGACACGACACTACATCCTCTTATAAATCCATTAAATACATATAATCACCGTTCTATCGGCTATAGAACAAGGTCACGGTGTCGAGGCTTCAGTAGCTAAAAATAGTTGGATAATTTCGGTGAAATCAGAATAATCGTGGTCGAGATTACTAAAAGTGTGCCATCGGCTGACGTTTAAATTGCACGTGCATTAGATCTGCATCATCTTGTCGAGCTGTAATTATGAATTATGTTCCATGTTTGCTGCAGTCCACTATAATAACAACTGACACCCATTTGCGTGTCATCTCATTGTTGATACTTACGGGATTACACCTGGAATTAAATAGAGAAATTATACACGTTTATTTTTAGAATTTTTTTTTTTTTTTAAATTATACGTGTACTTGCATTCACGAAAGAAGGTCGTCTAACAACTAAATAATTGCAAAAACTACATGAACTACATAAAAACTACCGGAACTACATGAACTCTTTCGAAATATGCAGTTGCGCTCTTTATTGTAAATTTCGTCCTGAGAAACTTCATTATCATGAGAAATACCACAGCTGTAAAAATATAACAGTGGTAATTTGTTTTTGTTATTTTGGTAAACAACCTTCTTCTTTCGTGGATACACGTATGGTAAAAATATATTTCTACACTGTCGTTTCCACCGTGAATCTTATAAACCACGGCTCACTGACAGTGTAACTGTCAAAATAATTGGTTTATTTTGACAGTAGCGTATTCAAGAGACCGTGCTTAAACGTATTTTTTATTGTCATTAACATTGTACACGTTCTAAAGTCTCTTGTGGGTAGTTTATATTACTTGTGAATGTTGGCTTTGCAAAATCTTATTAAAGTTCAACTGTTCAAGGATTTGTTTTCACAATAATCAATAAACAAGTTGAGAATCGGAAAGACCTGTTGGGTTGTCAGTATAACGAGAGTTCCAGAAGTTCGAGATGTTGCAGCAATTGACGACTCGGAGTCTCCGCCCCCATCACGTCAGAAATCATACCGTCCAATCAACAGGGCTGTTATAGAACTGTAGTCAAATTCAAATATCCAATCAGGGTATCTTGAAATGTATATAAATGATATGATCCTACTGGTCAAGCTACGCCTTTTTCGAGTCGTCTATTGAGTAAATTAAATTATAATCTAATGCTTGAAATGTACGAGTGCTTCTTTTCTGTGTGCATGATATCTCAAGTTACTAAATGCATTGACCAACTTTGATTATGGGATCGCCGTTATACTAATGGTACCACGTTCTTCATTATTAGGACGAATATTCAATAAGTAGAGAAAGATGGGAATATTTGGAAGAAACGAATAGAAGAATCAAAAAAAGATGATCAATTGACGACTCGCAGTCTCCGCCCCTTTGACGTCACAAATCATACCGTCCAATCAACAGGGCTGCTAGAACTGTAGTGAAATTCGAATATCCAATCGGGGTATCTTCAAATGACCACATATGATATAGATGCAACTGGCCTACCGGTGAAGCCACGCCTATTTCGAGTCGTAAATTAAAATATCAAAATTCCTTTTCCTCAACACGAGGGATTATACTAACACTGTTCATTATCCATGAACGTGATAGCCCAATATTTTTATTTTGTCAAATTATTCTTGCACTTTATAATAATTGTATTCATTTCCTTTCTGGTGTTTTGAGATTACCCTCATGGTCCCCCGTCCAATCGATCATACCTTGCATCCGACATCGACATCGTCTCAAATTTTATATATGTTGATGAAAAAAAATTTCTCGGTATTAGTTGCATGCCGTTGTTCATCTGAGTGACTGACTCTAGAAGGCGTGGTCGAGTGCATATTACGAAAGTTAAATGTATTTGCTGTATAGCTATTATCTGTCTTCACTAATAGTGTATATCTGGTGCAGCAACGAAGCTGCGCGAACCAGCGGTGTGGAACTGAGTTCCGGTCGAATTTAGTTCCGGTTTTAAAACTCTTCGGTTCCACATGATCTTCGTTTATACACCATTCATCAACGACAGGACTCAATCAACGTTGTTGCCAGCATTACGACACAGTTATGCGATGCTTCAAAAAGCTTTATAGGACTCGGGTGAAGATATAACAATGGCAATACGCATGTCGTTTCAAGTAACAAATTGCTTTAGGCTTCTTTCGAGTATCGTCACACAATGTCAAGAAGACGGCCAACAATGCCTAATGATTGATATTAACCAATCATAATGTGTAATAGCTCACTATTTCCTTGTATTGCTATGGTAACGATTGTCAGTCATTTGTCTCATTCGTTGACTTTACAGAAGCCTGTTAGAGGGTGGCATGGTTGTCAGCTGGTTGCAATTTAGCAACTAGTCAAATTGATGGTAAACAAACTAATGTTGAAATTATGATTGGAGAACACAATTTGGGGGACATTGATGCCCATTTGACCGGCACATGCAGCTCAGTTGCCAACGCACTGTCTTCATGTGATCCGGAAAGTGAGGGGGAAAAAGACCCGAATAACCCAAGAGGGGAAGAGAGGGATCCCAAGAGGGATTGTCATAAAGCATAATTATATAGATATTTGGATTAGAAAAATGAAAGTCGATGCCATCATATTTAATGTACGTTCAAGTTTATTACAAGTATTTTGCACTTAGAATGCACATTATTATAATTATGATTTCTCAGAGCTGCAATAACGACCTGATTGCACACGTCACTCGTTTCTTTTATACATGTTCTATCATTCGTTTCAAAACAGCACGCCTCACGTCGACCGAGCTGGCAATTCTTATGGATAATAATTACATTTACAAAAACACTCTCATACCCTTGGAAAATATTATAAATATATTTTAGTAGCACTGTGACCTATTTCGTTCATTTAATACTTGACATATTTTTATATATAGTAGTGGCGAAATTAGAATTTGCGAACGACTGTCGTCTCTTTCTGTGCCTTATAACGGGGCGCCTGAAGAGCGTATACCGGAATAAAGTCGACTCGGTTGTGTGACATGGGTGCCCCCCCCCCCCCCCCCTTAACGCTGTTTGATATTGACGAATGGGAGTTTCGTTTTGGGCTTCTTAAAAAGATTATTAAGTGTACGTTTTTCAAAAATATGTATACTTTTTTGATGACCAAAACCGATTCTGCCTGAAAATATCAGGTTCCAGTCGTGACATGGGATCTCTATTGAGGAAGTTCGATTGATTTCTCCATTTGACCTGTGGATAACGCGTACAAATAATTAAACCAACGGATATTTTCGAGAAGGGAGTCTTCTCTTACGCTCATCTAGGCTGGGCATCAACTGTCCGAAATACTCTGTCCTCTCTCTCTCTATGTGGTGGTTATAGTATCACAGAACATGTGAACATTCACCAACCCACCGCATGTCATTGACTTTTGTACCGGGTTCGATTCTCTTCGATACATCAGTTGTATGAAAGGTGAAGGTTAATGACATCTCTCTCTATCTCTCTCGCTCTGTTTTGTTCAGGTTATGGTCGGTGAAATAATATGACATTATTATCAGTGTTTGATACCGTGATGTTCTCGATGATACAGTGGCTGCACAGTGCCTCATGCCTATCCCGGTCGAGCTATTATTTCATATTCTAAAAGAATTCGTTTTTAATGTAGGGTATTTTTATTTTTATGTGAATTTTGTTTCTATTAAATTTTGACATTATCTCATCAGAGTGGCTATATTTGCCAATGTTGTAGACAATGTTGGCATATCTTCTAATTTCAGGCTAGTTTAAATTAGTTCAGGCAAGGTTCGTTGTCTAGATGGACTTTTAGGTATTTTAGGCTGATTTGCGCACAACAACAGAGTAAAAGCGCTCGCATGAATTACAGCATACCCAAATCTACCTATAAATAGGGCTGCCTATCAAATGACGTTCAAATTCAAGAGTATAAACCCCTTTTTTAAATTAGTTTATATGTTAATGTGTTTTAAGTTGCTAGAACTGTTAGAACTTATGAGTTATATATTGTGAATGGCCCTCTTTAAACCTGATTCATGGTAGCACAGTTGCACCGTTTTCTTCCGTCCCGGCAAGTCACGTGAACCAGTCGGAAACATTACGTAAAATGTTTGAGTAGCTCGAGTGACATTACGGCCGTTACGGAACGGTAACAACCGTCCAATCAATGAGCCTTCATCAATGATTCATCGATGATGACTTTAAATCGGTATTGGGAAGGACACGGTCGTGGCCTCTTTTCAAGGAACCATTCCAGTGTCACTTGAACGACCGAGGGAAACCACGAAGGATGCACTACCATGACGGAAATCGAACCCCGGTCTCGTGAATGTCGGTTCACCACGCTAGTGACTGGTCCGCACGTCTCGGTAACCCTAATACTAGGAAAACGCGTTTTGTGTTGCCACGTTGATGGATGAGCTAGAACATATCAACTTATCTTTGGATTGGCCTCGGTAGCTCGGTCAGCTGAGGCACCGCTTCAGAAACTGAAGTCACCGTTGGGCGTGGGTTCGAGTCCCGCATTAGGCATGGGTTTTTGTGAACGTCCTTTCACTTATCATCACTTCATAATTTCATTATCATCTGCTCATTCATACCCCCGTATAACCTAGCTGTTGGTGGGGTCGTTAAGCAAACAATAATCATCATCATCTTTGGATTGGCTATTAAATATATCCACCTTGAGATCCATACAATTACGTCACTGCCATCCTATTTTCTAATTAATTTCCATGATGATAAAGAAGGCTGTGTTTTAATCGTTTCCAATTAATTGCTGACATCTGTTGCTTGGACTCAATTGGTTTCTTAATAGCTTTGAGTGATTTTAAAAAAATGGATTATATATTTTTTTACATTGAAACGGCCGATTTGATTTTACTGAAAGTTCGGAATAATGTGTATAATTATTATATTTCCTGAGAATTTGAACTTTCTCGAAGGAAATATTTTTGACGAATTTTTCCCTCTGGGTTATTCTTGAGAGATTTTTAAAAACTTTGAAATGACTTTTCTCAGAAGTGGTTCAACCGATTGCGCCACAAAAGTATACAGTATCAAATTAGATAAGGACACTTGTGTATGTCAAGTTTCAACTGATTTTGAATTTTTGTTTGACTTGTAGAGCGCGAACAAAAAAGAAATAACAGGCACTTTTTTTCGAGTATGGGTATCAGTCTTCGCTTCGCTCATTCAACTACAATATAATGTAATCGCTAAATCGCCGTTTTATTGCGCTTCCTTATGGTGCCTGGCCATGGTGTATAATATATTATACTGTATTACACGAACACGATGATTGCAAAGCGCTGTTGAAATAGGAAAAGTAAAAGGTAACGTCAGATAAATGTACTTATAGTAGAGGTAAGAGTGAATGTAAGGACAATAATTAACCGGACCTACATTGCAATGTAATTTATTTGGGAATATTGTCACGGAAACCTCAGTTATCTAACAACATATATAAAATGGTGATTACTAATATAATTCCGAAATTCGACGTCAAACATATACAATCAAAAATTATCAGCCAGTTTCGTTATTATGCTCTTTATTTCTAAAACCAACTCTTTCGAGTAGGGTAAAATGCTATTTGTAATAATTAATGCATTTATTATTATCCGAATGCTCTAATGCGGATAGGTCTAATCGTATATATATGCTCTATGCTCTTTGTATACCGAATATATGCTCTAGTGAGTATAGTCGATATGTCAGTGGTGTATAACTTTCATTATTGCAACAATGTTTGTAATTGAAGACTATAGGCTTATAATGGTTTTATCAATTGTTTCAAGCAGCAAAAAACAACAATGTAGTATTCTACAATATGTTCACCATTATTGATAGTATATCCAGCTATGACAATCTTTGTTACTCATTGTTGGCTGCCCAGTTTGCTATAGGCCTACTGCTGCTAATAATGGTGCAATTAGCAATAATTTATTATTTGAAAGAGCTAACACTGTAGTGACTCTAAGGGTGAAGTTTACCTTTTAGAGGACAGGTTTAATAATTTTGTATTTTTATTTTTCAATTTTTTCCCAAGCATTTTACCCGATTTACTTATATTATGCGTCTTTGTTAAGTCTGTATGCATGTAAGCGGTTTTGTTGTATTTGGCCTTTGGCTGCGAATACCCTAAATTATACACACCTTTTTTAGGAACATTAATTCACGTCTAGTTCAACTTTCCATAGTTTACTTTTGATACCTTGTTCCGTCGAGTCGGTTTCTTATTTATCGTTTCTCGTTCCGTTTGCAAAGAAAGTTAACAACATCTTCAGAAAGAAATATTTGAAAAAAAATGAATCTACTGGATCGAGTGTTGTTGTTTTCTGAACTCGTTTTGCTGTGTGTGTGTGGATGATCGTGAATCGAACGAATTGCATTCCCGTTGTCTTGGCAACGGTAAATCGAGTGCAAACTCTTCACTTGTTTTTCGATGCAACTTGCAATTGTTGTTATTGAAGCCTATATATATACGTATTCGGCAATCACGAGGTAGCGCGACCGTGTGACTACCAGTGAAAACAGTACACGAATGGTGTGCCGTTGTTTGTGTACCTATACTTGGTCGGATGTGTGGAATAGTTCGTAGATGCTGGGAGAAAGAGGATTCTCTTTTTCCACGTATATATATATATATATATATATATATATATATATATATATATATATATATATATATATATATATATATATATATATATATACATATATATATATATATATATATATATATATATATATATATATATATATATATATATATATTTATATATATATATATATATATATATATTTATATATATATATATATATATATATATATATATATATATATATTTATATATATATATATATATATATATATATATTTATATATATATATATATATTTATATATATATATATATATATATATATATATATATATATATAAATGTATATATATATATATATATATATATATATATATATATATGTATATATATACACGTCGCTTTTTCGACATCTTATAATGTTAGAGAGGAATATGAATGGTAAAGGATGCGCAATAAAATAATTGTATATTTTTAAACAATCTGAAAATATCCGAAACATATAAAAGAAAACGAAGTTTACCTTCAATATGATATTTGGATTTATAATGTAGGCCTTAACAATTCCTTGATCGCATACGTCCTTCCTTGTATTTTTTTTTCAATTTCTTCAAGTCGGTTTGTTTAATGTTTAATAAGTAATGTTTCACATCTCGGTTATACTGTTTAAATGGCTACTGTTATTTATAACAACAATGTGTAGGCTTAACTCATAGACCACGTCTGTTGATTTTAGTTCTACGTCCTGATAGTTCTTCGTACCAAAATGTAAAAGTTATAGCTTAAATATCCTATCTATCTTAAACCCACTGAATGAGGAACTTTTCAACGAAATAGATTTTTCTCATTTTTTTATATTTATTGTCATACGCTGGGTAGTAAAATATCGCCCTTGTGGTGTTCTGTCCGACCGATATACGACCTTTTGTCATTCTTATATCATGACTCGAGGAACAATGCATTTTCCGAGTTTTCGATGTTCATAAAAAAACATCCAATTTCAGTGTTTTTCGAATTATTTGTAGTCACAAAACTTTTCCGTTTTTTCTCGTCAATTCGTTACGTTTCCCACATGAGTGTTTCGCGTCGCTGAGCTGTAACTCGTACGACCTGCTGGGTTTGTAATGGTTTGTTTTTTGTCAAACCTAGACAAACAATCTATGGTGTTTGTTTCGCCAAAACAATTTATACGGCTCCATGACAGGGCTTTACTACATTTTAATTCTTTGAAAATACATATACTACAAGAAAAACTGTGACCAACAATATATGAGGTGACTGTAATTGCCAAGATACGTGCTTTCCATTGAATTTCCTCCTTCCATTGAAGCTCAGAGACGATCCGTGTCATGCATTTCAATACTTAGATTTAAATATCACGGAGTCATTACAATTCCTGGTCTCTGATAAATATCAACTTTTTAATCTAGTGGGAATTATTATTTAATATATAGATGGATGGATGGATGGATGGATGGATGGATGGATGGATGGATGGATGGATGGATGGATGGATGGATGGATGGATGGATGGATGGATGGATGGATGGATGGATGGATGGATGGATGGATGGATGGATGGATGGATGGATGGATGGATGGATGGATGGATGGATGGATGGATGGATGGATGGATGGATGGATGGATGGATGGATGGATGGATGGATGGATGGATGGATGGATGGATGGATGGATGGATGGATGGATGGATGGATGGATGGATGGATGGATGGATAAAAAATCTATGTTTCCGTACTCCTCACCAGTAAATGAGAATTTTGATATTTTAAATGTCGTTCAAACGTTATCACCGATTAAGTGATATTCCGGCAAAGTTGAACGACTCCTATATAAGCACTCATATATATATATATAGCCTATAAGACGTCAAAAATGGGTTCGATTCCCGGTTGTCGATTTCTTTTGAAAAATAATTTGTATACGGTACATGTGATTTTATACTTGCACATCAAGGCCAGTACATGCAGCTTAGTGCTAACGCGTTCGCTTCGTGTGATCCGGGAGGTGAGGGTCTTATCGGGCCTGGTTCCACAATCTATTTTTACTGTTGTATTTTTCGTGGTTTTCCTTTTCCTTTCCTAGTCCAGGCTAATGTCAGGATGGTTTCTATAATATAGGCGACGACTGCTTCCTTCTCATTATCCTTACCGTACCTGAGAAATCCTATAGTCTCGCCATCCCATCATCTCGGTGATCATTAGATATCACCAATAGATCTTAGTCATTATTGTAGTGCGTCGTTAATCCCAATATAAATATATGTATATATCAAGATTTCAAGACACTTGCATGATTAACGAGTAGCGACAAAAAAACTGTGACTATATATTGAAACGAACGTGTTCTGCATCAACTAGCACACATTGGTGTAATGTAGGAAATAATTGATAATATGTATATGAGACAAAGACAATGAGTGTATCTCGAATCTGTGACTAGATTGTTGCTCGCGCCCTACTTGTAACGACGTGAATATTGCATCAAGCATTACAAACAGCTGAGCTGATCCGTCCTTGCCTACCTCATACTTATACTTTCCCTTTACATAATAACTCGATAGATCTGACATTATTCATAAAAATGTACCGCTATGAATAATGATGTTGCATGTAACACGGCGTCGTGATTGCTGAATCTTGTGCTGTGCCCGGATGAGTGTAATAATCTTGGTAAAATATTATAAAACAAACTAAACGGACTGAAATTAGTTATAATATAACTGCAATTGAATCTTTTCAACCAGTCCAAAGCGAAACTCCAGATTGTTAATATTAAAGGATAGGCAAAACCGAGGGGTCAACAAGTAGTAAATTTGAAGTATACAGCTGATTTCATATTTCAAGGGATTCTGGGGAGATTTCACAGGATTTCAAAAAGATTTCAGGGAGATTTCATAGGATTTCAAGAAGATTTCAAGGGATTTCAGGAAGATTTCATGACAAGTGTACACTAGATGTCAGGAGTTGTTCCCTCTGGGAAAACAGTGAATGAGACGGCAGTCGTTTGAAACCCTCATTTCGTATATATAAATATAAATGAATATCTTTAAATATAGCTAAAATGAAAAGGAGATAATTGACCAATGTATGGGCGTGACTTATACGAAGCAGGGGAAATTTTAGATACCTTGATTGGTTATTTCCCTATTTTCCCCTGCTTCACTGTCCACTTGATTGTTTTTTTTATTCTGTGGCATCACGAGGGCGGACGATCTACATCGGTCAATTGGATAGAAGTTTTGATGATGGATGTTGGTAGGAAGATAGAGAGAAATGGGAAGAACGCAGTTGAACCATAGCACCCTATGTGACTCATTCATCTAAGAGACTGCTTTAGATACTGAAGAAAAGTCAGACGTGGTTTCGAGTCCCGTATGATTGGCGTGGATTTCTGTAATCACCATTCATCTATCTGCTCATAAATACCCTCCCCCCCCCCCCCCCCAAATAACCCAGTTGTTGGTGAGATCGCTGTGCATAGGCCTATGTCGTGAGTGTTGAAAAAACAAAAAGAGTCGGAATTTTCAGTCACCAAGTGCATGCAAAGAGAACTGCCCTTGATTTGGTGGATGGCTCCCCCTACCCCAATAATAAATGTCCTTGTGTACCGTATCTACTTCTGATAAGATTAGTTACGAATCATTTGTTATCAGTTTACCAGTAAAAGTACTTAAATATTGTGTTTACATCTCAAGGGATGATGGTCATTGATCCAACAGACATAGAGGATTCCGTAATAGATAATCACCAATCATGAACTTTGTTTCCTAATTCACTACATTACTATCGTAACGGTTAACGGTTGTCTGTAATTTTCTTATTGAGAACTTATAAATGCCATATTATACATAATATATTCATTTAATTTCTTTCCACTTATATAATGTTCAGAACTATAAGTGTAACAGGCTATTCCACACTCATTTGTATTTCGTAACACTAATTTTTGCCATAATTGAAAATATTCACTTGGAAAACATACCAATAAATCAATAAAAACACCAAATAAGAAGAATGTTCCGTAACGAAATACTAAACTTCCAATAATATTGTATAAAGTCAGATTCATCTTGAATGTGTTGCTAAACACTCGATAAATTCAACTATGTCGGTTTGGCGGAGATATATTCTGATGCAGGTGTTACTTGAGAGGGTTTTATGGTTATTCAAGGAAAAGGCTTATACTGATTAGTTTTTACATATATTTCTTTTTTCGATATAAAAAGTATTGCTACATACAGTCGATCATACCTGCCCATGCGTAACAATTCGTCAACGGTTTCTTGCCCAAGACAGAAAAAAGGGTTAGCTTTTCAAATAGAAGAAAACATCGAGAAAAACATTATTGAAATCACTCTGAATGAATAATCAGTGTAAAAATAGAGATGGAAAGTGTGAATGGTGAACCGAAATGGATGGTGATTGGTCATGGCATGACTATTATACAACTAGTTATGATGTTTCTCACAATTACCAACGAGAGAAGAATGATATAGAACCACGGATTGTCTCTGTATAAAACTGGCATATATACAACCATTCCAAACTAATTTCATTGTTATGCTCTACAACCATATTTCCGAGTCTCATTTATTTTAGATTCTACAGTGAAATAGGCCTACAAACATTGTGAAATATTATGAAAACAAAAACTTGGTCCCATTTCGTGGAACTTGTGCATATAGGTAGCTAGCTATAGTTACATAGGTATAGGGATAGGTAGTTAGTTAGGTAGGTAGTAGTAGTCTTTTCAATTTTTCAGTTGATTGTTTGTTCTTAAAACAGTACAAAATAAGCGACATGTAAAAACAAATAAACAACAAGTTTATATTTATCAACATGAACATTATAAATTCACAGTAGCTGTATAGTTATACACCAAACTCCAAAGGATCACAAGTAAATTGGCATTAATTCACATAGGAAGTGAGTAATTTAATTAATAACACTTTGAAAGTAAATAATATTCAGAATAATAATGCTCACATGGTCAAGTCTTGTTTGTAGGAAAGGAGCCTCTGCATGCATTGATACTAATTTAAAACAATAACAACATATAATCAAAATAATTTATCATAGGAAATACGAATTATACAATTTATTTCCATTTCATATTACATTATATGGCAAAGTAACATTTGAAATGAAATGATAATACCAGTAATGTAAGCCTACTACATATAGAAATGATTCGTTGTGAATTCAATGTCATTCGACAGAATTCATTGTCTTGATTTCATCAGTGCATTCTCTAGTGAAGGACTAGCATTCTCTAGCAAGACGAAACAACAATGAAACGATTTACATACAACAATGGCGACATTTATTCAAAATGCGTCATAGTTGACTGTCGATTTGATATTGTTGGCGTTCTTTCGTCAGGTTTAAGGTCGAGTAGTCGGTTAACTTGTTATTACCATGGTTACCAATGGTATTTTTGTACCCCAATTTATAAATTAGCTTAATTAACACATTTGTATTATTGGTAATATGGTGTCTAAAAGAATTATCGTGAAACTGCGGCGGCCAAGTTTTTGCCAATTAGGCCTTCCCATTTCCAAGTTATATGTAAATAACACATAACTTGATTATATGACAGAACGCAGACATTTAAAAAGGCAGTGGCCTTGTTTTTGCCAAAAAATGAACTCACTGTATGGCCACTCCTCGGGCCACTCTCTTTCATGATATATAGGCTCTCTAACTTTTACGTGTGAATATAATCACATCCAGAAAGCAGTGGAAATGTTTCAGGAATATATTATCTTTCGCCGCTGATTAGAATATACTAGACATAATGATGTCACCAATCACCATCCAGATCACTGTCTTACCTCTCAAGGCAAACAAGTCACTTGGTACGCATGGATAGTACCGCGATATGCCACAATGCACGACCTTCACCTCTATATAAGCCTACAATATCTAGGCGTCGGTACATATTTCATATAGGCCATTTACACATCGATGTATTCATTTGATGAATATGAATTATTAATTTATTATATACTAGTATCCACAAAAGACGGAGGTCATCTACCAATATAACAAACACAAATATTACCATTAAATGTGTATAGCTGTGTGGTATTTCAATGAATTGAGATTTTTTCAGAAGTAGGCTTACGACAAGAAACCGTGAAACGCAACGACATATTATGGAATTACCGAAGTTTTTTACAATTATTTAGTTGGTAGACTACCATCTTCTTTCGTGAATATACAACTTCAAAATAATGTACGATGATCGATTTAAAATGAAGAGAGAGTTCGAAAAAGAGTCACTATTCAAAATTTAAAATTTCATCCTTATTTATTAGTCAGGTGGACATATTAGCCAAGATAATACCATGGTAACAGGATGTTAAAATCTGCCGGTACTATGACATCTTGCATTTATTTTAAATACTGATGGATCGTGAAATATAAAGTTGCATTGTTGTCGAACTTAAACAATATTCTGCAACAATATAAGTCGACAAAAAGTAGGCCTACTCATTTCAGAGATGTAAGCTTATACCGATGTAACATCAGTGTACAGTCTATTCTTGTATTATTCTATTATCATTCCACTTATAGTTATGTATTTCACTATTTCTCATCGGTACTTTCCCTTTAAACTCTCGTTTATCCAAATCAATTATACTTCTTTCTATAACCACGTCGATGATGCAATACTTATATCTAAGTGACATGGTAATAGGGGTCAGCATCTTCCAAGCGCGTGGTCACAGAGCAATTACCGAATCATGAGATTGAAATACATTTCCCTTCTCTTCGCTTCGTCGTGCTGTATCACTTGGGAAAGAAGTGAGTATATATAATGGCACACGGGATGCGTGGAAGAGAAGGGAGTGCAAACGGGATGGGCGGGAGAGAAAGGATGAACTAATCAACGCCATGGACAAATTGGTCCGTCAATTATTTATTGCAGAACTGTGGTGGTGGGTAATTTTAAACGATTGCATCATCACGGCGTATAGTTGAAACGATTTGTATAAAAAACGTTCTGGACCTTGGTATTAGTCCACTTGGGGCACTCTCTGGAATTCTGTGGTATATGTTTCTTGATGACTTGAAACTTATCTCGGTCTAATCGGCAAGATCGTCCAAGTTGTTGAAGTAAATTACAATGACCGTGGACCACATTCCATGCATTTTCGACACAAAGACTTTAAACAAACTGCATTTCAATGTATAATAAGAATCATTATTCTTCGTGGCCGTGTTTTTGATAAATGTGATGGTTTGAAGAATGTAGATGGTTAGAGTCAATTATGATATTTTTTTTCATTGGGAAAACAAAAGTTAGAAACATTACAATTAAACAAAATTCATATCGCTTATCCACAAAGCTCATAAGGGCTTGACTGTGGCGATAACGTAAATAAAATAACTCTATAAATAAAAACACAAAAAATAAGTAGAAAAGCAGAAAAAAGTGGAACCTAAAATTACGAAAGAAAACGAGACATGTGCAAAGTTAATCAATTGAAGAACGAAGTAAGCACACAATGAATTATTTTGAAAAATGCTTGCGCAAAAACCAAAAATGTAATATAATAAAGATAAAAATAAAGATGATGTGATAACTGGAATATTTATGACACAGTTTTAATAATTTAAATCGAGTTTTGGTCAAGATATCCATGTATTATCCAATCCATAAGTAAAGCACTTTGAAAAAGAACATGAGGTAGTGCTAATAGTGCACTTTTTCAACAATGAAATGTATTCAAATTATCTCATTTTTTGTCAGTTCTCTTGCAAGAGAACCAATGAAACCATGAAGGATTTGAATATATGAATATCGATATCATTTTTTTTTTTTTTTTGTGATGGCCAGGTATAAAAGACCTTGGTTTAGAAGATGCAGACGAGATTGATGGCTTGATTCAATTGATGCACGAAGCCACGAACTCGTGATATCTTGCTGCAAGAATGATTTAGAGTGTGCTATAACAGTATACAAGGATGCAAAACGAGAGGTAAAGAATTACTGAAGGCTGATGCAGTTTATTCAATATACGAGGTAACGTGATGTAGTTTTATTTCATTTTTATGGGGAAAAAAATTAGCGAACAGCTTGGAGTAGTTCTGAAATCTCGATGTAGATATTTATTTCAATATCTAGATTGTAATATGGTCCTTTGTGCTGAAAGTGCATGAGTGGTCGTAATAATACGAAGTGTTGGTGCTACTCTCCTGAGTATGGCGAAGTTATAGCTTCGCTTTCTGCCGACATTAGTTGAGCCTAGTCAACATTCTCGACAAATAATTTATATTATTGTACATTTTAAGTATTGAAACGTGTAAATCTAATTGCAGATTAGAATGTAGTTCTGTATTTATACATATACTTACACTTACATAATCAGAGGATCGGAGATTCCTTTCCCCCAAGCTCGGGTAATTGAATTGTTCATTAATCCATGTAGTTATTTCCTGTTGGGTGGTAAGATTGAGGGGTAAACAATTAGTGAATTTGGTGTACACCTGATTTCAGATTTCAAGGGATTTCAGGGAGATTTCACGGGATTTCAGGGAGATTTCAAGGGATTTCAAGAAGATTTCAAGGGATTTCAGGAAGATTTCATGACAAGTGTACACCAAATTTCAGGAGTTGTTAACCCCTTCGTTTAAGATTACCCTTATGGTGCCCCGTCAGAACGATCCTACCTGGATATGTTAAACTTCATTTAAAGAACAGTTTTTGGCGTTATTAAGAGTTTGTAAATATTTGTATACATTTGTAAAATATTACGGTTTTTACATTTTTGTATGACAAAATATTACATTTGTACTTGTAGACGCTTTGAATAGGAATGAATATATTTGAAAAAAACATACATATACTATTGTTCTGTCCTCCCAAATTGTCTTGGATTATTGAATTTATTTTGATAAAATATACCGATAGGAGAGTTAGGGCATTGATTAGTAAAATTTCAAGTAAATAATATAGGCCTATAGTTGGAATACTTCAAATATTACATCTGGTTTTAGTTTTCCAAAAATATTGTTATGCTGGTTACAATGTTGTCTCATAATTAAGTTATACTATATCTGATAATAATAATATTATTAGTGAATTGAATTCTGATTTGCTGATTATACAATCTCAACTTTCAGCCATAATAATAGCGAATTGTTTATGTTGTCATCTGTGAGACTAGTCAGCTTGCAAGACCATACAACATGTTATCATCTTTTTCGACTTTTACTTATTAACATATATATGTGTTTATATTATCTGCAGTTTGCGTCACAATTCATACATTTTTAAAAGGTATTATTATCAACGAAATGCGATCTCAACGGCACGGCACGCCTTGCTAAGACCTTGCATTCAGTTCCGTTACGTCAATATCTCGTGAAATATTTGCTCCTTTTTTACTTTCGCCGATCTAAAACGAAGACAATGGTTCGAGTGCAGCTTACGGGGTATAATATTTTGCACCCGAGGCTGAAGCAGTTGCAACAATGCTACCACGCCCTCTAACCGACTTCAATGACATTTCTTCGGCAGCCTTGAACGTATCCGAAGAGACGGTTCGAAACTCACCACCGTCAATGCTAGAAGATGGGAAGAGACGGACGAGTTGACTGTCTGAATGGTGGAGGCGCCGTTGTTTGGCAAGGGGATAGTACCCAGGACACGGTTAGTCACTCAACTGAGACTTGGTTAATACGCATGCGCCGGACGTAGGCTATAGGGACGATAATCGAAGGTATTTTCGGCTCGTATTTAAATTTGATTACTTTTCATCAAGGTTATCTTGTCTATAAATCGCATATTTTCAACGTGACTTCTAATCGATTCAACTTGTATGCTAACTTGTATCTGAAAGTGTATAACTTTTCCATATTCCACTCTTGGTTGATCCCAAGTCTGGACAAATGTCATGGTTAGAGCCGTATTCTGGCTCACTTCTTATACATATTGTATCGTGTAAATGAATGTATAACCTCTTCGTGGTATTTGATGGAAATAGAGCTGTTAACTCATAGGCGTTTTGGTCCACAGCCAAATTGAGGGTTCGCTTCAGTTGAAGTCATGAGGAGGACTGTATGCACTAGACGCATTTCTAATTATACGATGAACGGTGGGATGAATCATTCATTTGTAATTAATAAAAAACAATCGCATGGGCTAAATGGTGCTCAATTATTCAGTGGTTCTTGCTTATCTTTATTTTTCAGTAATAAACTGAAAATGCTGAAAATTTATATTTTCAACAATATAATCATATATGGTATTTATAAGACTGTGAAATTAAACACTCCTTGGAGTTTCATAAATAAAACTGTATAGCTACTGGAACAGTCCATGCTGACACCGATGCATGTGTCAACAAATTAACCCTTTTATCAAGAGTATGCGCTATACAGATCGGTGACTGATTGCGTTTTGACTTGTGCCAATCGCGAGGTCAAGATGAAACCCACAAGCATTGTATGCAAAACAAGCATATTATAATGTAGTCAAAACAGATAATCGATTGAGTAAACATATGTGACCGAGTGTAGCCCTCTTCGCTCACCCAATCGCTGGCCAAGAGACTCAATACATTTACGTATCGTAAAATGTTTTTGTTTGTGAAATAATGATTTTATTCATTTATATTGGGTTCAACGACGCACTGATGACTGATGACTGATATTTTCGTTCTTTGATAGATGTCAAATGAATATGCAAATCTAGTCCCAAGTTACAACATCGGAATACCCTATCGGTTCATAATTTGAGAGGTGAGTGAAATTGTTTAAGAGTGTGAAAACTAGAATGATTTTTATAATTATCAACATAGAAAACTTGGCACAAAGCAATTGTTTCCTTATATAAAGGCAAAGGATGAATGTTAAGGATCATTTGAACGGGGCACTCACTACAATGTGATGATAATGATTATTATTATTATTATTATTATTATTATTATACCATTATTATTATTTGTTACTCGTTCTAATTGTTAATCCTTGTTGGCAAATCTTCAGATAAATAATGTTTCTTACCTCTAAAATAATTGCATATATAGTAAACTGTAACATATATAACTTATTCGTGCAAACATTGTCGCAATATAACTACTTCGCTATAACGCTTCGTAAAAAAAATATTCACTAATTTAATAATTTTGTATCAAACCCATAAATATTATATAATATTATTCTATGTATCGATTGTTAGTTGTCACTCATCGTTAGTGAATTGTTTGCGACTCCAACAATCGATCTTTATACGTACATTCCGGAACTAAATAAATATGCAAACAAACTTTCCCGTGCCCTCTTTAATGATGTGCCCTGTTAGTGACTGCGTGAGTGCGAGAGAGAGAGAGAGTGAGAGAGAGAGAGAGAGAGAGAGAGAGAGAACTTTATTGCACCCAATGAAATGAACCGTGAACATTTAGTGGCTAAAAACAATACAAAGCCTCTATTCACTACCTGAAGCTGTCACTCAAACAAAGTTATGTTGTCTGAATTCATTTGCATTTTCTCTATGGGTTACGGTCTCTGATCAGCGAATCGGATGTGCACAACTTTTATTACTCGCATCCACTCAGAAGCGATCAAAAGTTTATGCTTCTGCATTAAATTTGAATTTTCACTTTTTTAATATATTTAATTCTTTCGTTTTCTTCACTTTCCTTACGGTTTCAATGATTGAATAGGCCCACTTTTTTCCGTCGGTTGTAAAATTAAGTTCTAAATTGTTGACAGTTTATGTGAAATAATGTGCGATTTCTTCTTGAATGTTCTGAAATGACGCGTAGACAAGTGAGAAAGAGAAAATATCTGACAATTTACTATCAAAAGACACTCCATCTTTCTCTCAAATATATCTTGTTTTGTCCAATTAGTTATTCATCATTCTAGTTTCCTTAACGTTCTAGCCTCTTTAAGCTAGTATTTCAGTTTCCTCAATTATTAATTTAAAAAACTATTTCTCTTAAATAAATATCTTGATTTGTCTAATTAGTAGTTCATTCTCGTTTTCAAAACATTCTATATATAACCTATATAGCTATATTTCAGTATTCTCAACTTTTAACCTGAAAAAATAAGTGGAAATATTTTAATCTAATTTGACAACAACCGATGAATATTAGAAATGTTACAAATTCGTAATGTTCTACATGTAGGCTAATAACAGGACAAACTCTTCTATCTCCTCGCTCATACCTCAACCACCTCAACGTAAGTCGTTGGCTCGTTGCATCACAGGACTTACACAGAATCTGTGTATTCACGTTGCATCACAACTCGATGCAGTCATGACGTTCTCCGGGCCTAATCCTCTTAAACATACATGTGTGATGTAAATGCAATACAGTCTATGCAACATGCTTCTTCACTCCTCGCCTAGACTTGTCTCCACGAAAGAAGGTTGTCTATATCAACTAAATAATTGTAAATACTTCGGTATAATTATACATAATCTCGAAGCAATTTTGAGGATTAAATGTTTTTGAAAGATGCAGTCGAGTTTATATTGAAGTAATTCTCGTCCAGTTGAACCATAATTATAAATGAAAATGAAAAAGATCCTTTCTTGGATGCTATAGTATCTGCTATAGGCCTACCAGCTGCGCATTATCAAGAAGTATATCAGAATAATAATAAGTTAGCAGAATGGCAGATGTGCTACTCGGCGCAGTCTACAACTAACTGTATGTCAAGAAATATAGCAAAATAAAAATAGTACATTATAGCTCGTATAATTGATGCATCACTGCTATTGTCGTGAGAGGGCGCGTCTTACCATAATCAAAGCGTGTAGTGAAATGTCATCATCGAGTAGCATGTATTCGATTAAATGTCAGTCGATTCATATCGCATTCGATTAAATATTATAGTTGATTAATATCGTGGCGAACATATATTATATGCAGTCGATGGTTGTAGGAAATTAATTCTGTACGCTCGCAATGACCCAAATTAACGAAAATTTAACGAAATAGAAAATTAATATTTTCAAGTATACGATCATTTTTACAGCGAAAACCGACGAATAATTACTGAAAATTTATAAGTTTTCTGTTCATTGTGGCGTAGATTCGTTGTCTAGAAAGTGTGATGATTTTTTTTTTTGCTTTAAAATTACATGAAATTACTTCACTTGTTTTATATATATATATGTAGACCCAGCTGTTAAACATTCACATTATACGTTGGGACCTGTAATTACTTCTGACAGAAGAAAATGTAATTCCGTAATTTCACGGACTAGATTAAATAATACTTCCCCTGTTTGCAACGTGACCCACGAACACATTTATACTGACATTATAGACGTTCGAGAGTTTCAAATAGAAGTAATTTTTGTTCTTACATAACGAGGAAAACTCATTAAATGTCGTTGCGAGATGAGTGTGAAGGTATATGATTGCCGCTGGTCTGTCAAAAACTTACAATATTCAAAGTGATTCAATTAACTGAATCTTTTGGAAAAGTATTAACCATGATATCGTTGCTTGCAGTACAGTTTTCCATCTGTTCATTGTATTTTTTTTCACCCAATTTCGTATCGTCTTTCTAATAAGTTCAGTCAAATCGACTCTTTTCACAAAATTGTGCAGCTATTCTGTTAGTGATGGTAATATAGACTAGTCGCGAAAATTTGTAAGCTTTTTAGTTTTTCCATTTAGCGTGTAGAACACGCCAAAAGAATTGCATTTCCCAAATTTTTTCCTGTACGTAAAATTGATTCTTCGCTTACGCTGATCCGTATTCACTTGACTTGAGAAAAGATTACACAAGTGTAATTGTCTGCATAAGATGATGCGCGTACATCGGAAACCTAAACGAATATTCTGTATAGTGCATGCAGTTCTGAATAAACCACGTAGTTATGCATTTCAAGAAAATAACTGACAGTATATGTCTGAAAGCACAGTGTTGTTTTTAACTGGTTTTACTTGTAATTGTCTTTGTAATAATGATAATAATAATAATAATAATAGTGATAATAAGTAAGAGAAAGCGAGAACTGCGCGCAGTAAAACAATCCAGTGTTGATTGAAGGATGTACTCCAATCATCCGCGTCGCTCTAAGCTACAATCATCACTGTCTGCATTTCTGTCAGACGACTCGACCCTGCTAGACTTTTATACAATTCAAAATGACAGAGAAACTGGATTAGAAAGAGACGCTCTTGTGAGAGCCCAGCCCATCTAAATGTATAGTGCAAAACACAAATATGATATGTTCATTTCAATAACCAGCAAATTAATTTCCAGCAGAAACATCCCATTTAGAACATATTTGTATGAAAATCAAATGGTATCAATAATAATGTTATTTCCGGGTTCACATCCTGTCTATTCCTGTCACCGTCTAGTTGTTTCGTGAATAATAGGTGACTATACATGGTCCGTCACACACCTCTTGGAGTTTTTTGTGTTTTCTATTTCAGTCTCAATTGGTATCCCTGATGGCTTGAACTCTCTGACTGCTCTCTAATTTGTAGAATTTTAATTTTAAAAAAAGTAAATGTTTACCAATATTGAGATATAATTAGATCCTACAGCACATTGTGGAAGTAGGCATGTATGGTGTAACAAGTATATTATGTTGGCTCCTCTCTCCCCTCTCTGATGTATGCAACTACTACACTACAGCTAGGCATGTTTACTCTGATATCGTTTCAGAGAATTATTCAAAAAGATATACGAATGGACTTCGACGTTCGAACTTTAAATCACATTACGTGTTTCAATCGTATGAGATTACAAATTGACAATTGATTCAATTTATTTTTTATTGCACTTCCTGAACAAATTAACTATGTATCTTTATTCAAACTAGCTATATCTGCAGTATTATTTCAATCAATTGTGATGATAGAAGATATGGGAAACATTTTTCAAAATGCGATTTTGGGAAATTATATTTTGCCCAAATAAATAACTAAAACTGTTTACCTACAATGCATTCAACTTGTTTCCAATATAAATAATTTTGGCCAACCTTATTTTGTTTATAATTAGATTTAGATTTCTTTATTGACCACAGGAATGACATTTACAAAAATGAAAATATATAAATATATAAAAATACATAAACATTATAATACAATAGTTATTGTTGTTTATTTTATTATTCTCAAGATTTATTTGTTCTCAAAATAACGTAAGAAAATATATCACGATTGGTAGTTGAAAGAGAAATATTTAATAGTCGATTGCAAAGAAAAACAAAATGATATTCCATACTCTATTTTATGATGGAAAGTCGGAGTGGCATCTTAACAAGGTATTATATTTCAAATTCAAATATGGTAAGAGTGAGATACTGTTTGAAACTATCATTACTGTGCCCGTTTTTTACATGCCATTTACTTTTATCAAATTAATGAGCAATGACTCGTTACTACTTACCAAGATCTGCTTGATTGAGTTTACAGACAGGTGATTAAATTAACTACAAAACTCTAATTAAAACATTTCAATACTTATATAAACTGTGAGAACATCAACTGTCATTTCCTGCAATTAATTACAAACTCATTCTGTGATTGAAATAAAAAAAACTCGTAAGATTTCACTTATAGGCTACAGCTATTTTTTAATCTTCAATCAATTCGGTTTTGCTGTTTCCTTGTGATTTTCCCTGGAAGGAAGCCGACGATAGAGCCATTCGAAGTAAATCTCATTTCTACTTGCACTATAAGCCACTTAATTGATATCTATAGGCCCAATACCTATAAATATATCAAATGAGATCACTCGATTGTTACGAGGTACCGGTTGTTAGCTTCGTACTTAATTTCAATTCAATTCAATTGTCTTCATTTTGTAAAATACATATACTCAGGAAGTGAAATAATACAGTATATAAGTACAAAAAAGCGATATTCAATTATTTTTTTTTGACTCTAGTCTTATGATGATTATAGACTTGACTGATTGATGATTACAAACAAATTATTCGTCAATTCCAAATTGATGCGGAATCCGAAAATATCGTCATAATTACTTGAATGAATTGAATGATCAAATAAAATTCCTACCCCTAGCAAGTCTAGCAAGTTTCCTTGAACATCAATTATATTTCATTAAACTTTAACTATTTACTTGAAAGTGGTGCAAATTGGTAATTGCTTATCGGAAATAGTTAATGTAACTTCAGGTGTACCGCAAGGTACGGTACTTGGACCTCTTCTTTTCACTGGATACATAAATGATATTTCCGACAAAATAAAGTGCTCAATGCGACTCTTTGCAGATGACTGCATTGTGTATCATAGCATTACCAAACCTGAAGATCAAACACCACTACAAGACGATATCAACAATATAAACTCTTGGGCTTCAGTCAATGGGATGAGGCTAAACGCTGACAAGACAACCATTGTTAGCTTCACTAATCTTCGTCACCCACTACCAACATCATATGATATCAACGGCGTAATCATCACCAAATCTGACTCGTGTAAATTCCTAGGAATAACCATTTCATCAAAATTGACTTGGACTAAGCATATCAATATGCTCGTCAGTAAGGCTAAACGTTCACTCCATTTTGTGATGCGTAACCTGAAGGGTTGCACAGAGGAAGCAAAAGACCACGCCTACAAGTGCCTCATCAGGCCTCTTCTTGAGTGCAGTGGAGTGTGGGATCCAAAAACTGATTCACTCATTGACCTCATCAGCCAAGTCCAACGAAAAGCTGCCAGATATGTGAAGAATATCCACCGTCGCTGGTCAGTAAAACGCCAGCGGCCAGTAGTGAGCGTTACAAAACTTCAACTCCAACTGAAGTGGGAGACACTAGATGTTCGTAGAGCTCGAGCAACCCTCAAGTCTCTACACAAAGCTGTAACAAAACAACCAGCATGGCTAGCTATAACATCCCGGCTTACTGAACCTAGCTTCGTTGGACGAAATGACCACAACCTAAAGATAAATCTACCAAGATATAACACCAACGTAGGTCTCCAATCTTTTCTTGGTAGATCCATTCGCCTCTGGAATGATCTTCCTCAAGAAAAAATGGAAACCTTACCCAAATCCTCGGCTTTTAATACTATTTTATCAAATCTATAGTGTCCAATATGACACCTTCTACTCTTATGTTTTACACCTTTTAGTTTACTCAGATTTCTTTTTATAAACTGTATTTAATTGTATATTGACATTGTTAAAATTAAGGACCATAGTATTTACTTCAACTGCCACCGGACCAATGGTCCAAAGCTGAAATCTATAATAAATAAATAAATAAATAATAGTATTTGCCACTTCTACGGGGCATGACATGGTGAATCTATGAGTAGAAGGATTTTGGAACGATATTGGCAAATTTACTTTTATGGAAAAGACTGGAAGGATTTCCATGCATGCAACTGATGTTAATCTAACAGTGGAATGGAATGAGACAAATCGGAGGAGCAAGTATTTGAGACATGAACAATGAAATTACAGTACATACAGGAAAATAATACAATAATGAAGGGCTAAAAATGATGACTTCGAAATTGAGAAATGAAATTGCACGGATCAAAGTTGCGCATATTTTTTCAACTTCATCTTTTGAGTTGGTAATATCTTTCTTGTGGTGCCCCGCGCGAACTGTCGCATACCGTGCCATTCTTATTCTTAATTGGTGAACTATGACCATGACTTCGTGACAAATTTTCGATGTTTTGAATGTATTATTTATTTTAATACTTCGATGTCGTATTTATATTTTCTTCATTCACATAATACAAATTTATATAAAAGAGTTGCCCGAAGACACAAAATGAAATATAATATATTTTAAAATTAACATCTTATCAACATTATTATCAACATTGATATTTTTAACAATGATAATTACTTTAACCTTACCTCATTAGGGGCCACATGTGACGGTCGTAGCTTACGTTTACGTGAACTGACTTGACTTCTTTATTTCCGGTTCGTGAATATATATGAGAGTAAAATTAACGTTATTGTACTTATATTTAATCAAATTACTATTTATATAAATTACTATAAATTATAATAATATAAATTATTATTATATATAAATTACTATTATCATTCATTCAAGGAATAGTCTTCACAATCTTGAGAAAATCATCGCACATTCTCAACCAACTTAAAATCTGATTATATTAATTATATTAATATAATAATTCAGTTATTACTCAATTATATCAAGTATATTGTTTTTGATTCTACCAACATAATTTTATAACTCTTTTTCACTTTCGGCAATTAGAATTCCAAATTTATAGTAAGCTGGACCTTCATGGTCAGACATCGTGAAGACGAACAGCCGTCATAAATAAATGATTTTCTCTCTCTAAATATTACAAAAATGTATTTTTCATTCTATAATCCAATATATAATATATTTTATTTATTCAAAAATGGGAAATTAAAGATACGACAGTTAGATTAGGTGATCACTTACGGCAGTCTTAAAACGTGTATAAATAAGGCCCCTGTTATGTACATATTGAACATTATGGAATATTGAAACAAGGTTACACATATTTTTACTTTCACAGTTTTGTCATTGCGAGGTTGTATTCATAATGAGAACAAATGAATCGCTATACCGCAAGGCACTAATCGTTCACAAAAATGTAGTAATATCTCGTACATTATAATGCGCGTTGAATAGTTATCGTATGTGCTGTACATGATCTATAGCAGTAAACTTTCTTTAGTTACAGGCAGTGTAGGCCCTAACTGTAACTGTACTTGGGATATTATTGGTGTGTATAACAATTATTAGTTTTGTTTGAATTAACATCGCAGAGTCGACATAAAGTCGTTGTTTCCCAATAAAGGCTAACAATGAAGGTTATAAGTATGAAGGTACAAGGAAGGACCATTCTACAGGACACCACAATTGACAATCTTATCAAATTAGTGACTTTTTTTTTTTTTTAATAACATCGAAACTTGATACAAAATCATTGTACCCAATTAAGGCTAAGGATGAAAAGTAGGATCGTTTGGACGGGGCACCACAAGGGCGATCTTACCACCCCATTTTAATTATTTAAAACCAAAGAACTTTAACACCAGGACTGCGCTGTTGGTGACCATAACTTCCCGCCGCAGATAACAGTCTTTCAGTTTCCGAAAGTCCGGAACACATTATAAGTAAAAACCGTTTCTGTGATATATATCCGGACATTATCAGCATTGGTATTAAGAGTAAACAAAACACACGAATGTTGATATCTTCCACTTTGAACTAAGTCTCTTGAGCAATGATCACTTCTTTCCATTAACAGCAGATGTAAAGTTTGTCATACAAAATGGAAAAAAAAAAAAAAAAAATGAGTGATAGGCCTATAATGTTATAATTCGGCCTATCACTCTACTAATTAAAGGTCGTGGCCAATTAGTACTTCATCCAAGCATTTGCTTCGAGGACTGTGGGAAACCACGAAAAACCAAGTCAGGATGGATACACAAATGTTTGTTGGTCTTCTTTTTCTCTCAACTTCTTCTCTTCTTTTCTTCTTTTCTTGTGATATTTGATTTTCTTGAAATTAGTGACTGCCCCAAAATTTAGCATTGCATCGAATCAACAATTAATTTCCTCGGTAGCTCGGTCAGCTGAGGCACCGCTTCAGAAACTGAAGTCACCGTTGGGCGTGGATTCGAATCCCGCTTAAGGCATGGGTTATTGTAAATGTCCTCTCAATAATCATCACTTTATACATTCATAATCACCAGCTCATTTGAACCCCCGTATAACCTAGCTGTTGGTGGGGTCGTTAAGCAAACAATAATCAATCAACAATTAATTTGATCATTTCGGATACCTATTGAATGAGCTGGTTATGCGTCAAGCAGGACTCGAACCCACGCCCGACGTGACTTCAGTTTCCACAGTAACGTAATAATGAGTCAGACCGACGACTTTATAGATAGACCTTCGAATTTCCAGTAACCCTATTTCAGCTTCTATTTTGTTTAGATAAAAAATAATTGCTATAACTATATTAATGTTTCTATACCTGCATTATTCACCAAGTATTACAACTTTAACAATATAATTGCACTAAAAGTAGGTAACTATACAAACTATTACTATAACGACTCATTATAGGCACACATGTGTATCATATCCAATTGGTCCCGTATTATGGTTATTAAGTCATAAAAACGCAACAACTAAATGAACTAATGCAGCAAGATTACAATATATCTAGCGGTTATTAGTCATGACATTATTACCTGTGACCCAACGTTTTAATTACAATAAAAACAGAGTTAAATCGAATGATAATCATAGAAGTCTGATCGACCTATTTTAATTTTCAATTTTTGCCAAATAAATCCTTGAAATTGGTAAAGAGTGATGCTATGGAACTGTGCCAATAATATTTCCCAAGAAAATATCATGGTTAATTAACTAATAATTTATATTTAAACGTGTGAAATCAGTTTCATAATACGTAATAACTTCTCAAGAATCGTAAAGAAAATGAGAAATGTGTTGTTGGTGTTTGAAAAGTGAAATGACTTGAGCGATGTGAGTCAAGCAGTGATTGATTCACTCTGGTTTTATCTATCATTAATTGCCGATCGGCCAAGCTGGAATGCATGTAAAGACAAGGACAACGAACGAATCGCCACTGTTGAGTGCAAATCTCGTCCATAAATAGACTCGTCTTGTATGTGTGTGTGTGTGTGTGTGTGGATCGCGTGTTAAGACTCCACGGTAGTCGATTGAGCGAAATGTCAGTTTTTTGATGATAACTTTTGAACGGTATGAGATATCAAAATTCTGATACGCGAGGAACACGGATAATTATAATAGCTTCATGATGCAACTACTGCTGCAAACTGAGCTTCAACTATTCAAGTGATATCGCACAACTGTCGAGCGTACAGCTAAAAATTGTGTGGTTTTTTAGCTGTATAGCGTGACAGTTAAGGACATGACTTACATAATTATAACTTGAATCATCTTGAAGGTATTATGATTATCTGTATTTTTTGCGTATTATAATTTTTGATATCTCATACCGTTCAAAAGTTATTACCAAAAAATGATATTTCGCTTAATCGACTCCCATGGACTCTTAAGGTGAAAGCTTTTGTGTTATCCATGTACGGTCCAACGCTATATCGTACTGCCTCAATGTATGACATGCATGCGTGCAGTAGCACTCTGCCTAATAGTTTTCACATTTCACTTGTTGAATGTCAGTGTCTAATTGACCCTCAAAACATGAAACCCAGCTTTCAGCTATTTCGGAGCCATGTCATCATCATACTCCTAATGTAGTTGAGAAGGAAAGTGGCCACAGGTGCTCGAATACATACGTGGCTCTCGTCGAATGTCAGTCGTATTTATTTTTAATGATACAAAACTAAACGTTTTTATTATTTGCACCATATAAATAAAAATGATAAGAGAATAACATTTTCTGTGCACTGTTTCATGTTATTTTCATATGAATTAACGATTTCTCAATCTTAATCTTTCATCCATAGCCTTAATTGGGAAACAATGGGTTTGTATCAAGTTTCGATGCTATTGAAACAAAAAAATCTGAAAAATGGCAATTAATTTTTCATCAATTTTCACTGACTCGTAGAGTTCATTTGTTCAAGAAAGTGTAAATAGTTTATTCTGTCATCAAAACGTGGTTAATATGTATCAATTAATATAGCACACAACTGAATATTTGTTTCATTTGCATTCACTATAGGCCTGTACAAACATAGAAGACCTGTTTACTACTGCATGCCATTTTTACCTGAATTTATAATTTTTTATCAGAATCTAAAAAATTCGAATGAATTTCTGATCATCCTAGTTGAAGTCATTTTAAATTTTCAGCCCATATAGATCGTGTGCTCAAATAAAAATTATAAATTGATTTATGTAGTTGATTAAACCCCAACGAACGTAGAAGTTGAATAGTCTCATTATTGTAGTGATTTCTCATTTAGTTCTAGAATTTCAATTTACACTTGTCGAAAAAGAAGATATATTTAACAAGCGAATATTTACATCCGAACCGATATTTACATTACTTTATTTACTCACAGAATGCTACAATTAACATTCTAAGAGGGTCTCTTGTTTCGTAATGCCTGCCACCAGTCGTACCTAAGGTAGAGACGTGACCAGATACACATATATTAATTCCTCATTTAAATACCAAAGTCTAGACTTTGAGTGCCTCAAATATTCTAATCGCGAAAAATACTCCATTTAATATTATACGAATTTATTGTATGGTCGTGAAATAAGAGATTCCTAAGACCAAGTAATCGATCGTGAATAATCATCATCACGAAAATTCCAATGACGTACAATAGGCTCATTTCTGAACGATTAATTGGGTAATATAGATTTGTTCATTTGCATAAATCCGAGATCCTTCCATCAAGCTTGGTTTATAATGAAGGTTTGATAAGTGTTCAGTAAAACACCCCTGACATTGAAGAATGAAGCTAATAGGCCTACAATTTATTGTAGATTGTTCCAAGTGTCACATACGACCCTGCCAAAGAGGTAAAAGATCCTAGCCTGTGGTTTTATATATATATATATATATATATATATATATATATATATATATATATATATATATATATATATATATATATATATATATATATATATATATATATATATATATATATATATATATATATATATATATATATATATATATATATATATATATATATATATATATATATATATATATATATTTATATGTATATATGTATGTACATATATATATATATATATATATATATATATATATATATATATATATATGTATATGTATATATGTATGTACATATATATATATATATATATATATATATATATATATATATATATATATATATATATATATATATATATGTATGTGTGTATATATGTATGTGTGTATATATATATATATATATATATATATTTATATATATATATATATATATATATATATATATATATGTATGTATATATATATATATATATATATATATATATATATATATATATATATATATATATATATGTGTGTATATATATATATATATATATATATATATATATATATATATATATATATATATATATATATTATAATCATACAATTTCCAGATTAGGTTGAATGACTTATGAATTACAGTTTAATTACATATAAAGTACATGGATGTATAATTTCAAGTTTTCCTATTGTACAAATTTCAGTATTTAACACGGCATATTTCCAGCTCATGGTCTTATAGTTTAATTTATTTCCCGTTTTTAACCAACGCCCAGGAACCAAACATTGTTTAGCCATGTCGACCTTCAACACCTTTCTGTCTAATTATCTTGAATACATTCTAAAGGAAGTAAAATTAACAATTACAAGGTAGGCCTACCACAGCTAACGATTTGAATACAATTGTTTTTAATTCAGCCAACACATTATTCGGGTGAGGGCCGGTTAACATTAATGAAAAGATTCTTATGTGACATTTTTTTATAATTTCCCATTCGAATTAATCAGTAATGCGCTGGCGGCCATATATAAATGTGTAAAAAACATATTTAACTTGAATATCTCGAAGCAAATAATTTTTAGTAATTAAATTGATGTAGCCTTGGATCTTGTCTCCATTATTTAAACTCGTGGGTACATCTCGTGAAAATCTCAGACAGTGAGGTCAAACTACCGAGATTAATATAACAGTTCAGATTGAATCCTTTTTTCAATCAATTTAATGTAAGTTAGCTAGTGAAATCTCGATTAATTTATTGCATTTTTAAAGACCAACAAGTCCATGCTAGAACTCTTTGAAATATTTTCGTTCATTCTATTGTATATTATTTTTTATTTTTTATGGATTTTTTTTTCTTAATAATATCGAAACATTACAAAATGTGGACGGGGCACCACAAGGGCGATCTTACCACCCTATTTTGGTTATTTAAAACCAATAAACTTCAACACCTGTGACCATAATTTTCCGTCGTGTTACATCATTATATTATATTTTCATTATTATTATTATATTACGTAATTATATATATATATATTTTATTATATAATAATAATTCTAGAAATAGAATTAATTCAATTCAATTGTCTTCATTTTTGTAGAGAACACAAAAGTTTGTGAAATTCAGGATTAAAAATTTAATTTTATATTCTATAAAATCATAAATCAAGTCTCGTCATCGATTTATATTATTAAATTGGCCCCTGAAAAGGATTTACTTCCGTGTTTGATTGGGAAGTAGTAATAATGAGGGTAAAATGTGCAGCGTGATTATTGATTGTTCGTATAATGTAGTTAATCGCGTATCGGCGACCGCGACCTTGTCTAAGGCCATCAATCAGCAGTCAACAGTGTTATTGATGGCCTTTAACTTTATATGTACGTGATAGGCACATTGCCATGCACATGTTGTAGTAAATACTGATTATTATGATAATAATGTGATTATATAGGAATACTTCGTAATATAGGTGTATTTATTGAATCTATATGAGTTCAAAAGTAGAAAATCTCTTATAGATTTATACAGTGAATCCAATATATTATATGAGTACGTTAACATTTTGTAAAAAAAAAGTTGGAACTCAGTTACGCACTATCCCTGAACTTATAGTTTATACTATTCATAGTTTATACTATTCACAGTTTGAATGAATTGAAAAATATGATTAATTGTACACTCCATGGTGGTAAGAACGCCCTTGTAGCGAGTCATCCTTAGCTTGATTGAATTTTACTTATTTTTCTGTGATATTTTCGATGTAAAAATAATAATAATTTTAAAAAAATGCGCACGTGGTGGAGTGATTGATTTTTGCCGAACAATGACACAGTTTGATCATGGACTTATATTGTAGTACTCCGTTAGTTATAGTAAAAGGTTTGATGATGAGAAATATCTGGAAAAAAAAGAGTTTCGAAGAGAACAGGTAGTAGAGACTTCTTATTTTGCTTGAATGGCAAGATTCTGAATCTGATGACGTACTTGAGTAAGTATGGTATGCAGTTATAGAGCGTGAGAGCAGAACAATTTGACGCATTATGCCTAGCTAAGCATTATATCACGTGTAGATGTACCGAGATCAGAACGCACAGTCTCGGCCAGGATAGAAAGTGATCTCGTGCGAGTCACAGTGTGTTGTTGCCCCACTAATTAACTCGTGTAGAATTAGAAGAAAAACACCCTACCTAATATTGAAATAAGCAGAAAAAGTGGGTACGTTTACTTGCCGTCACATAGAATCATCAAAATGCATCGTGAAGAAAATGTATAGACATAATACATACTGAAACTAGCAGACAATGTACGTACAGTGTGTGAAAAAAATTATATATTGAATACGCGTAGATTGTATTTACATTTTTATATGACCACAAGTGTAAGACTGTAAGTACGCCTACATTATATCTATCACACTGAGCGACGCATGATATCAAGATTATTCGTATATTATCAGTGATATTACAGTTATTTGGGACTTTTTTTTTTAATTTTGTATAAGAAAAAAAACGTGTTGGTAAGTTAACAAATGTATTCTGTCGTCGAAGTTGACATGTGCTCATATTGTGGTAAATTGATATATTGTTGTCTATCACGAGATAAATATGCACAATCTTGGATTATTGGCATTATTTTATTATAAATCTATCCCATAACAAAGAACAAGTGTTAAGCCCTGTATCGATAAGCTCTTGTCCCAGATAGTAAAACAATGCTAGTTGTTGTTTTTATCTATTAGTAGTAGGACTCGTATGTTAATTGGTATGGCTCATAGTCTACAGTACCTAACAACAATAGTAGCTATGACTAACTAACAAGCCAAAAACAATTGAGTATTTGTTACCAGGTATAGTAGGTTTTCTTAGTTTACTGTAAACTACATAGCTTGTAGGTTGTATGTCATTCGTTTATCGACTGTGTTCACACATTTGAAATGAAAAACCTACTATTCTTCGTAATTAAATAATGAAGTGTTGGACGTTTATACGGTGCTCGTCAAATAGTTCGTTCAATTTTTTAAATATTTTTTGATAGTCGTGGTATTTGGCGACAGTGACATTTGTTTGACGTGTGTTGTTTTTTTTTTTGGTTTTTAGAGGGTCGTGTGGAAGTGTCCAGAGAAAACAAATACCTGAGCACGTTGGCACCTGGCAAAGTGTTTGGAGAGCTCGCCATTCTTTACAACTGCAAAAGAACAGCAACAATCAAAGGTATTTATTGACATCAATATAAGCCAGACCCTTCAGACACGCACGATAGTGCATCTGTTCTGAAACTCTATGTCGACTTGTTACTTTTACGAAAAATCATTGTGAAATCTAAAATTATGTGAGAAAATAATATTGAAATAGACTTTAAAATTTTAAATAAATATTACTTGTTGATACATTAAAAATGTATTAATAATTACCATTTCTAAAGACTAGAAAAAATCAGAAATCGAGAATTTTTCAAATCTTTCGAACTTTTGTTTAAAGTTATACTCTCATTTGACGGGCTGCTATCAATTGGAATCGAGTGTAAATATAAAATATAATGTTGACTATCTACATAATTGGTTTATTATGATGCAATATACTGGTAGAGTTACGTGACACTACAGGTGACACCTAGCCAGTGCAATGGAGTCATCGAGTCCTGTCTCTGTGACCCTTGACTGGGTGCATTCCTATATAAGATAAACCCAGTTATTCTAGGTGGCTATGACCATTCTGTATAGGCTAGTATAGTATGCTGTATAGTGTAGGCTTCTATCACGTAACAAATGACAAACAATCGTTACCACAGCAATACAGCGAACTGGTGGACTACTAAAAATTCTGATTGGACAATTCCAACTGATGGACATTGTTGTCTGTCTCTTTCAACAGTGGGTGACGTCACTTGACAGAAGCCTATAGGATAATACCGCTTTTCTGCTGTTTTTTTTCGGTATTATCTTTTAAAACTGTTTTAAATCGTACAGGAATGCATCCAGGGGTGCTTTATGTTTGAGTCTGAATCAAAACGTGAAAGTCAATTTTCTATCCGTCTAATACTTACTAAATCCTATGTAGTATTAAAAGGTTCAGTTAGAAAAAAGGACTTTACTTTTGGTTCAAGCTGTACCACTCTAGGATCGTTGCAAGAAGTCCAAGACGAAACTACCAATCGCCAATGTTAATGTAATAGGCCTACTATATTAAAAGAGGCAGCAGCGTTTGGAATCCGTATTTCGCCTCTACTGTACAGACTTCAAACACAAAGTTTTTTGTATTTATTTTTTATGTATATTGGGTTCAACTGATGCTAATGAAACTGATGCATATAAACATCTAAATAATTTATATTTACTCATTTAAAGATGCAGTTGTGTTCCTTTTCGTTGAGTTCAACATAAAAATTTCTCACCAAACAAATTCCAGAGATATGCGAATTTAAGAGCTGATGGGAGTCGATTTAGCTAAATATCAGTCTTTTGGTGATAACTTTTGAACGGAATGAGATCAAAAAGCTCTTAATACATACATGAAGAAAGCACAGCTATTTTTAGTACCTTCAAGATGGTATAAAATCAAGCTACCGGCACATGTAGCTGAGTGGTTAATGCACTTGCTCCATGTGACCCGGGAGGCAGTGAGCATATCGGACCCGGTTTGAACCCCGCTACCATCCATCTTTACAGGAGTTTTTCGTGGTTTCCCTCTGTAGTCTAGGCTAATGCCGGGATGGTTCCTACAATATAGGCCACGACCGCTTCCTTCCCACTATCCTTCCCATTACCTATAAAACCTTCATCTCATCACCCCATCATCTCATTAATCATTCATCCGACGCCAATAGATCTTGGTCATCATAACAGTGCGTCGTTAAAATCCGATATTGAATAAAAATAATCAAGCTATGTTACTCATGTCGCATATTTCATCGAGTCCAGCGTATACAGCTTGAAATTGTGTTTTTTCAACTTTATATGCTTGACAACTATGCGATATGAGTTGAATAGTTTCAACTTATACCGCGTTGAAGGCATTAAATATTCCCTTGTTTTCTTCGTTTTTGAATTTTAATATCTCATTCCGTTCGAAAGTCATCACCAAAAAACTGATTTCGTTCAATCGGCTCCCATGAAGTCAAAACGGTGATGTTTGTTTTGTTGGTAGACGTCTCTTTTAGTAGATATAGGCCCTACAACTATATAACTATCCATCATCATCATCATTCCACCATCTTGTTTTGTCTCTAAATTACTGTCGATGAATATCTATTGTCCTTTTAATTACTATTTTTACTGAGACGAGTGGCCGAGTGGTTATTACACTGAACCGTAATTCAGGAGACCGGGGTTCGATTCCTGCTTATGGTTGACCATCCTGACAAGGGTTTTTTGTGGTTTCCCTCTGTCGTTCAGGTCAATACTGGGATGGTTCCTTACCAACAGGCCACGACCGACTTCTCCCCACTATCCAAAAACCCCTAATGAAATAACCTCTCATCTCATCATCCCACCATCTCATATATCATTCACTGACGCCAATAGATCGTAGTCATCAGTAGAGTGCGTCGTTAAGCCCAATATAAATTTAAAAAAAAATTAATAACTGTTTTTGTCACACCCTCACGATCCTACAACCAACCTCTTACTATTCAAAAGTAAGTGTCACCATTTCTGAATTATTTGCTACACCCCTCGTCCAAATATATTCAGAATCTGGCATCCAAATTCGGTTGCAACATTGGCGTGGCATGGAGTTGGATGGAATGTTGTGAAATGAACGTTGCTTTGTTTGCAGCTGCAAGCGACTGCAAGCTATGGGCCATCGAGAGACAATGCTTCCAAGCGATAATGATGAGGACTGGACTGATCCGTCAAGCTGAATACTCTGACTTCCTCAAAAGGTGAAATTATCTTTTATATCTTCTAAAATCTCGACAGATATGAGTAAATCTTTATGGAAGGTCTTGAGGGAGACTAGCTACCCACAGCATAACATTTTCAGCGTCAATGTAACGTATGAACAATCGAAGTGAGTTTCCGTTTGAAAATATATTGCACTGGTAGTGAAATTGCTTCATACCATCCAGAGATGTGTGTTCTAAAATACTGTCGATCCAACCGTTTGAATTTGGTCATGTCATATATATAATCCATGGTGAGATAAAGATAGATTACAAAAAATATTGGGTGAGCCTATTGATACACCAATTGATCATATCTTCCTCTGTTTGTTATTGTCAGTTGAATCTTTGGATCATCGGACTTGAAATTTCATATCTATTGTATAAAATTAAAGAATATAAAATTCCACCCAATAGTATTTTAATGGGGATTTTCCAAATTTCCATTTTATTTTCCAAGTGAAGTGCCAAACCGTTTTTGCTCAAAAGCAATACCAATCTATCCTGGTATGACTCAAATGTCCAAAACAAGTTTCAAGTCGATTGGTTACCGTACTTTGTCTTGGTTAGTTTGTATTCCGCTCTCAAAAAAAGAAGTGAAATAGAAATCCTCATAAGCTCGCTCGTTTAAACATTTTGCGCAGATAAACCAAATAGCCAGTTGGATGATCTGCAGCTCAGTTATAATACAAAGGCCTGAATCATCTTAATTTTTAATATTTCAATTTTCTCTTTGTTCACTAATCTAACTCGATCTATTCTATCATTACTCTTGTCTACATTATTATATAATCTGCAATGAGTATAATTCTAGTTGTAGTTGGAAGCACTTCTCTATGTATGACTTTTCATTGGCGACCTTCAATTCAAAGTATTCATGTTTTTATTCAATCCATTGATACTTTTTCTTTTATGAATAACACATCCAGTTGTTGCTATGGTAACAAAGAGCAACACAGAAAGAGTGATTCTTTTCTTTCCCTGTGGCATTTAGCTTGTTAACTTTCTGACTAATACTGTAGTTAAAATGAATTAATGGCTTGGTTGAAAGACTATCGAATGTAATACCAGTATGGAAGACAAAAACAATTGACAAATTATATGGGTCAGTCGTTTAATAGGGGAAGGTTAAAGACTGTAGTACAGTTTTGATAATTGTATTTTGAAACAAAACTTTTTTTCCAGTGTACCAATCTTCAAAAACCTACCAGAGGAGACTCTCAGTAAAATCTCGGACGTACTCGAAGAGGTAAGAATCTACAATATAGCATTACAGAAGAAATTTTTTACCAATCGGAAGTTAGTTGCTTGATTTTGTTGGTTATATGTAGCTAGTTATATTTATTAGTTGGTAAACACATTATTTCGATGCATTTTAGAAATCTGTACCAAGTAGTTTTTTTCAAAAATATTTCAAATCTTTTGGATAGTACTTACTTTTTTTCAACAGCTGTTTTTAAATTTGTTTGAAATACATAATGAAGAAATGCAAAAAACAGCAAAATATTGTGTTTCCAAATTATTGAAAAATTGAACTATGTGAATATAATTTTAAGAATGTCATAGAGCTCAGTTAAAGACGTTCTTTCATATTTATTAAAAGTTATTGGCATTGAGTTTGAATTTGGCAATTGAAATTTGACGTTAATTCAACTTCAAACATAATTTTTGGGGTAAAATTAAATTACCTTGTAATGTGAAATATATAGGCCTATATATATATGCCTAGTGATGCTATAATTCTTTTTTCAACCTTTTTTTTCTCAAATAACAATTAATGAAAATATATCCTCCCTCCCACCATATAAATTTGTCTCATGCAAAATTGTAGTGTACATTTCAAATAATGTTATTTATTTATTTATTTATTTTTTTAATAACATCGAAACTTGATACAAAATCATTGTTCCCCAATTAAGGCTGATGAATATATATTCAATATCAGATCATAGTTCATCAATTGGAACTTCGAAAATGGAGAAACATTTCAATAATGTATAATACTACGTAGGCCTATTAGGAACCGGTCTATTATTATTAAATATTGCTATATTTTATATAGGCCTACTATATTATTCATTTTATTAAATTATTTTATTCATTTTATTAAATTATTTCATTTTATCATTTTATGGTATATATATTATTACTCTGATTCATTTTCTGTACATGCTGTACTATTATCAGAATACCGATGGTGAATTGTAATATAACAGATTCAGTAAATGAAAATGAGTATGTAGGCCTACGTACAATAAATGGAATATATTTTCAATGAATATAAATGAGTACCAGTACGTAGTCCATACTCCTGAGAATAGCTATAGGCCTACTTCTGAACATGATTAATTTGACCTTCGAACCTTGTCGGGGATTTTCTCAGCAGTTGTGTGCTAACTCGTTGATTTATTCCGATTCTTGTTTTATTTTTACAGACGTTTTACAATGAAGGCGATTACATCATTAGACAGGGCGCAAGAGGAGACACCTTCTTTATCATCAGTAAGGGACAGGTGAGTCTTTCATCTCTCTCTCTCTCCCTCTCCATTCTAGATTTCTTTTGCAGAAAAAAATGTGTGTGTGGGCAGAAACGCTAATGACAAGCTTGTCAATAAGCCTGCATAGGTCATTCTCCCAGGGTAACAACTAAGCATTCTTTTAAATGAGAAAGCCATGAAGAGATACATTTATTGTCAATATATTTTTATTTTTCATTGACGTTTATTTTATGAAATAGAAATTGAGTTGACAATAACAAATGAAGTACTGTTGAGTTTTTTTAACCACCTGACAGCCGTATTACGAAATCTCTACGGTACCCAGGCCTGATATTTTCCCTGTTATATCGGACAGATGCTTGTGTTTAGATAGCCTTTCATATAACATTTGTAGCAGAAACAAATGATTTTATTGTGTTGATAAATTGTTGTACTTGATATGTGAAGCAAGAAATTTGACGATATTACTTTTATTTAGCATTTAGAGGCTTGTCAATTTGACACAATTAGCCTAGAACGATGTTTTGGAATAACAGCTAACTGTATTTTATCATTTTCCAATACATTAGCGTATTATTCTACCGCCAAAAAAAAATTGAATTCATTTTTCAATCTACCTCCCAGATGTCGGTACAAGTACCATATCAATATGACGTCATTTTGTCAGGATATAAAATGAAACGTTTTGGAATGTGTGATACCCCCTTTACACGATCAACTTATTGCTAGCAATGCATTTTTAAAATGTATCGCTTCCAAGTAGAATACATGCCTTTCCTATCTCGCGTTCACACTACAATAAAAATTGCCATTGCTGCCAACGTATTGCCTCGAGTAGGATTACGCTCAACTTTCGAGGCAATATTGCCAGTAGCCGACCAATCAGCGGCCAGTAAAGTGAAACGTCACATTCCGTTGACTGCCTAGCTTCTGTTGACGCCATATCGTTGAGTGGGAGAGGATCGAAGATTAGTGACTGACCATTTTCGATCGACTAACCTTTTTCAGTGATATAGGCCTACAGATGACAGGCTACTTCTACGTTATGTTTATATTGATCGCCAAATTCCAATAATTCAAACATATGTTATGTATCGTGAGGATGAGGAAAATTTAATAGGTGTAGCAATTTTATCGCAACTGTCGATCTATGTTTTAGTGATTTGAGCGCTAGGTTGCGCTACTGGCTTTCGCTAGTTCAAGGTTCAGGCTACTGGCACCGCTACGGTAGAAAATAAAAATTTTAGGATTCTATACACGACGGAAAATGCATTGCCGAAATGCATTGCTATTTTAGTTGATCGTGTAAAGGGCCTTTGAGAACACAATGTGCGCGCCAGCGACTTGGGCAACACGATCGCTGTGGACGTGTATTTGCGCCAGCTGTTGTCTAAGTGATTAACAGTAGATGTAAAATCTAATTACAAGGATAAAGTGTATGTGCAAAATAGTTGTACGAGAATTAAAATTTATATTCGACCCTTTTACTATTCCAGGTGAAAGTCACGATCAAACAACCAAACACGCTTGATGAGAAATACATCAGAACGTTGAACAAAGGCGACTTCTTCGGCGAAAAAGCTCTGCAAGGGTAAAAACCTCACTCCGTTCATTATTTTGGAATTGATTTAAACAGCCTAACCAAACGGCAGTTGAAAAAAACTCCGTTTTCATTTTTCTGTATAGCTAACAACAGAGATTCTTGAATCCATTATCCCAATAATATCCCAATATTCCGTTCTAAAATTCCTACGTATAATTTGCGTTGGAAGATTTGCTCTTCCGCATGAGCCACAATTGTGTCTTCAGATTGATGATATCTTGCGTGTATTCGCTAAGTAACTTGTTTTTCTCGTACAGAGATGACCTGCGGACGGCAAACATCATTGCTGATGACCCAGAGGGCGTGACGTGTTTGGTGATAGACCGTGAAACATTCAACCAGCTGATATCCAGCCTGGATGAGATACGAACCCGGTACAAGGATGAGGGCGTCGAGAGGAGGAGGTGAGTCGAATAAACTGCATTCACCGCCGTGTAAAACGGCCGTCCAATTATCAACGACAACGACAGACCAGCTGAAATGTCACAATATACGAGTATACTTCCTCGCAGGGGCTACATAATAGCATTAGTCAACTAGATTTTTATGAAAAGCTTGGTTTTGTTTTTTATGAAAAACATGGTACAAGATGTGCTCTTTGTAGTAGAGGAATTTTGATAGGGGCTACAGTCTGAAGTAACATTCTGAAAAGTTCTTGAAAAGAAGCACTGTTGAATTTCTGTTAAATTGTTCATTTCTAAGCAAAAAAACTTACATGACTGATGCTTTGAAATACTTGAGAGGTTGGAAAAAAAATTGGAAAGCCTAAATTAACTTTGAATTACTTCAATTCAATTATTTTTCTGAATTACTTTCAAATTGGTACGAAAGAAGATTTGATTTCCGTATAATCTGTAGCCTAATAGTACATGCACAATCAAATAATTGAAGTGTTGTCAGTCAAAACTTTGTAATAATGTATATGAAGTTAATACATATTTATACATAACGAAATCTAGTAATATAAAATAAATCATTTGTACATGTGCGTAGTGCGTACGTGATCAATGTTCACATCGAAACTTGTATATTTCCACTAGGCTGTATTGGCTTGTGTTGTTCTTGTTTTTATGGCCTTCTTTTTCTACCTTTCAACACGTCAACGTCACAATTTACTGCACTGATAATAACTATGTTGTGTTTGTTTCCTCGCATGCAACACTGTATAGAAAGGGAAATGACGGTGAGTTTAGTTGCCAAAGTCAATTCTTGTATCTTACAAGCTTCATCACAATACTGCACTTTTTACATCACCTTTCATTTTATTTTATTTTATATACTGTGTTGGTTTGCCATCTAATAAATATACATATAAACTTGTTTGTTCATAGAATTAGAACATTTTTTTCTGGTTTTAAGTAAAAATACTTCAAAAGTATGTGAAATGTTCAGCAATTAGTAGGCTTAAGCATTGTTTGTATTTTGTGTTACATAAATCTAATAGGCCCTAGGTCTACTATTGTCCTACTGTAGTCCTTATCTATTATTTATTTCCAAAGCTTATATAAATTGTTTAATATTTTGCTCCTGGAAGGGTTAGTGGTGACTATTAGGGCTGCATTGGAGTCAATTTAGTGAAACATCAGTTTGATGTTGGTTGATATCTTTTGAACGGTGTGAGATATAAAAATTCTAATGAAGAGAAAAACACAGATACCTTCAATACCTTCAAGGATGGTATAAAATATAACTATTGAACTCATGTCGCCTAATTGTCAAGCGTATACGGCTTAAAATGTTCTTTTCAGCTGTTGTTTTAGCTGTTGTTTTTAGCAAGCTGTGTTTTTTTTCTCATTTTTAAAAACCTGATATTCTGCTCAGTCGACTCCCTTGGACAAGTCATAAATCGCTTAAACGTAGTATAGTATCATGATATTTCAGAGAAATGTTTCACCTTGATTTAGAACCTTCAAGTGCAATTCTTCACCTTCCTTCACTCGGCTTTGTATTTTTCTAAATATCTGTGCTTTTTTTATTCAGGATTAATGAGGAATTCCGGGAAGTAAAATTGTCCGATCTCCGTATCCTGGCGACCCTTGGTGTTGGTGGATTCGGTCGAGTGGAACTCGTACAGATTCAGGGTGATCCAGGAAGATCGTTTGCCCTCAAACAGATGAAGAAAAACCAGGTAAATCAGCAAAACATGTGGGATCATTTCTAAGATAAATGTGTCTGATAGTCTTGGTGCCGGAATCACCAACGTGGGAGTAGCTCTAACTGGCAGTTTGGAGTTGATAATACCATGGTAACTCGTACTATTTGTTTTCACCAACTCTCAGGTAAAGGCTAACTGGACTTGGTAATACTGGGTCTTGGTTTATTACAGTTAATTTGTTTGTCCCCATTTGTAGGAAGAGAAGATCTTTTGAATTGCTTGTTCTCAACTTCCAAGTCACTTATTCGTTAAACATCACTCATTCATTATACACTTATTCAATATTTTCTCTTCGATCCAAATATCTTACACAATTTAGAAAATCCTCTACTCAGAAATAATTTAGAAATCATTCTATTTGTCAAATTGTAGTTTTTTGTCAAACCTACCTACAGAAGTTGATCGTCAGCAAACATATGCGTGTTGTGTAATATCTTGTGCTTCAGTGATCACTCATCAGTTATCTTTGTTCGCTGCTAGATTGTGGAGACACGACAGCAGCAACACATCATGTCCGAGAAAGAAATCATGGGAGAAGCTAACTGCGAGTTTATCGTGAAACTATTCAAGACCTTTAAAGATAGGAAATATCTCTACATGCTAATGGAGTCCTGCTTAGGCGGAGAATTGTGGACTATTCTCAGGTGAGCATGCATTGCTATTGTGATACTAGTCTTAAAAGTCAGCACCTAAAAAGATTTTACAATCAGTCTTTTGATTGTCTTGCTAACCCACCGTAGCGCTTTCTCTTAGAAAACTCGAGAGGTGTGATAATTTAACAATTTATGTTGTATTGTAATTATGTGTTGCAAATTAGGTGTAAAAACAAACATTTGAGACGGAGATGTTAATTTTTTACTCTCGTTAAAAGCAAGAAAAGTCCATATACAATGCCGTCTCTATAGCTTATACGGGAATGTCTAGATCTCTTTTCTTGTTCATATATTTGATATATTCTTACTGTATTTGTTATTTATTACTACCTGCTGTCGGTCTGTTTCACATTGGAAATTGGAGGATAGAAATCAAATTTAAATAGAAAACAGTCAAACATTAGGTTGATCACAATACCTATTTTAACTTTTGAGAGGGCGACAAAATAGATATAAGCTCAAGTTTGATGGCAAGAGACCAAATATGAAACATTTTGATAAGCCTTGAAAAAAAGGCCCAACTGAGATCGATAACAAGTAGGCCTACTGTATTACAGTAAACTCTCGTTAAACCGAAATGGAAAGAGTCCAAAAAATGATTTCGCTTTACAAAAATTTGGATTAACTAAAAAACTCTTGTTTCACGAAAATCATCACTCTCCCTGCTTAGAATTTAGTCAATTTTGTGTGAAAATTGCAAGTGTAAAAATTTAAAAATTACCAAAGTATTTATTAAGTGAAAAATAACCACGCGAGTGGTAGCTATGAGTCCGGTCGATACATAGAAACCGTTGCTAGGGCCTCAGTCACGAATCGTGATCGTGATTAATGATCATGTTTACTCCGCTACTCGCTAGACCCGCTTTCAATAGCGCTCGGTCGTTCCGAGTCGATGGTGTGTCAAACGAACGTTCCGAGCCGAGCATAGTGATGTGTTCGTCAACGTCTAGGTCAGACCACGCGGTCGCATGACACACACACAAAGCTTAACGTTCGTCTGCCTATTCTTACGCGTCAAATAAAAAGGATGGAAATTGGGAAAATAATGATTGATTCAAGGAATTCACTCGAACTATTTCGAATTATCCGATCAAAAAACAGTTTTAAACCGATCAAAGAGTCGAAATATTAGTTTGAATTATGTTTAGCTGGAATTCAGATTAACCATATAAAGTAACATTGGAATGCTTAAACAGTGAAACCTCTATCCATCGTTTTTCAAGGAACCAGGAATATAAAGCCATCCATCCAGGTAATTTTAACATTGATTATATGGCAGTGAGGTGATGAAAAATGAACGATACAAGCAGGAAAACGATGGACCCGGGAACGATGCATAGAGGTTTCACTGTACCTTCAGCCAACGTCAACTTCACGTTCGAAATATGTCAAATTTCGGATTAACCGAGTTTGGATCAATGAAGGTTTACTGTAATGATAATAATCTATTATTTGTAGAGTTGTCGGGTACAAGTGATATAAAGTGTGAACATTGTTGCGTTTCATAGGGACAAGGGCCACTTCGATGACGCAACCACCCGGTTCTATACTGCCTGCGTCGTCGAAGCTTTCGACTACTTGCACAGCCGGAACATCATCTACCGCGACTTGAAGCCCGAGAATCTTCTCCTAGACGTCAACGGCTATGTCAAACTCGTCGACTTCGGCTTTGCGAAAAAACTGCAACACGGCCGCAAGACGTGGACCTTCTGCGGTACACCCGAGTACGTCGCCCCCGAGGTAATACTCAACCGAGGTCACGACATCAGTGCAGACTACTGGTCGCTAGGAGTACTAATGTTCGAGCTTCTTACTGGTGAGTGGGACAAAAGTGCAAGCAAACGAGTGGTGTTTACAACACAGTGGAAGTTTTTAATTGTTTGAAAGTTCTGCCAATGCTCAAATAAATTATATTTGAAGCTTAATTTCATACAGGCTTGAATAATTTTGGGTACATATACAAAATCAAATGAATTTCAATATTTGTACATTTTGTTATCATTGTGATTGCATCGAAGATGAATAATTGAATATGCAATTTATGTGAAAGAGAATTTGAACCAGCAGCTCACCTTCTTTTTTTGTCTAATGAAACATACCAGCCAAACAGTTAGTGTCAGCAGTGAGGTTTGTGGTCAAGCTACGTTAACACATTAGCATATGTATACCTACAAATTGATAGTCAAATGATATCTATGTTTCTTGTAATCGTTGCATTTATTCTGAACTATTTATTAAGGTGATGATTTTTTTCTCTATTGGATTGTGAACATTTCACAGGTACTCCTCCTTTCACTGGTGCGGATCCAATGAAAACCTACAACATCATTCTCAAGGGAATTGACGCCATTGAGTTCCCTCGTAATATTACGCGCAATGCCATGGCACTCATAAAGAAACTCTGCAGGTAGGCTTAATATTTAGAATTGATCAAGCTGGTAATGACGATATCTGAACGTGAAAACCGTAAATGCTTACAATAGCTACTGATTGATGCCATATCATTTGAAATTCTAATAATGATTGTAATTCAATTTCAATTTTTTACTTCACGACTTGGATCGATACTAGATAGTTGTCTCGAAGGCTTCACTAATATTATCGGTATGTGACATTATTTAAAATAAAAATGATGCAATTCATTTATTGAGCTTATATATCTTTATTATGTAATTGATAAAATAATAATAGGCTTATTGTGCTCGCTCTACTCAATAGTAGACCCACACAACGCATCACTACCATGCTATAGCATGAGCCCGAAGTCATAGTCGTGTGCTTATACAACAGTAAACATTGCTGTCTAGGTAGCTATGCTCATTTGCACTCGCACGTGAGCATTCTTTTTTATAGCACGATTATGGTTTTTCGGATCGATATCAGTTTGAAAAAGTATGTTTTTGATTCTGTTGATTTGATTGTATTTTTTAATCAAACGTCAATCCCAGTTTTTACCAAGCATTTGATACACAACTACTGGAATGCTACTACTGTACTCTGGTAAGAAGTTATAACGTTCGTTTGGTTTTCTAGGGACAATCCAGCAGAGAGACTTGGCTATCAGAAAGGAGGCATCAGTGAGATTCAGAAACACAAGTAAGTATTCCAATAGCCGATTTGGCTCGTTAACCCTGCACTGTTATAAATGCACATGACTTGAAATGAATAAATGTATAATCTTCTTGCCCAGATGGTTTGATGGCTTCAACTGGGAGGGTCTTTGCAACCGAACGCTGATTCCGCCAATAATCCCACAAGTCAGAAACGTCACGGATACGGGCAACTTTGACGAGTATCCGCCAGATGCTGATGGATCCCCGCCTGACGATCTCACTGGCTGGGATTCCGAGTTTTAACTTCAACGTCGTCGTAACTACGCTTTTAACAAGTCTTTGGCGGTTTTCTATTGAGCTGTGCTCAAGTCGCGCTGAAATCGTCTCACAATTTATAAGTTGAATGTTCGAGCTTCCAAGGTGATCAACTAACATGCTCACTTCAATAAGAAATTTATATTATATAATATTAGTTGGAATATTGTTCATAAACGAGTGATATGTTATATTGATTTAATTAATGAGTAAATTATTGAAACAGTCTGTTCTTAATATACAAATTAAATAAAACATTGTTATTACCTAGGCCTAACTATTGCTGCCTTGAACTGTTAGGTTTGAAAGAAATTGTATGAATGTTAAATGATTGCTTTTATATTGTAGTTGTCAAAAATAGAAAATTTATTATGCAACTTTTATATCATAATATTTGTTACGTATTACTGTACGCAAGCTAGATTTTTATAAGAGAAATATTAAAAGCAATACAAGCAGGTTTTTACATTACAAATGCCTTTCTGCAGTACATGGAATGGGTACATAATACATAATGATCTTTTGATTATACTACACACAAATCTTCTCTATTGCTATGGCATTGACTTATCATTGTCCTCATATACTATCAAGTTATACTATCAACGTCAAGTCTAAAATATTAGCTATGAAACATAATAATTTAAGAGAGTTTGTCAGTCTTATCCATCCAATATAACAATTAGTCTATTCGTACTTAGTAAATAATTCGTGGCAATAATAAAAATGCTTTGAATATTGACTGACTCAATATAATTATTAGCTTACAAGGAACCTGAAAAAATGCACACAGCTTGGTTCCTAATATTTCAACTGTATATTTTGTCTCTTCCTCATTCTTCATATGCTTATCTTTATTTAAGATAAGTGCCATTAACCAAATTTATCAATAAATATATTAATTATCAAACAAATTAATATCGCTTAGCAAACAGGTTGGAAGATATTCATATTTATCAAGAGGTAGCACAAAGTTTGTCTGCAATTGTTCAGGATTGCAAAAATGTGTTTGAAAAAAGTTTGAAATTGTCATAAAACTTTTTGGAATTACTTATGTTCCGTTGAAATTTCCATCAAGATTCTTTGAATGATAATTATTATATATAGTTATAAAATAAGCTTAGGCATTATTATTATTGTGCTTGCATGAAGTCAATTCTTACCTGCTACGCACCGTTTCCTAATTCCGTGAATAGATTCAGAGTATATTTAATCACTGCATGTCTGGCTTTTCGTGGAGTTCCGATCTGCATTGATGAACTATTGTTACTGTTATAATCATTTTGAACTGCAATTTCTTGCCAATACATTAATAATTATTACCCATAATGATTAACTCAGTGATATAGTTAATGTTACTATATTAATTTAAATTTCTGATTTTATTAACAATAATGTACATAATAATAGCATACAAAACTTACAATATTGAAAATAATTTCAAATGCGTGTCGCTTTCAACTCAACTGTTACAGAATGTTATTAGAATTTATTTAAGCCATTCAATATGATGGATGCTGGCAATAATAATTAGGTATTACTTAGATATGTACTATAAGAATCTTTGAAACATATTTTGTTACTACTAAATATCTTAACTTGTAAAATAAAAGGTATCATGACAAAATGTAAATTTTTTCTGGATTATACAAAATGCATACAGTGTTATAATATTTTTAAGTTGTATTAAAATTAGGTTGTTTAATAAACAATTCCTTGGCATTTTTCTTTCCAATTTATGACCCTCTATGAAAAAGCCATATTTCATAGTAAGTTTTCTCACCAGCATCAACTGTTTTCTGTGGTAATGGATTACAGTGAAACCTCTATCCATCGTTTTTCAAGGGACCAGGAAAATAAAACCATCCATGCAGGAAAACGATCCTCCTGGGAAAATTTAACATTGACTATGAGAGTGGGGTGAGAAAAAATCAATTATTCAAGCAGGAAAGCGATGGATCCGAGAACGATGCATAGAGGTTTCACTGTAGTATCAAATGAATAAAATGTTTGAGTCTCTAAAATGTTCTGGAATCTTACATATAAGTTCCAGTTCATCATTTCTGCTAGTTATGTAATTTCTTCAGGGTAATGGAGGGAGAGGGGGGGTGGGGGGAGCTGCATGACTTGATAAAAAGAAATAAGTCAGGGTATGGAGGTAGGCGGGGTCATGATAGAGCGGTAGTCATAAAGGGGGCTACATTAGATGTCGGTAAATTCTCTTTCTTAAATAGGACAGGTAGGGACTGGAATGGGCTTAGTAGAAATGTTTTTGAAGGGGATGAAATCAGGTTAAAGTTATTCTGTCAGAGGGTTAAGGAGATGGTGGGATAGGGGTACTTAGGGAACTTGCCACCGCGCATTTATGTGCATTTGCAAGAGTTAAATAATAATAATAATAACACAAAGTTTGAAAACAATTTAGAAATGGTGCTGGTAGCAGTGGCAGAATCCCCTCCCCCCTCCCTACTGCATGAATTGCAATAGACAGAAAAAAGAGAGAAAGGAGGAAATGAAGAAATATGGAACAGTACAAGGCTATTCTATGAATTCATATTTTACATTGCATTGAAAATGATTTCAATTTACTGTTTGAAAATGTCAGATTTAGTGGGTACGTATAGTGTAGTTCGGGACAGATTAACAAACAATAATTGACTATTCCTCTTTTAAGACTGAATGTAATTACGAATGTTGTTATTTTACTAGATAAACAAATGAAAATTGATAATTAAATTGAAATGGTCAAATTAAAGAATCCATATTCAAAACATGTTGTGTAATCCCCAAAATCCATAAAATCGTACTAGAAAATGTGAACTTCCTATAACTCCTCTGGAAGGCATGACCTCCTTACCTTCCCCTTCACTATGTGCACTTAGTTTTGATTGTGCACACAATTGAGTCCTTGAGACTAACAGTGTGATGGGCAAATATCATTTTGGCATCTAAATCAGGATTGAAACATGTTAAACCACATGGAAAATTCAATATTTTGAAACATTCTCTGCGGGCCTAGAACGGGTTCATGGGAACGCATTCATTTCTTCATGAGCTTTTCACCGAACTCATTAGAGTTTTGCAAAGTGAATGTTGATATATTGAATGCTCGTTTAGATTGTGAACTTTGGTAAAATTTCATACTTGAATGCACACGTCTCATACGTGAGCAAAACTTTTCACGATGGGACGATGCACATCATTTTGAAACAATACTATGGAGACACTAGAGTAGAAAAATTAAATTGGGTACCAAATCATGCCATATTATATTAATTAATTAATTGAGCAATGATATTTTATCACCATGATCATCAACATAGCTGACATAAAATACATTCTTATGGGTCTTCTCCTAAAGAATATAATAAACACAAGAGAGCAATGTTCAACGCATCAGGTAGATATAGATAGTAGAGTGGGCCTGTGCCTGAATACAGAATCAAAATTATTCAGTCGATGTATTTTCAACGCAAAATGTACTGAATTAAAAAAAAAAACTGCTCATATACGGGACAATATGATACGGCATAATATTCTTTTTCATTCCATATTCCCTTTTTGTTTATAGTTGCAGTTTGTACATTGAAAGAAAAATTACGAATGAACTCATGTACTTTATTCCTTGGAATTTAAACTTTTATAAACCCCTCGTGCAAAACCTATTTGAACATAAAAGATGGTTCAAATGTTGATAAACTGAAGTTTTTGATTGTTTGGAAGTTCCTTTCAAAGACGAACATGCACAACTCACAGTGTTAAATGATATTGTATCCATTAAAGAGCCTAAGGTTATTAGCTTCAACAAGACAGACAACAAAAAACATTGCCTGTTGAAATAATTATATATAACTCTTCTATAGACAATTGAAATTGAATAACGACTGTGAAAAGCCATGGCTACAAATTAGAATCGATTGATTCTGAACTTGATAAAATCTTGGACCAAAATAGAACTGTTTAGATTCATCTGTTGAGATTTTTCTGTACCATTATTTTCTTGGTATGTAGATATTGTTTATATTTTAATTTTATATTAAAATTTTAATATTTTATTTTAATATTTAGAAATTCTATATTTATATGAGAAGTCTACCCTAGAAAAACTGGTGGAAACACCCCCTGGCCCAATTTAATTTTTTATCTGGGTTTGAGATATATATATATATAATTTTAGAATCTACTGATATTTAGCTTTTATTGTATTCTTTTCTTCATGTATTTCAAGCTTATGATATTGTGCTTGCATACTAATACTAGTGGATTTGGTTACTAATAAAGATTTATTATATCTTGGTTCTTGGCCATGTGTTTGAAAACGATCAAATTATCTTGTAATTAGGATCTACCTGTTACAATTACTTAGTGCAGTCCATATATTACTTTTTTCGTGCGGCAACCATGATCCTCGGTAGTATAGTGGTCAGTATCCCCGCCTGTCACGCGGGAGACCGGGGTTCGATTCCCCGCCGGGGAGACTTTTTGTTCTTTTGAGTTTCGTACACGATAATTTTTCTCTTATATTGGATTTTAACGACGCACTATACTGATGGCTACGATCTATTGGCGTCGGTGGATGATGAATGGGATGGTGAGATGAAAGGTTATTTTATTAGGTGTTTTGGATAGTGGGAAGGAGTCGGTCGTGTTAAGGAACCATCCCAGTATCAACCTGAATGACTGAGGGAAACCACGGAAAACCCCTGCCAGGATGGTCGACCTTGGCGGGAATCGAACTGCGGTCTCCCGAATGACGGTTCAGTGTGTTACCACTCGGCCACGCGTCTCGGTTTCATAATAATATTACTTGGGCACTAAAATACACGCAACAATCAATTTACCATTTGAATAAAAAAAAATGTGTCACTGTCACACAGAAGATTTTATTACGCAAATGGGCCTAATTTTGTTTTGGTTCGCAAAATCTATCTTTATTTTTATTGGTTAATCTGCCGGTGTGAAATTGGTCCCCGTCTCGCTGGCTCTGATCTAAGCTTTGGACATCGTCACATTTATATTTTCAAAAATTCATTTTATCCGAAAAAGCTGGCTCCCAAAAAATGTGAAATTACTCTATTTTTTCTTCACTCAGAAACTTGATGTTCGTTAGCTGATGTTTACACAATTTCCAGTTGATAAGAAAGTGAATTATGGTCTATTCATTGGATTTCTTTGTACATCGACAAAATTTAGGATTTATCGAATTCGGAATAACCCAAAATCCAAATTTTGAGATTCAAGTTTCCTTTCGGTCACTGAATTTGTGATGTGACAGATTGAAATATTGGTGTTGATCTAAAACATGCCAGGTATGATTTTTGTATTATGTTGATACTTGGACAAATTCCATTTTTTTTTCAAATTAATATGCCTACAGTATTGTTTTGAATGAATTTTTGAATTTTTATTTTTCCATTTTTAAACTTGATGTGCACAAGCCGATTTGAGACGGTAATGAAATGAAATGAATGAATGAAATGTAATGAATGGAAAGAATAGAAAATCCGAAATTTATCCAAAAAAATAATTTTTTTTTTTTGCTGAAAGTTGTAAATATCCAAGGGTGAAATTTGGTAGGCCTACAGAAATTATTCTTGCCATGGTGCGGAACAACACCAACATTTCAATCTGAACTGTGCACATCAAATTTAGTGACCGGAAAGAAAATAAAGTACCAACATTTTGATTTTTCATATTTTAATTTTGATGAATCCCTTATTTCACGATGTTCATTGAAGAAATCCAGTGGAAAGACTATACTTCAGTTTTGTTTTTGTCAACTGGAAACTGTTCAAACATCGTCCATCACTTTGAGCACACCAAGTTTTCGTGTAATTAAAAAATAGTGAATTAAAGAAAATTTTCGGGAGCCAGCGTTTTCGATTAAAACATTTTTTTATACAAATTTTACGATTCCAAAAGTTAGATTATACCAATACAAGACGTACCCAAGCAAAACGACCGTCTCAAATCGGCTTGTGCACATCAAGTTCAACAATGGGAAAAATAGAAATTTCTAAATTTATCCAAACTGCATGGGCCACGTTGAATTATTTTTGGTCGTAAAAATTGAACTTGTCTAAGGAAGAAAAATACATAATACAGAAATTATACAGGACATAGATTGGAACAATTCCAGTATTTCAATCTGTCTTGTGCACATCAAATTTGGCGACAGGAAGGAAAATAAAATCCCATAATTTGGAATTTTGATTCGGCTATTCTCTACATTGATAAAGGATTCTCGTAGTTGGATGAGCGAAGCGAAGACTCAATTTCACCATACCCGAAAAAAATACTTGTTTGTTTGTTTGCTTTTTGTTCGCGCTCCACAGGTCAAACAAAAATCCAAAATCAGTTGAAACTTGACATACACAAGTGTCCTTATCTAATTCGATACTGTATAGTTTTTAGGCACAATCGGTCAAACCACTTTTGAGAAAACTTATTTCAAAGTTTTCAAAAATCCCATGAGAATAACCCAGAAGAAAAAGTTCGTGAAAAATATTTCATCCGAGAGAATTCAAATTGTCGGGGAATTTAAATCTGATAATGATACACATTATTCCGAACTTTCACTTAAATCGAATCAGCCGTTTCGATGTAAAAAATATATAACGTAATTTGTGTTAATTATTCAAAGCTATTAAGATACCTATTAAATCAAAGCAACAAGTGTCACCACTTGATTGTAAACGATTGAAAGAAAGCCTTCTTTATTATCATATAAATTAATAATGGAAAATAAGATGGCAGTGATGTAATGATTTGGATCTCACGGTGTATATATATATATAATAACCAATCCAAAGATAAGTTGATATGTTCCAGCTCATCCATCAAGGCGGAAACACATAACGCGTTTGGTAGAATTACACTTCTTTGCTACTGCTAGGCCTATTCTGAGATCTGACAGCTTGTGGGAACCACGTACATCTTTGTTGAAGAAGGTGTACTTTAATTTTTCAAAAGACGTCTGCTGATGCCAGAAGGAAATGAGTCATGTTACGGGTTCGGTGCAGAAAACCCCCTAAATGTTGAGGTAGGCCTACCACAGCCTTCTTTATTCATTATTTTCTCATAAGAGAAGAATGATCTGATTAAAGAAGGCTGTGAGGCCTACAAACAAACACTATAATGCCGATTTCAACGTTTCCTAGATGCGTATTTTGAAAATGGAAAGTTATTTGGGTAAAATCACCGGAGACATAATTCTGCATGTCAACTTGCTCAAAAGTAATTACAACCTTTATTAAGAGTAAATAATTTTTCATTCTCATCGACACGAATTAAAGCGTCAACAACTTGTAAGCCAACCTTGTGTCCGCCTACAATTTGATTTTAGCGCCTGCCACCTTGAACTGAACCAAGCACAACAGCTCCACAGCGTGTGTAGAACACTAGAACTAACTACTTGAAGGCTTAAACTCGTGCAAGTGAACTGCTGGGACAAATAAACACGATATTCAAGTGTACCTTTGTCCTTTGTGCAGCACCACAGTTAAACAAACACGGAAGTGTAAGAACTGAAGAACTAGTCCAGGTAGTGCAAAATTAACAAACAGCCGTACTGCTTTCTTAATTCTTCGAAATTTTGTCATTGTCACTAGGTATCCTCGGTAATAGGCATACAGGTCAGGTCATATCTTTGGTACAGACGGTCTGTGAATGCTTCCAGTGCGGATTGCTCCAGAGTGCCTCATTATAATCGATTGATTCATCATAACACTTCGTATATTCTGAGTATTGAATCGTGTTCAGTTAGTGCTTCTACTCCTTTTGTGAAAATCATGAGTTAGGTGTAAGCTCTACGAGCGTTAGGCCTATTCTAATTTTCAAGGCAGACCAAAAACAATAGCCCAAGCCCTGAACAACAACAGTGAGGTAGACATTACATCACAAGTGTTCAACGTCAGAGTATACCGTAGGACTGTAGGCCAAATCATTTCGACCTACAGGTACACCTCGGTGTAGCCGAGCGGTTAGGACTTGGAACTTTGGATCGAGGAATCCCAGTTCAATCCTGGCCACTGCCAAAATATTTCTGTTGGATGAAATCTCTTGGATTGAATTCTAACTTCAATAATTATATAGTAAATCACACAAACTAAATAGTGCGCCAAGCCTTCAAATAGCGTTCGACCCAAAAGCCTAGGAGCAGCATAGCTGTCTGTCAAGCTAAGAGACAACTCGCCCCATCCGAGAGAGAATACTTGAATCGTTGATATCAATGATTGGAGTAATTGCTAGCGAAGAAAAGAGAGCAAAAACTTCTTGCTCAGGACAAAGCTAGGGCCGAGGTTGCAACTACTTCCCCTAAACCGTTGACGACCAGAGCTAATAAGATAGACGTACAATCTTCAGAAATCAATTCTTCCAAGCCTGTAAACAGCGAGGAAATTTCCAACATGGGTATGAATGAGGATTGTGACAGTTGGTACCAGTACATTTCTATAGAAGAAGCTACTGAGAACCACAAAATTCGAGACCAGAACACTAGGTGGAAAAAAACATGGAGAGGCAATGATCCACAGAAACCATTCCTCTCAAAAAGAGACTAGATATGCTGTCAGATCTTTTAGAAGATGAAAGTGATGGTGACAGCTCAGAGAAACACCAGAATCAGCAAATCATAGTTCGAAACGTCGCTAACCACAAACAAATCATGGTGGACAAATCTCAGACAAGACTACCAATATACAGAAGAAAGTCATCGGCCCTCCAATAATACTGCGGGGCACAACAAACACCAATGGACTACGCCGGTCAGTGAGCGCCATTATCAAGAATGGCTTTACAATCCCGTCCAGGCGCGACTCCATCAAAATGAAAATCGATGATATCATCTGGTGAAGAAACATCTGATAGATGCAAGAATTGAACACCATAAATTCTAGACGGGTGAAGACCCGAAGATGTAGAAATTTGTCATTCGATGACTGCCCATTGACCAGCAGGTAGAAGAGGCTGTTGAATAAATAAGAGCCATGGAATATAAATTACAATACCTGACACCAATGCTGACAAGGTAAATGACCTCGCTGTCGATGCGCCTTAAAACCCTAATATTCAATTCAAGGACGGCAGGAAAAGAACCGATGCCACTGTTCATCGTCACATTCGAAAACGAGCCATCTATGAGACCAGCATCAGACATTACCTACCTGTGCCACTGCAGGGTCAGACTTGAAACGTTCAAGCCACCACAAGGTGCATTGCAGTGCTTCAACTACAATCGCTATGGACACCACGCTCTCTTTTGCAATAATATTACACATTGCTTCAAATGCGCACGCACACGTCCTTCGAAGACACGCACGATGAGCAACTCGTAACTCAATATCGCCGAGACGCAAGTCATTATCTTCAGCTTCAGAGAACGACAGAGAAAGACGGCTAACCTGACAATCAACCACAGAAATATTCCATGGACCACATCCATAAAATACCTAGCAGTCAACATGGACCGCTCGTTGCCTCACATGGAATAAATACATCTATGACGTCAGAATCAAAGCCACGAAGAAGTTCTACTCCTTATACCCACTCCTGAAGTCCAAACAAGTATCGATACCTGCAAAAACTCACCTCAATAATAGTCTGATTCTTCCCTCAATACTTTATGCTTCCCCAATATGGTCAGGCTGCTCATCAGTCCACATGAAATCACTTCAAGTCCTTCAGAACAGAATCTTAAGGACAATCACCCACCTTCCTAGCTGGACGAGAATTACTGATCTGCATACCAAGACAAATCAACCACTCATATCAGCCATATGCAAAGATCAATCCCAGAAAATCTTCCACAAACTGACACAATAAAAAATTCCTTACCTGAAACAACTTTCCATGAACCTGACACGACAAACAGACAAGGAAAAGACCGATGGCATCGACAGGCTTGGATGCTCACCAACCACCCAAGAAAAGATCCAGAATAGACGATCCACCATAGAATGGGCATAGGCCTATCCCTCTTAATATTCATTTAGGTGAGAGTCATACCACGAACCACTGTAAATCGATCAGAAGATATGGTTAAAAAATGTCCTCGGACGGGTGGGTAGCTATGAATGTTAGAGAAAGCGAAAAGATACTCATATTTATAAATTATCTATATAAACTGCATTACCGGTACAGTACAACGAGAGAAAAAAATCAGGAGTACACAAAACCATCACTTCCATTTATGATCGGAAAGATCGGCAATGGAAATTTCATGAAAGTCACAACGACTCAACAGCTAAGCCAGAGTATCCCTGCCTGTCTCGCAAGAGACTGGAGTTCGATTCCCCGCCGAGGAGTCTTTTTGTTCTTTTGAATTTCATTCATAACAATATTATTTGGTCACTAAAAATCACGTAACAATCAATTTACCATTTGAATGAAAAAATGTGTTGCCATGTCAGACAGAAAATTTTACTAAGCAAGTAGACCTAATTTTGTTTTGGTTGGCAAAATCTATCAATATTTTCGTGGGTTATTCTGCCGGCGTGAAATTGTTTCTTGGCTCTCTAATCTAATCTTTGAACATCGTCACATTTATATTTAAAGAATGTTCATTTTATCCGAAAAAGCTGGCTCCCAACAAATTTGAAATTACTCTTATTTTTTGTATCCAAAAAATTGATGTTCATAAGCTGATGTTTGAACAATTTTCAGTTGATGAGAAACTGAATTATGATCTATTCATTGGATTTCATTGTAGGCCTATATCGACAAAATATAGGATTTATCGAATTTGAAATATCAAAGATCCAAGTTTTGAGATTTAAGTTTCCTTTTTAAGTTTCCAAATTCGCTGAATTTGTGATGTGACAGATTGAAATATTGATGTTGATCCAAAACATGTCAGGTATGATTTTTGTGTTATATTATTCTTGGACAAATTACATTTTTGGGGCAAAAAAAATAATAAGCCCACAACTGTTTTGAATGAATTTTGGAATTTTTTATTTTCCCATTGTTAAACTTGATTTGCACAAGCCGATTAGAAACGTAAATGGAATGAATTCATGAATGGAAAGAATAGAAAATTCGAAATTTATCCAAGAAAGTTGAAATTTTTTCATTTTTTTGCCAAAAATTGTAAATATTCAATGGTGACATTGGTACAGAAATTGAACCTGCCATGGTTCAGAACAACACTAACATTTCAATCTGAACTATGCACATAGAATTTAGCAACCGGAAGGAAAATGAAGTACCAAAATTTTTATTCTTCATATTTTAAATTCGATGAATCCCTCATTTCACGATGTCCATGAAGAAATCCAGTGGAAAATTATACTCAAAATTCTTGTCAACTGGAAATTGTTCAAACATTGCTCCTCAGCGTGGGCACATCAAGTTTTCGTGTAATTAGAAAATATAGTGAATTCAAGAACGTTTTTTGGGAGCCAGCGTTTTCGATTAATATAAACATTTTCTTGATACAAAATTTACGAGTCGAAAAATTAGGCATACCCAAGCAAAACAACCGTCTCAAATCGGCTTGTGCACATCAATTCATCAGTGGAAAAAATAGAAATTCCTGAATTCATTCAAACTAGGCCACGATGTTTTTGGTCGTAAAATTGAACTTGTCCAAGGAAGACGAATAGATAATACAGGAATTATACCTGACATAGATTGGAACAATACCAGTATTTCAATGTGTCTCGTGCACAGGCCTGGACTTGAGAATCCAGTGCCTCTTGGTTGAACCTAGTTTAGCGCCCCTATACTTATTTTCAAAATGTGCGTAAGATTAGTGTAAAAAATGAAAAACAAAATGGATAAAATTTAATTTAGAAAATATTTCGGTCAATGTGAAAACCACGTGGCACTTCAACGGATTTCCGCTCATTACTCGACATTACCAATGATGACTCACTAAGTAACGGAATATTTATACGACAGGGTTGACATACCTGGAGTCAGTGGCGGCCTGAAGTGGCTCAAGCACGCGGGGCCAGATGAAAAAGACGCCACCACCCACCCACCCACTGCAGGGGCGGACCCAGGTCATATTCATGGGGGGGGGGGGGGGGCAATTTTAATTTGGAAAAGAAAATGCCATATGAGAACAGTTGTGCGACGGTCTGTTATTGTGAAGCCGGCGACCCGCGGGGTGGCAAGGGGGAAGGCCCCCTTGTGGCCCCGCAGGGAATTTTTTGAAATTATTCCCTGCATTTTTTATACATTTCAGCCTATTTCAGATAAGGTTTAGATGCCTGAATCATTTTACTCATACAATTGAAAATGGTGCCAAAACCAATATTTGTAGCTTCAGGGTCGTTTTGTGCAATTTTGGCGCCCTTGGCAAGCAGTCAATTCTGCGCTCCCAAAACTGAGTGTGCATTCAAAACGTGGATCCCGGGGGAAGCCATGCCCCGCAGAGACTTTTTTTTTAATTTCCCATTTTCGACACGATTCTACAGGTTTCAAGAACTATACGAAATTTCTGGAATGCATGAATTCTTTACTGTGATAACAAGACTGATTTTGCCAAATGACTTCCAAGCAAATAAAACACTGAATTAGTGTGTCATGCATGAACAATGCTATTCAAATGAGAACATTTATTCCATCCAGTGATCTGAATAATAATAATAATAATAATAATAATTCATTTATTCCGTGAAACATTTCTGCATACATCAGATATACATGTTTATAGAATAAGTCAATATATAGTTCGTAATAATACTTAAAATAGTTTGTAATATAAATATAAAATACTCTTTGTCAGTACAGTTTAAAAAGTTTTTTTGAATGATTTAAATTCCTGAATACTGTAGAACACATTGTCAATTAGGAATGTTTTTAAAATCTGCTTGAAGCGTACAATATTCTTTTCTTTCTTAATCCAGGAGGGCAGGCAGTTGAACAAGTATGGTCCGTTGTAGTTGGGATTGTTATTCGACATTGATAGATTGGTTGACGGCAGGTGGTAATCGTCGTTGTTTCTAGTGAGGTGGCTATGGATTTGATTGTTTTGAATGAGATTTGAATTTTTTGATTGTACTGTTAGGATCGAATGGAAAATGTATATGCTTGTCACAGTGAGTAGTTGAAGTTCTTTGAATAATGGTCTGCAAGATGTTCTTCTTTGGGCTCCTACCATAATTCGTACAGCTCTCTTCTGTAGAGTGAAAAGTCTAGACACTTTTGGAGATCCCCCCCAAAATATAACTCCATACGAGAGGTGAGAATATATTGTTGCATAGTAGACTATCTAGAATGGAATTTGGTTCAGAGAATACGATCACTGATAGAAAGTCACAAATGGGTGCCAATAGCACCTCTCAAGTTGGGCGATTGGGCAGCCGCCCTCTTCGCCCACTCGTAGAAACGACGTTATTATCATTGTTCTTTACAAAACTCTTGATAGGCCTAAATCATTCACAACCTGAAAAAAGCACGGTAGTGTTGTTTGTTGATTCTTGCTAACTAAACTATTCTGAATAGAAGGAACCCTGCAAGGAATTTTTTCATAAATAATATATCTGAAGTGTTCTTTGAAGTAATTTCAGAACAGTGATTTTCTGTTCGAGAGATATTTTGAACCTTTAGTCTAACTGATAACTACTAACTCCAAATAAAAGGAGCCCCGCAGGGAAGTTTTCCATGAGTATTGTAGGGCCTATTTGATGTGTTAATTGAAGTCATTTTAGAATATAAGTTTTTGTTTGTGAGATATTTCAAACCTTTAGTAGTAGTAGTAGTAGTAAAGTTATTATTTCCATTAATTGTACTGTGGAAGTATGTGATGAGGTGCAAGGTTAGATTGTCACTGACACTAAAAGTAGCACTGCATTAATTTGACTAGATATTTATTTACACTGATGAATAGAATACATGAATGTGAATCGAGACATCTGATTGTCCCAATGAAGTGTGATGTTCACATGATGACTGTCAACTGGCAACTCGCTTGCAGGTTGCCTTCCTGGTCTTTGTATACTAGATTCATGAGTAGATGATTCTAGACTCATGAGTAGAAGATTCTAGATTCATGATGATTGATGGAGAGTCCCTTGCAGGATTTCCCTGTCTGACTTATGCTAGGAATTTCCCCTGAGTGATCAACCTCAGGAATTCCCTACAGTACATTACATATGACACAGTGTGAGCACAAATGACAACGTATGAACAGCCCAACTGATTACTACTCACTCGAAATAGAAGAAGAGTTTTCCATGAATATTGTATTTGAGGTGTTATTTGAAGTCATTTTTAATATGCAAGTTTCTGTTTGTAAGATATTCCGAAGTATTACCTGATAACCACTCACTTCAAATGGAAACGCCCTGCAGGAAAGTATATCGAGATTATAATATTTCAATATTTTTTTTCTCAGCACAGTTTAAAAAATGTGGGAATATTGGTTTCATGGGGTATATGCAAAAGCATTGCTTCCTTACCTAGTTCAAATTTGATGGAAGGAATGATTAAGAAATTCTACTTTTCACGGAACCCTGACGAATGGCCATGTGTCTGATTATGAGCATACTCACGAGAAATTGTTGACTAGACTTTTTCTCATTTTTATGTGTTTCTCTCCTTTACAACCGTTAACTCACCCTTCCCCCTAACAACGTCCACAAGATGGAAAAACTGGACATCCACCTCAACAGGATGAGTTGATTTGCTTAATGGATTCGTTCAAAATCATAATTATGAGTACCGGTAGATGAAATAAATTTCCTACACATTGAATGTACCTTTTGAAGTCTACGTCTATATTACTGCATACATTCGCATTCGTTTTCAGCTAGAATATGTAGACAAACAACATGCATGGGCATAATGGTAACACATCTTTTGATTCAGTATGACGATCTACGTTGATACTAATTGACTGACCAAACACCCACCCACCCCTTTCTGCGCGGGGCCATGGGCCTGAAATTGTATTGTCGGGCCGCCACTGCCTGGAGTGAAGTCCCAAGAAGAAATACCAGGGCATATTTCAGCCATATTTCATTTGATCCAATAGCCCCGCAGGTAATTCTTTGAAATATCATTCTTTTAGATTATATTCTGTAAGTTGTAGATATTGGCCAATGTTGCTGTAGTGTTAATGCGAATATGAATGGGAATAATGATGAGAATAAGTTTGTAGTACTTTTGGTTTAATTTTTAACTACATGATATAACTTCGTGCTGCATTTTTATACCATTTCATTTCATTTGAAACAAAAATATGGAGACCCTGAAGAGCCCACGTGCCCCCTGGGCTCTTGCCCCCCTAGGCGTCCATGGTCCGAAATAGTACTACACGTAGGCCTGGGTCTACACGTTGTGCATGGCCTGGAATACTGTGGTTGTGTCATTGACCATGACGTTCATCACACAGCTGGGAAAGTTCGGCAAACCGGATTGAAAATTGAAAAACACGGGCTATATATGCGCGCAGTTTGTGGACGCCTTATGATCCTGGAGTCTGCTCTGAAACCATTCATTGTATCTCGGCGTTGGGCGTCGTTCCGGGCCGTCAGCCGCTCTATACAGTAGAAGTAGAAGTAGAGTGAAGAAGTTCTCAACGTTCACTATCTCCGGTTTTACTCTTTCTGGTTTGTCTCGTATTACTTGCAAAGATGATTTTTTAACAAAACGACGCCTCGTTTTCTGAGCTTTCTCTTGATCTTTTTGAAAGTTTCTCGATTTTTCTAATAGACTTATTTGGTTGCTGGTTACTGCAGCTTATTATTGCAGGTTATTGCAGCTGATTACTGCAATGTATTCAGACCAAGTTATCTTCCTTTTCCATAACTCTCTCGTAAGCTGCTTTAAGGAAAACTTAGCCATCCTTCCACTTCATCAGTTGTTGTGCCAATGACACACGCCTTTTAAGCTTGTCAATAACCTTGCCTGAGACGACGTGGCTCCGCTTCTTTCTTATCCTGGTCTTCTTCTTGATTTCTTAGGTAATCACAACACCTGCCGCATATATGGCTTTCTTTGATTGTTCGCGTCTCGTGCACTCTGTGTGATTACCTGCCTCCACGTCGGCTAACGTAATCTGTAGAATTGTGTCGACTTTTGCCACCAGACTGAAACACGACCTGGCATCAAATCTCCATATCTTTTGGCATATCATAGCCTTAGTCACTCACAACCACATGTGTTTGAACTTCTTTGCTAGATACTCGTCTAACTCTGCTCTTCGTGGCAATGCATCTTCTGCGTGTATCTGCCATGAAGCTGCAACCACTTCCGTGTCTCTTCGTGCTCGATGTGGCTCATTTTCTTCAGCACTGTCACTAGCCTCACCAGATCGTGCCCCCTGTCTACACTCCGTTGGAATCCGTGCCACTGGAAATGTCGCCGATGGTGAAGGCACTCGATCCTTCTCGTCACCCGGCAGTTCGAGGTTTGGAATGTTGCCTTGTGATCTTTGCAATTGATCAACCGTTCGTATTTCCCCTCTTCTGCTTCTCTCCCTAATCTTGCTCAACTCTTGCCCCCTCCACTACATAATGTTGAGTTTGATGTTGTATTTCGACTCTGCCATAATAGATATCTGGACATTTAGTCCCTAGTAGTATGTGCCATAGCTTTCTCGGTTTTATCGGGGAAATGGACACTAATTGCCTTTGGTTTTTGCGTCTTCATCTACCCATCTGCCCCCGCAAAAGCCTGCTCTAGGCGGCCTACCTCATCAGCTGTCCATTGCGTAACAATACGTGGGGCAACTTCACTGGCTGGTTTTCTTTGGATCTGCAGTATTTTCTTCTTGATAGCAGGTATAGATCTTCCAGGCAACTGTGAGCTGAGAGCTACATGGTCTGCACTTGTTACTGGCCCGTTGAGTTCATTAAAATATCCTGTTATAATGCCAATTTCATGTTGCTCCCACGTAGCCATGTAGGACCCAGGCTACGCCCCCTTTCATTAAAGGTTTCCCCAATCTAACTAATATCTCACCCTTTCCACCTGTGAACACACACCAAATACTATATCCCGCCTGTAATGGCTTGATGGGTATTTAGCGCTTGTATTCTACTACTTTACATCACAATTTCACTAAAATACCAGGTAAATATCAATTAAATAACTATTTCCAAGCAACGAACTCGCGACACGTCCTTCTCGTTTGACAAATTGAGTATATCTAGTAGTATAGTGTATAGTAGTAGGTAGTATATAATCATTTTTATTGCAAATAACGTAACATAGTACGTATTCACACAGGCTTCAACAACGAGACCAGTCAAATCAGTTGAATATGTATTCAAAGGAACCTACTTCTCCTAATTGCCTAATAGCTATCACATTAATATCACACAAAACATCCATTAACATCTCAGCAGGAAACTCAATGCTCGGTCGCCAGTCTGTTTATAAGGATCTTTGCAGTCCAGACAGCTACACTGTGGCAGGCATTGTCTATGAGCTGCTTCAACCTCCACGGTGGGACCCCGAGCTTCTGGAACATCTTTGCAGCCTTTCCAGCTCATCAGTGCGCCCCGAAAGGCCCAACAACAATTGCTCTCAACTCTACTGGGTATCAGTAGATTTGCCTCAGTTCACTCACAATGTTGGTGACTGGGTGTTTCGTCATAATTATCCCTGTTGACATCCACCATGGAGTTCACCTCGTATCTGGTCCTCTTTATCTTCTCCTGCACCCGTATGTTATTGAGATGAGCTACTGCTACCTCTATGACAAATACTTCATCAGGATTGGTCAGGATGATACACTTGGGTGTAGAAGTTCTCAACATCCACTATCCCCGGTTTTACTCTTTCTGGTTTGTCTCGTATTAGTCTGCTCAACCATTCATTGTATCTGAGCGTTGGGCGTTGTTCCGGTTCGTCAGCTGCTCTGTACACTTGGGTGTAGAAGTTCTCAACATCCACTATCCCCGGTTTTACTCTTTCTGGTTTGTCTCGAGTTACTTGCATAGATGGATTTTTTTTAAGGGACGCCTCATTTTCTGCGCTTTCTCTTGATCTTTTTGACAGTTTCTTGACTTTTCTTACGTTAATACACTTAGCAATACATGGAGACGGAGTCATCTTCCTTTTCTGTAACTCTCCGTGAGCTGTTTCAAGGGAAAACTTAGCCTACCTTCCTTCCACTTCATCAGTTGTTGCGCCAATGGCACGCCTTTCAAGCTTGTCAATAACTAACCCTTGGACGACGTGGCTCAGCTTCTTTCTTATCCTGGTCTTCTTGATTTCTTGGGTAATCACAACGCCCACGGCAAATATTGCTTTCTTCGATTGTTCGCGTTTCGCGCGCTCTGTATGATTACCCGCCTCCACATCAGCCAATGTATTCTGTAGAATTGTGTTGACTTTTGCCATCAGATTGGAACACGACCTGGCATCGAATCTCCGTATCTTTCGGCCAGCCTCAGCCACTCGCGACCATACATGTTTGAACTTATTTGCTAGATACTCGTCTAACTCTGCTCTTTGCGGCAATGTATCTTCTGCGTATATCTGCAATGAAGCTACAACCACTTTTGTGTCTCTTCATACTAGATGTGGCTCGTTTTCTTCGGCGCTATCACTAGCCTCACCAGGTCATGCCCCCTGTGTGCACGCCGCTGGAATCCGTGCCACTGGAACATGCGCTACTGAAACCCAGGTGCCTCTGGAATCCGCGCCACTGGAAATGCCCCCGGTGGTGAAGCTACTCGATCCGTCTCGTCACCCGGCAGTTCGAGGTTCAGAATGTTGCCTTGTGATCTTCGCAGTTTCGCAGTTGACCAACCGTTTGTATTTGCCCTCTTCTGCTTCTCTTCCTCATCTGCTCAACTCTTGCCCTCTCCACTAGTTGATGTTGAGTTTGATGTTGTACTTGTATCTCAACCCTGCCATAATAGATATCTGGACATTTAGTCCTTAGTACATGTGTACTTTCCCGGTTTTACGTGGGAATTTCACACTAATTGCCTTTAATTTTTGCGTCTTCGTCTGCCCATCCGCCCCCGCGAATGCCTGCTGTAGGCAGTCTACCTCATCAGCTGTCCATTGTGGAACAATACATGGAACGACTTCACCGGCTGGTCTTCCTCGGATCTGCGGTATCTTCTTCTTGATAGCATTTATAGATCTTCCAGGCAACTGTGAGCTGAGAGCTACATGGTCTGGACTTTTTACTGGCCCGTCACGTTCATTAAAATATCCTGTTTTAATGCCAATTTCATGTTGCCACGTAGCCCGTAGTGGTTTCCACGTAGTCATTCAGGACCCAGGCTACGCCCCCTTTCACCAGATGTTTCACTGATCTAACTAATATCTCGCCCTTTCCGCCTGTAAACACACACCAAACCCACCTCTGATGGCTTAAAGGGCATTCTGCGCTTGTATTCTACTATTTTTTATTACGATTTCACTAAAATACTAGGTAAATATCAACTATTGCCAAGCAATGAGGTCGCGACACGTCCGTCTCGTTTGACAGATCGAGCAGGATTAGTGGTCCGTGGCCGCCTGGCACGCGGATGACCGGGGTTCGATTCCCCGCCGGGGAGACTTCTTGTTCTTTTGAATTTACTTTCTTGTGGCTACTGGCATTGATAAAGGAGTCTCGTAAGATACTTCTTTGCTACTGGTACTGGCTAGGCTTATTCTGAGATCTGACAGCTTGTGGGAACTACATCTCTTAAGAAGTTGTACTTTTTAAGACGTCTATAGAGTTGTTGCTGTTTTGACTGGGGGTCTGTGCCTGAATACGGAATCAAAATTGTTGGTCGATGTATTTTAACGCAAAATATACTAATAAAAAAATAATTTAAAAAAGCTTATATATGGGTCAGTATGTACAGTTACTTCTTTTTCATTCCATATTCCCTTTTTGTTCATAGTTCAGTTGCAGTTTCTACATTGAAAGATAATTTACCAATGAACAATAATATATATATATATATCGGAGTGCTTATAATAAGGTCGGCCTATATATATATATATATACCAATAATTTACGAAAGAACGGTGCATTGACCGAACTTCGCCCTTTTGTTGTATTATATGCAAACAAATAAAGACTATTCTATTCTGACTCATGTACTTTATTCCTTGGAATTTAAACTTTTATAAACCCCTCGTGCAAAACCTATTTGAACATAAAAGATGGTTCAAATGTTGATAAACTGAAGTTTTTGATTGTTTGACAGTTCCTTTCGAAGACGAACATGCACAACTCACAGTGATTTAATTAAATGATATAGTATCCATTAAAGAGCGATGCGCCTTAAAACCCTAATATTCATTCAAGAGCCTATGGTTGTTAGCTTCAACAAGACAGACAACAAACAAACATTGCCTTTTGAAATGATTATATACTCTTCAATAGACATATACAATCGAATAACAGTGGAAAGCCATGAATTCGAACTACAATCGTTTGATTATTTCTCAACTTGATTAAGGGAGGAGGCCAGTGAAAATCCCAACTTCTTAAATATACCAACAAAGTGGATGAAAATTCAGTGGATTATCATTTGATGGGCAACAAAAAATAAAAAAAATAATTCAAAATTATTTATCCAAAATTTGCCTTGGAATTAAATTTTTTATGAATTTTCACGAATAGTGATGAAGAAAGCCCTCATTCGAGTAATTATTTTTTTACATTTTTTTTTTTCATTTTAAAATGGAGATAAATGATACAGTAATGAACAACAGTTATCATCCTCTTATATGTGACATACTATCAGTATATTTCAAGATTGTATTCCTCAGCAAATTTTTTGAAACAATACATTTCAAAGGTATTCAAGTTATACAATTATTTGCAATAGTTCCATCAGACATAACTGACAAAGATAACTGTCAATGATTGAGCATGTATTCAAAAATATTCACAAAAAAAATGGATATGTTTCATAAAATATTATAGAAGTTGCATCATTCTCCATATTGTATATTGTCGAAAAAATATATCCCAGAAAATACATTTGCAGATTTGAGTTGAGATTTAGTAAGTCAGTTCCTCATAACTCCTTGCCTGGCATACTAGAAGGCACCAGCCCCATACGTGAGACCCTCATTTTTCTTCAGTTTTTCTTCAGCTCTCAGCATAGCCAGCTTCTTTATATGTCGCATCTTCTCGAAGGCCAATGCTGCACGAACTTGGCTCTTTCCCACCCGTCGTTTGTCTCGTCTCTTCGTCAAGGATGCTGTGGAATGGCCTGGAGAAAGTTTTGCATTTGCCATATTTTCTTTCACTGATGCACTACATCCGTTGTTGAAAACAGAGATGGCTTCCACAACAGCCATGTCGATACGCATTTTAGAGACAAATGTATCTTTCGGACATCTGCGCCAGATGGTACTATGCAAACTTTCGTTTGCGTTCGAAGTCCGTCCGAGTAAGCACCGTTCAAGTAGGGAATCTGACGCAAGGCGCTGATAGACGGGCAGGATCTTGGTCACAACTTTATTTGATAATGGAGTCCCAATGTAATCTTTATGGTTTCCAGGTTTAGAATTATTAGCCAATGCTTTGTTGAAGAAACACCACGTATTCTCGCCTGTTGGACACTTATGGTGCCGCGGATTCAAATCAGTGGACGAACAGTGGTAGAGTGTTGCAAATATTGCGGTCTTCATCTCATTGGTGCTGTGCATATTATTGACAATAGCATTACGATAATACCTAGTCAGAGATTTGATGACGTCAGGTTTCAGGCTTCCATAAGAGCGACCTCCGAGAGTAACTCCTTGACCTTTTTCGTGAGCAATCACATTACGAAGACCAGTGCCAAGTCTCTTCGCAACGTGGTTCAAGCATTCTTCTTTTTCGAAACTAACATCTGGGCCATAAATCTGTTCCTTCACAAGATGGTTGAATGTCTTGGCATCACCGTCAGACAGTAAAGTGGTGTACCGCATTCCGAAGGATTCGGACCTTCGCCACAGCCTATCGGCTGCAGTGACCTCCATCGCAGGAGATGAACCTTCGTAATTTTGTTGACAAGATGACTTGTGGCCGTTGTACCAGACTTGATATTCTGGAGAATCTTCACCCAGTTCCGACTTCCCGATTTCACAGGACTGGCAATACTTCGATAGCACTTCAAAATCTACGACAAATCCTGTAAGTAAATCGATTACCGCAGCGAAACCATACTTGGACGTGAAACCCCTTTTGTGCCAACTACCATCAAAACTCACAGCAATTTCTATCATAGCATCCAGTAGCAACGATGGGTTCAGATTAGCGTACGCTTCTCTCACTGCTCGACGCGCTTCATCCAAAAATGATGTTTGACTAGTGACATCATTGCTATAACTTTTCAAATGGCTCGCGTAGGAGGTTTTGCTCATCGGATTCAATCCCATGATGGTGGAAAATTGTTCAAACCCAGAGTAGCCTTTTCCCATGTGTGTCATAGCTGCTGCGGCTCGCCGATTCACATCGAACCCAGGACGCGATGAACCGGTCGACATACGGGCTGACGTATACACTGATCTATTGATATCTCCACATAGTTCACAGTGAAGTGACAATTTGTGAGCTAATCCAGCTGAGTGCGTCTTAGTAACAGTCAAACTGTGCACTTTACAGATGGAACAAACGCAGTGACTCAATAATTCAGAATATGTATCAATATTTGCTATAATATACTCTACAGTGTTATCAGATGGCATGGTAACAGGATTATCCGCAGTAGCGTACACTGCCTGTATACGCTCACTCTTCTTATTCGGGCCAGTGACAACGGGCGTGGGCTCACGTTCAGAAATATTGTCTGACACTCCAGTACCGATACTTGTTGAAGGCTGACACTCCTCAACAGTCAAGTTTTCTAGTTCTTCCACACCTGACATGTATTCTGTGTCTGAAGAACTCTCGGAAGCTGCACCTGGGCTTATCGGTATTTCTGCCAGCCCGGGAATAGGCCTAGGCCTACGTTTGCTGTTACTGGGTACAGTTAGCGTACCGGTACATATGCCTACATCTATTTGTCCAGCTATAAGTCAAACAAGCAGTCATAGTTACATAACAATCATATGCCCAACAGATGAGTATTATGAATGAGTATTGTTGTTGTAATTTTAGGCTTACCTGTTTCATTCAAAACATCATCCACTGGCCTAGGGCTGAAAATAGCTCTCTTTTCAGAATTGACCCTAGCAGCATTGGATATTTCTTTCTTTGTTTTCTTTATATACAATTTCTTGTTTTTACCCATTTCATAAATGACTCAAACCAACAGAAATGACAAAAGACTGTAAAACGTGTGAAGTGAAACGCAAGGGAAAAAGTAAAATCTGGAGTTTCGTTCTAGATGGTTCTAGTCTGACAGTTTGAATTTGTGAACCAAAGCTTCTTGGATACTAAAAAGTAAAAACAGTGAAATGATTGCTCAAGCAAGTGGTGATACCTATCAGCAAATACACTAACCTTGGCAACATAAATTGTGGGTGATTCAAAAGTCTGTAATCAACTGAAAATATAGCTACAAAATGGCTTCAAAACAGCGAATTTTGGGCCATGAAACTATACATACAGGGACTATAAATCGAAAATTGATTAGTTGTGGTAGTATTATCAGTAATATGGAGTAAAAAAAGAATTATAAATACATAACAAATTAAATATATGAAAAAAAAAAAAAGTGAAAAAAGTGAAAATTTCACTGGCCTCCTCCCTTAATATTGGACTAATATAAAACGATTTACATTCCTCTGTTGTCATTTTTCCAATTCCTGTATTATGATTTTCCATGTATGTAGTTGTAGTATTGTTCATATTTTAATTTCAAATCATTTTAGAATTTATACTCGTATATTTATTTATATTGTATTCCTTTCTTTATGTACTTCAGGCTTATGGTAGTGTGCCTGCTCACTAGTGGATTTAGGCTAAGATCACTAAAGCATTAAAATTAAAGACTTATTATCTTGACGTTGTCTTTGGAAACTATAAAATTATCTTATAATAATTATTCAGTGCAGGCCATATATTCCTTTTTTCCTTCCTACGTCACAGTCCTCGGTAGTATAGTGGTGAGTATCCCCGCCTGTCACGCGGGAGACCGGGGTTCGATTCCCCGCCGGGGAGACTTTTTGATATTTCGAATTCCATTCATAATACTTGGTCACTAAAATTCCCAACAGTAAATTTATCATTTGAATGAAAAAATGTGTCGCTATGTCACACGGAATATTTTATTACGGAAGTAGACCTAATTTTGTTTTGGTTAACAAAATATTGGTATTGGTTATTCTGCCGATGTGAAATTGGTTCCCGGATCCCTGGCTCTCCAATCTAATCTTTGGACATCGCCACATTTGTATTTAAAAAATATTAATTTTATCCGAAAAAGCTGAGTCCCAAAAAATGTGAAGTTTATAGTTTATAATGTTTTTTTCTCAAAAAATTGCTTCATAAGCTAATGTTTGAACAATTTCCAGTTGATAAGAAACTGAATTGTGATCTATTCATTGGATTTCTTTGTATATAGACAGAATTTAAGATTTATCGAATTTGGAATATCAAAAATCCAAATTTTTATATTCAAGTTTCCTTTTAGTCGCTGAATTTATGATGTGACGGATTAAAATATTGGTGTTGATCCAAAACATGTCGGGTATGATTTTTGTATTATGTTATTCGTGAACAAATTCTATTTTTTAGCGAATTATTATTATCATTTTTTTAAATAACATCGAAACTTGATACAAAATCATTGTTCCCCAATTAAGGCTATGGATGAAAGATGGGATCGTTTGACGGGGCACCACAAGGGCGATCTTACCACCTCATTTTGATTAGATAAAAGTGTTTCAGTTTCCGAACGTCCGGAACACATTATGACTGTTTCTGTGATATGTATCCAGACACAAACCAAGAAACTAAAAATAATAAAATAAAATAATAGGTCTACAAACACTGTTTTGAGTGAATTTTGGAATGTTTATTTTTCCATTGTTAAACTTGATGTGCACAAGACGATTTGAGACAGTAATGAAATGTAATGAATGAATGGAAAGAATAGAAAATCCGAAATTTATCAAAAAAAGTTGAATTATTTTTTTTACTCAAAATTAAAATATCCAAGGGTAACATAAGTACAGAAATTATATCTCCAGTTCGGAACAACACCAATATTTTAATCTGAACTGTACACATCAAATTTAGCGACCGGAATGAAATAATGTACCAACATTTTGATTTTTCATATTTTCAATTTGATGAAGCCCTCATTTCACGATTTCACGATCCAGTGGAGAGATTACACTTCAGTTTTTTTTTCAACTGGAAACTGTTCAAACATCTCCCGTCAGCTTCTGCACATCGAGTCGTTGTGTAAAAAAATAAATAGTGAATTAAAGAACATTTTCGGTTTCGATTAATATAAACAATTTTTTAATACAAATTTTACGATGTCCAAAAATGAGATTATACCAAGACGCAACTAACAGGACCTAAGCAAAACAACCGTCTCAAATCGGCTTGTGCACATCAAGTTCATGGAAAAAATAGAAAATTCTAAATTTATTCAAACCATGATGTTGTAATACCAACCCATTTCATCACAAATAGGTTGGTATCACTACATCGTGTTCAAATTGTAGAATTATTTTTGGTCGTAAAAATTGAACTTGTCCAAGGAAGACAAATTATACCTTACATATTAGCCAATATTTCAATCTGTCTTGTGCACATCAAATTTGGCGACAGGAAGGAAAATAAAATCCCATAATTTGGAGTTTTGATCCGGCTATTCTCTGGCAACTGTCATTGATAAAGGAGTCTCGTAGAGTGGCTAGGCCTGGCCTATTCTGTATTCTGAGATCTGACAGCTTGTGGGAACCACTTCTTTGATGAAGGTGTAGGCCTACCTTAATTGACGTCTATGGAAATTCAATGATGGAGTGTTTGATGTATTGACTTAGGTATGAGATATGAGGAACAAGAAATGACTATTTGTAAACTGACAGATTGAAAGATAATGTTGTAAGATTGACATCTGAGCTTATTACTAGGACTGGTCTAGGCCTAGACCAAGGTGTTAACAACTCCTGAAATCTGGTGCACACTTGTCATGAAATCTTCCTGAAATCCCTTGAAATCTAAAATCAGGTGTAGGGCCTACACCAAATTTACTAGTTGTTTATCCCTCGGCCTAGACCTATTCTGGGTGACCCATATTTAGAGGTTAGGTGGGCCCAAGATGTATTGAGGGTTGCGTTGGTTTGCTGGTCTGTAAGCTTGATACATCTTGGCCTGCATGGTTCCTGGGCATGGCCTGGGTCCGAAGTATACTACACGTAGGGACCATCCTGACAGGAATTTTTCGTGGTTTTCCTCTGTCGTTCAGGTCAATACTGGGATGGTTCCTTAACAACAGGCCACGACCGACTTCTTCCCACCATCCAAAACACCTAATAAAATAACCTTTCATCTCATCATCCCATCATCTCATTCATCATCCACTGACGCCAATAGATTGTAGCCATCAGTATAGTGCATCGCTAAAACCCAATAAAATAAAAAAAATGAAATAAATAAAGTTGCCCACCCCACTAAACCATTTTGGTCTGTTCATCACCCACTTCAGATGCAATTTGACAGTGCCAAAGCGCACCTTAAACAGTGTTCGAACTCAAACATTTTTGCCCTAATTCAATATGTACCTCAGCATGCTCAAATTATTTCAGACTGAATCAATTTGTGTAGACCATTTCCCATCTGTGTGATGAACCTAGTCATTCACGAAGGCGTAGGACTCCCCAGTGAACATTGAATGTCATAAACGACAAGACCGTGACCAGCATCATTGTAGCAGCATTCACTCGCAACAGTGCTCTAGCATATGGTATTTTCTTGGTGATAACACCGCTCCTAGCATTACCAGACGTAACACTACCACTGTCTGTAGACTGTTTAGCCAGGATTCTTCAACTCTATCCTATTTCACGGGCGGATCCAGGTCATATTCAGTTTGAATTTCGATTTCAGTTTGAAAAAAATGCCACACGAGAACAGTTGTGCAACAAACCGTTATCGCGAAGCCGCTGACCCGCAGGGACTTTTTTGAAATTACACCTATTTTTAATACGTTTAGCGTTTTTCAGGTGAGGTTCAGATGCCGAAATCATTCTACTTGAGAAATTAAAAATGCCTCCAAAAATACAATATTTGTAGCTGCAGGGTCGTTCAGTGTCATTTTAGCACCCCGGGCAAACAATCAATTGGGCAGTCAATTGTGCGCCCCAAACTTGAGTGTTCATATTGATGGTGAATGCAAGGAGGGAGCCATGCCCCTCAGGAAAATTTTTGAAAATGTCCTTCTTTTGATACGATTCTACGGGTTTCAGGAACTACAAAAAATTTCTGAAATACAAGGATTTTAACAAAACTAATTTTGCCAAATGGCTGTTCCAAGCAAATAAAACGCTGAATTGATCTATCATTCAATAACAGAGATATTTGAATATAAAAACATTCACTCCATCCAGTGATGTAAATAAAATGCCATTAAATTGATTTATAGAATACGATTACTGATAGAAAGTCATAAATGGGCGCTGATAGCGCTTCTTAAATTTGGCCAGCGGGCAACCGCCCTTTTTGCCCACCCGTAAAAACGACCCTCGTTGTTTTTATCATCGTTATTCACAAAAAATCTTGATATTTCATTCACAACCTGAAAGAAGCAGTGTAGTGTTGTTTGTTGATTCTTGCTGAATAAACTACAGAGGCTACTTACTACATCTTACATTTTGAAACAGTACTACCGATTCATTTTCAATGAAATTATGTAAAATATGAAATCGTGTCATATAGGCCTACATAGCTTTACACGATATTTATTCCTTCTCTCTTTCTTTCTTCCTTTCTTTCCTTCTCTCTTCCTATTTTTTTTCTCTCTTTCTTTCTTTCCTTCTACTTTTTTGTCGCTTCCGATCCATGGGGGGGCGATCGCCTCTATCCCCCCCCCCCCCTCCCTGTATCCACCACTGTCCTATTTATTCACTCAATGCCATTACGTAGTCAGGACACCCTCCTATGCGGAGGGTCTCACACTTCTGGACATGTTTTAATTATCAATAATGATAATAATAATAATAATAATACAGTTTTATTCAATATAACATCAGTGCAGAGTTGTAGAATACGTCAATTGAAAGGAAAAAGAAACCAAAAATACATGATCAGAATAGATTTTATACATAAGTATACTCAGTTGTCGAGTAAAAGCAACTTTCTATCAGAAACGTCTTGAGCTGCGTCTTGAAGACAGCGTCTGATTTTACATCTTTCAAATATTGTGGCAGCTCATTATAGAATCAGACAGATTAATCTGTCTTTAGAGACAGTGTAATCAGGCCTTTTAGTAAACAGCGTAGTTCGATGGGCAGGAGCATAAAAATCATTTTGTCGGCGAGTGTTATGCTTATGCATTTGATTGTTAATGAGTCGTTTAGCAGAGTTAAATCTCGCGAAAATTATTATGCAGAATAGATACCGAGAAGGCACCAGTTGTTAATATTTGCAATCACTTGGAAAGTGGCTTACACGATGTTCTGTTCTGTACCCCCACCATTACATTTTCTCTTGTTTGTTCAATACCGTATTCATTGGGCCTACTATTCATTATGTTTGATTTTGTCATGATGCCTCAGCGTAAAGTCTGTGTGACGCATGAATAACGTAGGGCGAGACTGGACTTTCAGTCAGGAGCCGAACTGAGTATGCGGTCTAGGAGAGACCAAACTGAGTATGCGGCCTAGGAGAGACCAAATTGAGTATGCGGCCTAGGATAGACCGAACTCGTATTATTTTCTACTTATAGAATTTAGAGTGTAGTAAAATAAAAATCACCTCAATTCTGGAAATTGCTTCATAATTTATATTCTAATATAGGCCTGTACTTGTAAATATTTAAACGCAAATCTTTCGTTATTTCAGTGTTCGGCAGAAGGTCTATAAAAATTGATCCTGTATTCAGCAATTTCATATCTCCGTATAACTTATTCTAGATTCAATTCTTAATAGTCTTCTTGATACAATACTCCTTCAACTTGAAATGATTATTCATTTTCAAAGATGTAAAAAAACACAATTTCTTTGCTGGCAGCATAAGCATAGCATATGTCTGCACTTGAAGAAAGATTAGCCATTTGAGGGAACACTGGAATAAAAAAGATACTCTGAATAAAATTAAAAAGGTTTGCAAGTTGAGTAATGTAGGCCTAGACATTGAGTTTGTCCTACTACAAACTCAATGGCTAGATAAAAAAAAATCAATTTTGCCTCGAGCTCAACCCTCGACGTATGCTTTCACTTCCCGTCCCTAAAATGCCACGTCACGTCACTGCAACTCTCGAAATCATTTTGTATCCTAGTTTAGGTATACCCTACGATCAATGCATTCGGAAGGCACAATCTAAGTGGAATTCCAGATTCAAGCACTAAGTTAGCAATGTCGAAACGGCTTTTCAATATCTAGCTACTAACTCCCCTAGAATCTAGCAAATCGTTCCAGAAATCAGTTTTCCAAGTCTGCTAACGTGGCGCAATCTAGCGCAGAAATATGTTAGTAATTTGCTAACTTGGTGCTGATTTGACTACCAATTCAAATAACATGGCATTGCTTGTGATGTACAAGATGCACATTTAGTCTGAGAGTGAAATAGTAACGATAATTGTGGATGAAAATACAGCAGATGAAATGAAAAATTGTGATCTTAGATATTTCAGATGTGATTAATTGAATACTTGCAGCCAAAAATGTACAGTGTTGGGGTTAGGGTAATGAAAAAGTTGCATAGCTCTTGATAAAATTTTATTGTCCGTCATTAGTTTGAGAGGTAGTGCTGATGGTCGTTCGAGATTTGCTAGCTAGCTGATCTAGCTGTGGCGTCTTTCGGGTGAATTTGGCACTTTTTTTGCTTGATTCTGGCATGCCAATCTTGAAATTGGTGCTAAATCATACCACAGACTGTTGATAGGTTGTGCCAAACAAGCTGACCAGTAGTGTTCATATTAGAAAAATGAATAAATGATTCACAGAAAGACTTACTGGTACTGTAATTTTCTTTGTTATAGAATGTCTGGAGAACCAGCTGCTATATCATTGCTGGATTTAGCATGGGATGATATTTTATTCCAAAATGTTTTGCCTCATCTTGATATCCGAGACTGCTTTATCTTACGCTCCGTTTCGAAGTCATACAAAGAGTTAGTTGAGAGCTATTTTTCCAAGATAAAACGGATAAATATTGGACCATATAAAGCATTCAATCCAAGAAGTTTTGAGGTACCGGTAGCCTATAAATTACTATCCTGAAAAATAAGATACATGAATAGATACATAAGGGGACACAAGTCATATTAACATTTTAGGAAATGGACCAAATTAATATTGTGAACATTTCGTTGCATACACTCGAAAAATAATAATGGTAGTAGGGTCTGTTTATTTTATATAATTAAAAAAAAACATAATTACGAAATTTATTGGGTAGAGGAAGATCAATGTTTCCAACATCTTATGTAAAATACAAAATTGTTAAGGGGACATTGAAAGCTATTTTTTTTTGAGAATTTTAGATTTTTTTTTTAGGTTGATAGTGCCATGTTTTATCAATTGGATGCAGCAATAATTCGAAGTGGTTCTAATTATATTATTTTTCACATTCAGCACTTTGCAATCCCACTGCTCATATTTCAATAATTAAAATGGGGTGGTAAGATCGCCCTTGTGGTGCCCCGTCCAAACGATCCTACTTTTCATTCATAGCCTAGATTGGGCAACAATGATTTTGTATCAAGTTTTTATGTTATTAAAATATATATATATATATATATATATATATATATATATATATATATATATATATATATATATATATATATATATATATATATTTCAGTGCGATTAACTTTAATGCTAATATTTTCAAATGCAGTTATTTCAAAATATTATCTCTTCGATTGCCGGTACCTGAATCTTTGAAATTATTGACGATAATCACTCCAAATTTTTACCATATGTAGATATAAATATGCCATACTTGTGTACAGATTTTTTTGTTTCTATGTGGAATAACATCAGAAGTAAAAATTGTTGTATGGCAAAAAATGTATCTTTTGGACATTTTTTAAAAGAGATGAGATTAAAAGATATAAGATATATATAAAAGATATATATATATTTTAATTTTCCAGTGCATGTGTACAAAGGTCTTATGTACCCATTGTGAAAATTTTGTACATGTAGGCCTAAATTTCATAGTTCGTGAGAAACAGCAATGAAAACAGGTAGTACAAAAGTGCACATTTTACATTGTCATTATGAGGCTTTCAATGTCCTCTTTAAAGGTGGCATAATTTCAACTTGCCTCCACATGTTTCTTTGGTTCACTTGTGTCCCTTCTCTGCCCAGTGAGCCTATAATCGACTTTCTCCAAATGTAGGACATTGTTGGCTACACATCAATTTTTCACATATTTTCAGTATTTTTACAGCCTGTAAAATAGCAAGACGGATAGTACACGACACCAATGTAACACATCTGTAGAAAAGCAAAAGTTGAATAAAGAGTATACATGTTGTGTTATGATAACACCAGATTTTGTTGATGTGGAATTTGATTTTGTATTTACATATTTTGTTTTATTTCAGATACTGACATCTAGATGTGCAAATATACGATATTTGAATTTAGGTAAATGTCAGTGGTTGACAAACGAGCTCATACGACCAGTATTTGAAAATAATCATCTTCTCACTCACGTCGTACTAAACGAATGTCTTGGCTTGACAAGTGCTTGTCTTCAGCCGCTCATTGTTTCCTGCAAGGTTTGTAGAACCACTATTGACTTATGAACAGTCTTAATATTTGTACAGTGAAACCTCTATGCATCGTTCCCGGATCTATCGTTTTCCTGGATGTATCATTCATTTTCCTGGATTGATGGTTTTATTTTCCTGGTCCCTTGAGAAACGATGGATAGAGGTTTCACTGTACATAGTAAAAAATCACTATTAGGCCTACTAATTAGGCCTACCTCATATAAACCACCTGACTATCAAGCTAGCAAAAGCCTACTTTGCAATTAGAACTCTAGCCCGCCAAGTCAACTCGCCAACGATTAAATCTTTTAATTTTGCTAGCGTGCAGTCTACTCTACAATATGGTATCATTTTCTGGGGCGTGGCTTCACAAAGCATCAAGGTTGACTGATCCCAGAAGCGAGTGATACGTTCGATGCTATCAATGAGCTCAAGAGAATCCTGTAGATCAGCGTTCAAGGAGCAAAAAAAATGTATCTTTCCATGCCTGTACATTGAAGCTATTTGTATTTTTACCAAGATTAATGCAGCACTCTTCATTGATAAAAGTCACCATTGCTACAATACCAGGTATGCAACAGACATTGCCCACGAGTTCTGCCGCTCAAAGCTGACGTCAAACGGCGTCTTGTAGACATGCAGACGATTATACAATCACCTACCAGCTGCAATAAAATCACTGGATTTTAGTCTTGACTCAGTTCAAGATAGCAGTCAAGCATTATCTGATGAAGCGGTGCCATTATAATATTGACAAATATTTAAAAACTGTCAACATAAATTAATCATAAAAAACTAGATTTTAATTTTAATTTTTGTATTTTGACCTGATTCATACAACGTTTTTGTGTCCTATGGAAATCGTGAACTATTGTTTAACAATATATTGAATATATTGAATATATTGTTCAACAATAAACAATAAACAATAAACAATTTACTAAATCAACTAAAAACATGAAAACAAAAATGTTCTAAGAAATTGCTAACAAAATACTACCCTTATCAAATAACCTAGCTGTTTGCTGGGTTGTTTTAAAGCAAACAATTTTGTTTTGTAGTATAAATTATAATATTTTAAGACATACCGTAGGTTCATAGTGCTGAGATTTAGATTTTTGACTATCTAAATGAATTTCGGTATGCGTGATTAATTTACATAAGTTGAATTTGTATAGTAATAACTAATTTATCTGTAGTCATAAAATCATAGTCAAATAAGATTTGAATATTGTATAGGCCTAGTCATATAGTCAATCATATGTAGAGACATGTAAACTTATGATGACAATTTTTATTCTTATTGCATTTACAATTTGAAAAGTTGCACTTTGTTTACACTTTATATTTATTATATTGAAACATTGTGTTTTTTAGCGTAACAAAGTTCTGTGTAACGTAACAGCGGTACGAATGTAGCAATATAGCACCCACCAGCGAGTTAATCCTACACCTCATCTGCCACCTGTATTTCCAACTTCACACTGGTTTTCCAATTATTCCAACCAACTTCATCCTTATTCCTTTTAGTCCCCAATCGATATAATTTTGGGAAAAATAGCACTCATAACACTTTTATCTTATTCTGCTTTTATATAGCGTTTCACCAATACGTTGAAACAGTGGAATCAGATGTTAGAAGCGCTCTGTTGCTTTTTCAAAAACATGATCAAACAACATCAAATGTTGTGAAACATGAAGAATTATTAGAAAAACATGTAAAATATTAAAGTATATTAAAGTACCGTACTTAGATAGCAATGCTATTTTTACATGTCTTGTCATATACCAAGTCATGTTATCTGTTACATACTTGACAACAATTGTATCAAATACCCATTCCTTTATTTGTTAATTTATAGGCCTATGGACTTGAGCAGAGCACTGTAATGACAACTCACACCTTTTCGTCTTGGTGAACGATTAACGAGATGGTGGTAGATGAGATCACAGGTCATTTTATTAGAAGCTGTGGGAAGGAAGGGGTCCTTCTTGTGGTTTCCCTCTGTGGTCTAGGTGAATGCCAAGATGGTTCCTACTATATATCATCTCACTAACCATTCATCTGATGCCAGTAGATCCAAGTTATCATTACAGTGTCACCAAATCCCAGTAAAAATGAATGACAAATAAAAATAGAAGGAGTCCCATCTTAGTATCAACTTGACCACCTGAGGAAAACCACAAAAATCCTTTGTTAAGATGGTTGACCATGGCGGTAATCGAACCCCAATCTCAGTGGTTCAGCGCTTTTCACTACCTTCAGCGCGCATCCTATCGATCCAAAATACTAAAAGAAGCCAATAGGATATGGTTTGGTTTATATGATTACTGTATATGGCAACTGTCAAAATTTTACTTCATCTAATTATTTCTGGCTGGTAGTTAAATAGTTAGTTAAAGCCAGTTAAATACTGTTGTGTAATATTGTAAAGCATTCTACTTCTTGTCTCAGGGTTTAAGATGCCTGAAGCTTCAGAACTGCTATTGGGTGTCGGGAGGTTGCCTGGAGGCTCTTGCTCTTCACCAACAACACCTCGAAGTTGCCGACTTCACTTCGTGCTGGGATCTCAGTGACGCGGCCCTCGACTACTTTCTTGAGACGTCGAAGGAGTATGACTTGCACATATATTGTTTTATTTAGAGCACCGGTGAAAACCGGTTTACTACTACGTATTCAACATCGTAGATAATAAAATATCTAGGCCTAATGTAATAATGCCCAGTTTTACAAACTGAAAGCTGGTGGATAAAGTTGGGGTGACCAGTGTTTTTGGAATTGTTCTTGTTTTGAACTTCCTGTCCCGGCGTCCCGAGAAACCCTCTCGGGAACATCAAATGTTCCGTTTTTGTAAAATCGGAAGAAATATTGACTCTGTGACTAGAGCGTTGTTTAAACATGACATTCTCGTTATAGAACATTTTTATTCTGAATTTTAAAAACTGCTATAGAAACTTTAAACAAGTCTTTTCGAGGAAATTATGGGCTTTGTTGATCACAAACAGTCACGTCACAGCGCAGACTTACGTTGCATTTCTATTCCCTCCAAAGTACAACCATTTGCTTGTCTTGCATTTTACACACTCTATTTTTCCGTCTACCACCTTTCAAGAGTAGTGTGTGCAGTGTGAGCAAGTATTTTGGTATAATCATGAGGACAAGATAGTTGGGTTTTGAAACAATAATTTACAAAAAAAATCTAAACGTTAATTGAAAAGGCTGCAACAATTATTGAATCACTTTTCAAATTTCACTTCAAATAATTAAAGCCTACTCTATATCATAAGCTAGTATGAGTTATACCCTACAGCATATGAAGTTGTATGCAATTACTGTATAGAAAATATGTATTCATGATTTTATAGTAGGTACTAAAAAACCTCCCAGAACACAACTAAAAGACTACACATTCCAAAAACCTCCCCCCCCCCCCCCCCCCACACACACACAGGATTTGTCGTGGAATGATTTTAGCTTGGAACTTCTTAGTATTTCTGGATTTTCTCTCTTCAAATATGGTCACCCTAGATTGAGCAAGAGTTAGGCAATTAACTTGTTATCACCCTGGGCTATGTGTGTTAATTTCTTATCTTGACTAATACTCCTAGTAAGATAATTAATACTTGACTCAGAGGTTGTAAACCGGCTTTAAGTTGAATACGAACAAAATATGAAATACCTGCATCCTATCAGATTTCACCATATGAAAACCATCTATTCTATGTGTTTGGTCTTTACTTGTACTACCGTATCAACAACATGACTCAACTGTTCAGACCCGTCATGTAAAATATGACCTCGAAAGACCTGAAAAATAGTATCGTAGGACACTGACATATGAGGGGCATAATGAAGGAGCACATTGATGTACTATTAGTGCAACTACTTGAAAAAATAATCACTTGACTTTGTTGAATGATATACGCAGTCCTCCCCCGTGTGAAGGTGAACAATGAATAAACACAAAACACGCAGTTCTAACCTCGAATAATAGCGTCTCTGCTGGTACCTCACCTGTCAGCTACATAGTGCGAGGAGGGGTGGTGGGTAAGTTGGGGAAAGACCCTTTCCCCTTACACTCTCCTCATCACTGCTGCCGGCCCGTGCTGGTGTGCGTATACACACGCGTTACAAATGCACAGACTCTTACACATACAGATCTGGAAGACCAAGTATAATTTTCTTGAAAAATATTGAATTTATGAGATTTCATAAAATCCCCCAAAAATATAGGAGCCATTAGATATTATGTGATATTAATTAATGTAATAATAAATTGATAATAATAATAATAATGATAATTCTTTTTATTCTGTGGAACATAGTACAATATGTTTTAGAAAATGTCAGTTAAAATATAATGAAGTATAGTAAACAGGAAAGTTACATAATTAATAGTCAGAACCTCAGAAGATACTCAGAAACTGAGTATGGCGTCATATCTATAAGATGTCTTCTTACTTCTTTTTTGAATTGTGTTGTACTTCTTTTCTCTTTTGTGTGTTGCGGTAGAGAGTTGAAGAGCGCTGCTCCTTGATATGTCGGGTTTGAGATAGTGAATGAAAGATTTCGTGAATGTATGTGTAGATCCGTATTTTTTCTTGTGTTGTGGCTGTGTATTGTGTTGTTTGGTTGTAAGTTTGCGTGGTGTGATGTGGCAAAGAGAATAGTTTGGTAAATGTAGATAGCCGGAATTGTTAGAAGACTCAATCTTTTATAAATGGGTCTGCATGAAGTGCTGTAGTTTGCCCCCACCATTGCTCGTATCACTCGCTCTTGAAGAAGGAAGACTCTTTTGGCATATGGTGAGGCTCCCCAGAAGATTATTCCGGTACTTTGGAATACATAATTCTGAAATATGCTGTCCTTACGGTGGAATAACTGTTGTTTCGTTTTAAATTTCTTATGAAGTATGGACATACCGCGAGCTGAGTCATCAGTTGCGCTATATGTGCTGACCAGTTCAATGTTTCACTGATTATTATCCCCAGGAACTTGACTTCTATTACTCTTTTGATGCACTATGTCTTGGGCTGTAGTTGAATGAGAAGACTGCTGTCAATTTTTCGCGTGTTTGTCCTAAATTCAACGAATGCTGTTTTTTTTTGCATTGATGAAGAGCTTTGTCTCATTGCAGTATTGGGTCATGTTATTAGCTGCTTGATTTGCATCTCTAGCAATATTCTCTAATGTATTAGCAGTTATAAGGTGTATGGTGTCGTCTGCATACAATGCCTTTGTGCCTGGTCCTAGATTAGCCGAGAGATTATTTACATGAATGGTGTACAGGATCGGCCCGATGACCGATCCTTGGGGTACCCCAATATTAGTTGTTCGAATATCTGATGAAATTTTGCCAAATCCATTCTTGCCCGTGACTTCCACATATTGTTGACGGTCCGATAGGAAAGAGAGAATCCAGTCAAGTGCAACACCTCGTATTCCTAGATCGCGTAGTGTAATTGATAATAGTTCATGATTCATACAGTCGAATGCTTTGCTCATATCATAAAAGAGTCCTACTGCCATGTCACGTTTATCGAGTGTTTCGAATATGGCGTTCAGGAAGATGTGAATTGCCTGTGTAGTTGACTTCCCCTTTTGGAAACCATATTGAACTTTAGATATAAGATTGTAGGTGAGTAGGTAGTTCATAAGTCGGGTACAGAATGCGACTTCGAAAATCTTTGATAGTGATGGCATTATGTTTATGGGGCGGTAGTTTTTCTGGTTTCGTCTTGTCTCCTTTCTTGAAAACAGGAATCACGTTTGATTTCTCCAAAGTTGGTGGGAACGTCCCTTCAGTGAATGACGAGTTGATTATATCTGCCAGTGGTGCACTGATTTGTCTAGCACATCTCTTCAGTAAGTTGCTAGGAATTTCATCTTCTCCAGCCGTGTGTTTTGTGCATTTCATGTTGATTATATTGTAGATTTCACTGTCGTTGGTTGGGGTTGAATAAAGTTGAATTAACTTTGAGCCAACATATTTTTTAATTTACTCACCAAGATACTAGGCTAGTGAGATGGGTCACTAGTACACTGAACCATCATCCCGACAGAGGTATTTCGTGGTTTCCCTACATGTCGTTAAACGACAGTGAATACTGGGATGGTTCCTTCAATGTAGGCCACTCTGTTTCCTTCCTACTTCAAAACATCCCAATAGGAAATAGTCTTTCATTTCATCTTGCCATAATCTCAATTCTCAATCATCATTCAACGATGGCACTGTTTTACTTTCGTTAGAATGTTTTAACTTGAATGTAGAACTTAAATTAGTACCACTATGGATTAATCAAATCATATAAAAAAATTCAAAACAGACTGTGCTTATATATACCAGTAGAGGTATATATGATATAATATTATATATAGGCCTATATATTATATATATAGGCCTATATATTATATATATAGGCCTATATATTATATATATAGGCCTATATATAATATATATATATATGCATATATAGGTCTATATATATTTTTAAATGTGCAATTGAATTAGTTATGCATTTCATATTGTTAATTGTTTGTTGATATTTTTATTTGACAATTCTGCTGTTAATTTTTTTGTCATTTCCACTGCAGTTTGAAAATCCTGAGTATTTCCAACATCTACTCGATCACCGACGCCACATTATTCATGATAGCCGTCAACTGCCGCCAGTTAGTGCATCTTAATTTAAAGGGCTGTTGGAGGATAACTGATGTCGGTGTCAGGTAAATATAAAATAGTTAAATGAGCGATAGTGAAGACCTCTATTCTACTCTTATGGAGCTTTGGGTCTGCGTTTGTTTTTGCTTGTAAGCACTGCACAGGTCGCACGGTTTGACTGATCGACATGAAACTTTTTCTGTACACGTAGACTCATCCAACTTGGAGCTGTATAAGTTTGGGGTCAAATCGTTAGAACTATTTTTAGAAACATAATATTAATATTATTAGGTTATAAAATTGAGCTTGGCAGGAAAATTTTAAAAATAAAATCTCTTCAAAAAGTGAAAAACATTTAAATTACGTTCAAATTACGTTACATTCAAATATGCATTTTAAACGTTGTAAAAGCGCTCCTCAGATGGGAATCAAACCCCAATCGGTTTACTGCCATTACAAGATGGTGAGCTACCTAAATTCCTAGATTTTGTCAATCAATGTTCACTAAATTTTAATTGGCTGTTTAGGAACGTCTTCTTAGGATTATTCTTCCGCAAATAAATTTAAATTGATTGGAAAAGTCTGTTTGCCAATTTGAAATGTGGTAGGTCAAGATTTATATTGAATTGCCATACCAGAAGTATAGCAAAGTACTATGGTGAAAAAAATAGTAAAATACTCTAAAGCATAATTATATGGATGAACTGAGACATCCAAAATTATAGTATGGCTGTCCCATGTTTATTTGGTCTCTTTTATGTTTTATAGATCTATTGATTAGTCCTTATCTTCATTTCTAATTTACACTGCCTCTTCAAATCAAAGTTTGGATAGTGTGATCTAATGATTAGAATGAAAGCCATTGGCCCACGTTCCTTGTATCTCAAGCGACCTTCATCTTATTAGTGAATAGTGAAGACATTGTCTAAATGCCAGTCGTTTTGTTGATCTTCTTTAGACGTGTAGGCGAGTATTGTCGTCAACTTGAGTCACTCCTCGTCACGGACTGTAAGAGCGTGACAGAGAAGAGTCTTGCGCCGTTACGCCGTCGTATTGCGATTGATAAACCAGTTGTCAGGTCGCTGCATCATACATCGTGCATGGAAGCACTTCGACTAAGCTTGCAAGTTTAGCTAGAAATAGGTATTTTCTAGTCGATACCAACCTTCTTGCCAGCATCAGCCAGATTATTAAGTAAATGCCGCATGTTATAGTGTATTCAAGTGCTCTCCAAGATTGACTATTGCTATTGAACACTAATTGAATAGATAGATAGGAAGGTGCGCATAGTAGAGTAAATAAAGTAAAATAGAGACAGTAAAGACTGAATGAGATGGCCGTGATGGTACAAGGGTAGCGTCACCTCAGATGATGATCAACCCACTATAACGTGCTCGTTATTAAGAGTGGCAAACTTGTGTTTCTGGTGTTATATTATGTTTTCTAGGGAAGGTCTACCTGCTATCATCGCAGTAATAACTAAGTGAGCAATTTTTCAATTTTAAAATATTAAAATTGAAACAGAATTGTTTAATTTTAGGACCTGAAAGCAGGGTTCAAGTTTTCTAAAAAAAAAATGGGTCTTACAAATTTTTAATTTTAAGATAGATGACAGCCAAAATCTTGTTAGTCCAAGGACAAAACGTCACCTAGTCATTCTATGGCCAATGTTTATGTTTCTATGTATGTATGTATGTATGTTCAAAACCAATATATAATAACGAACTGACATGAATTATTCATTTTCTTAACATCTGAAATAATCACTACTCTGCAAACAAGGCTACAAGCCATCTAGTTGGAGTTCTCTCTAGTAGGGCCTACTTTACAATACATGCACAACGTTTTGAAAATTGAGTCGAGCAAACTCAACGAATACCGTAACTTCGATAATGCCAGCCAAAGATTATTTTCTTAAATACGGTAAATAACTTTCAAAACTTCTTTGATCTCACTGGGATTGACTGATTGAATAAAGAAATATCTAGAGTAGTGAATGAGCAGGAAGCCTGCACATATTGCTTCTATATTGGATTATTAGTAGCCTACATATCCGTATAATGGTATAATCACTATCACTGGTATACGTGCACTTTACATGAGCTACATTCTTCAATTTTTACACGTATACGTGTAAAATTCCAAGAACGTAGCTTGAGTAAGGTCAACCTAGGAGAGTAGGCTACTTAATTTTTTCAAAAAGTGCTCTGAAAATAAAATGTCCTGTATGAGCTATATCTATAGTATTGAGAGGTCGAACGTACGTCTAATCTTGGGAACGTCCCATTTACTTGCTATTTAAATAACTTGACCCGACCGCTCAGATAAACATCATGCAGTAATACGTGATAAACGGCAGATATGTCCATGTCTGCACATCAATAGTAATTGCTCATATTGGGTAGACACGTGAATTCCATGCAATATTACTCACAATATTGTGTTTGTCAAAATAAATTCAGTGACACCGTCCATCCGTGATGAATATCTAATTTCTTGGGTTGGACCTTTAGCACACTTCCAGTCCTTTACTATTACTAATATAGTGTAATTGGTTTACAGTAGGCCTGCCTGGTTATATCTTTGTATTTCTGATTTTCTGTACTTGTCAAGACTTGGCACGACTGTGACCTGAAATCTCATTTGAACTTGATGTTTTGACCTAGACATATTATGAATACCTGTACTTACGTATACAGTGAAATCTCTATATCCACGCAGGAAAACCTTCCATCCAAGAAAATTTAACATTGATCATATGGGAGTGGGGTGAGAAAAAATGCATGATACAAGCAGGTAAACGATGAATCCAGGAACGATGCATAGAGATTTCACTGTATATCTATTCTTGTAACTTGACACTGGAAGCAAGTAACATATCATGTAACAACAAAGGCTTCTCTTCCATTGGCTTGGTCAATCAAGGGCACTGTAATAGGAACTGGTGAGTCAGGCGTGATTTGACTTCCACATAATGGTATAAGCGTATAATGCATGGGTTTCTGTGTAGGGCCATATCCTAAATATTTTATCACCCATTCATTTGCACCCGCATACAACGTAGCTGTTTGTGAGATTGTTGAGCAAACAATAATCATCGTCTAAACAAAATGGCTGGTGAAAACCCGTACTCAGTTTTCAAATAATAGCTATGTTAGTGAAAAAATGTTGTAATTGATGATCCATTTAATGTATAGAGGGTAAAATTCTGTGAAATAATTAAGATACTAGCATTGTTGTACATTTTTATGATACATTTATAGTTCACTGTTAAGTTTTTTCTTCTGAAACTTTCGTATATTTATTTGTACAAATATTTTTCTTGTTTTATATCTGTTCAGTATTTGATACTTGATTTACTGCTATGATCTGTCTGTGAAGAATTGATCATATTTTTCTCTTGACTTGAGTAGTGACTTATCTACACAATAAACAAAATGTTCTCACATTCATTATTATTCTGTATCTACAACCTACATGTATCAAACTAGATTAGGTTGATTAAACATATCTTAACTTTGTAGTAACTGCAAACTAGAACTAGTACAGCCTTAGGATATTCAGATTTCAGACAGTGTTGGGGAAGTTCACTTATAAAAGGAACTTTTTCAAAGTTCAGTTCATGTCAAATGAATCAATCTTTTAAAAAGTTCGTTTTCGTGGCTTTGCTGCCAAAGTTCAAGTTCAAATTCTAAAAAAACATAAGTTCGTTCAAAAATTCACCTTGAAAATTATATGGGAAAAAAGGGTTCAAAAATAATATAAGCCTATGGCTCGCCTAGTGATATGATGAAATCCCGAACAGTGAATATTATACTACATTCGGGATAGACCGTAATATAGTCGATCTCATTCGGAATTTGGACAGAGAAGTACGTATAGTGCAATCGTGTCAAATAGGATGATGAGTGATCTAGAATTACTAGTCAAACGCAAAATATGCGTTGTAAGATGAGCGAGATATCTGAATAACGTATGAAAGTCCTTGAAATAGTTTTACCCTTGCTACTTTATCGACTTTGGTATTCTACACACCTTGATATCTGAATAAGCTATAAAAGTTGTTAAAGAAGTTCTACTCTTGCCACTTCATTGACACTGGTATTCTACACACCTTGACGCATATAAAAAATACTTCATTGTTGGTCAACTCTTGAATCTAGAAAGCAGTGAATCTCGACAACTTAATTCTGTCATAATTTTTATGATATATTTTATGAATATTATCAGTCATTTTATTTTTTTTCTCCAAAACGACTGATCAGAATTGCTTAAAAAATCGTAATAATGTGTAAAATCCATGTATACACATTTAAAGAAAATTTCATCCCATTTGGAGAGATTTTATTTCTCAACATTTTCCGCCCAGCCAAATCTTATGGGGTTTTTAGAAACTTTGAGATGATGATTCTCAAAATCGGTCCGACCGATTCATCCCAAAAACTATACAGTTCTAAGTTGGATGAGTTTGCGTTTACAAAAAAAGTTTCATGTTGATCAGTCAACCCTTGCGACCTGTGGAGTGCTTACAAACAAAAAAAAAAAAAAAAAACACACAGACAAAGCCCTATAAGAGTGGGATGGAGACTTCGCTACGCTCATCAATGAACTTTCAAATGAACGTTTTATTCTGTTGAAGATCACCGAAAAATTGAACGTGAAGAAAGTTCAAGATCGTGGACTGCAAATGTAACGCGTTCATTGAAAAATGTAGAAAATACAAACGCGTTCATTTTAAAAGTTAATTACCCAACACTGTATTCAGATTGTGAGACTGGGTATGGAAATGGCCCTAGTTATGACAATTCACTTATTACTATCCTTGGTTTTAGCCCTTTCGTCGATTATTTTTTGTGTTCCATCTTATTCATAGAAATATAGATTACTTTTTTAATTCCTTGAAGGATATCACAACCCTGAAATTAGATTGTAATGCATAATGGCAATATTTACTTTCCTAATTTTAGAAAAAACTAGAAATCATCAATTCATTCAATTTCAGAAATTATATTTAATTTTTTGTCCTCCAGAGACCATAAGTGATGTCTTAGGCATTACCGATTCTTGTATAGAAACATGAACAGAATTGAATAATTTGTACGTCACAATTCAGAAAAAGAGCCAAGTCCTGTAGGACATATAAATGGAATACAATTTCTGAAATTGAGATGATTTCTTTTTTTTTAGTTTTCTCTCAAATTGGATGGATAAAATATATTGTCATTATTAGTTGAAAATCAAAATCTAGTTTCAGGGTTATGTTGTCCTTCAAATTAGTTTTGATGCCTGCGTAGAGTATCAATCAAGATCTAAATACATCTATAGATATGATTATGTTCTTGATATAGAAATAAGAGGTAAAATTCAAGATTTCAAGTGAACATTCACTCATTATTTAAATGTCCTGTATTTCTACATTAACAATAATTGTTATTAACTGCAGGTCATTTCAGAAAGTTTGGAAAATTCAGGAACTTATATTTGTTCATCTTTAGAATAACTGGCTTGCTCTGGATGAAACTGTGGAGAACATCTAAAGGGTTGCTGCAAGAAGAGTATTGGGGAGAGAGAAGTGCTGGAAGATTATCAGGAAAGATAAGGATGTGGTTGAAAAAGTTATAGAAAGACCTAGTAAAATGATTGAGGCAATGGGATGGGAAAATCTGTCGAAAAGAAGACTAATGGAAAGAATGTGCACTTTTTGTAAGGTCAAGAAAAAATATACAGGATGGGAGAAATTAAGCAATAGATTGAGAAAGGAATCACAAAAAAATACAAGGGGATGGGTAAGAATGGAAGTGGAAAGAGTGGATAGAGAAGTAGGAAAATATGGATTCATTCAAAGAACAATGTGCGAATGGAAAACAAATGGAATGAATTGGAAGACAATGTAAAGCATATAGCGAAGATTAGTGATTTGAGAAAAGAGGTAAGGAAAAATAACAATGTTTAATTTTATTAAGTATGTTTGTTTGTTTTCCTTTAATTTCATGAGAGAGTAATCATTACCATCTGTCTTGAGAAAACAATCTGTAATGGGTAAATTAAATACAAATACATATTTAAATACAAACTGCAGATTCTTTCGAATTCTGTTCAAGTTCTTGTGTTTCATTTGTGAATTCCTGTATTTTGGTTGTAACTTTTTAATATATTTGAAAATAACTTCTTGCAAAATGAAAACTTTATTTCTAGTCTTTGGAATAGTGCTTTGCAGTACGGTAGATTCTTTTTTTTACATTCATTATTGCTCTCACTGCTCATCTTTTCAGGCTAATTAATATTTTTTGCTTTTATTGAGCATCCTCATAATTCAATGCTATTGAAAATATGACACGACACTAGTCTAGTCGTTATTATCTTTGAAATTACAGTGATGGGAAAATTTATTCTCTGACTTGGCGAGCACTCTTTAAAACAGACAAAATATTGTGCAAAAATTCAGAATAAATGTTTTTGAATTTTCGGTGTTGTCATGACGTCAGAGGAAGCTGACTCATCTCGGTTGCTCAGTCGGATAATCGCTCACCGGAAGTGCCATCTCGTTCTCGACCCGACGCTAGCGACCAGCCCACCGGCCACCACGGTGTGCAGGCCACGCACTAAACATGTCGATTATCGCATCCTCTCTAGATTATCGGTCTTGGACGCCATTGCGGGATGCGGATTCCTGCATCTTTGATCTGGTTCATCTGGATGTAAGTATTGAATTGTGGAAAATTGTAGACATCTGTGTGATTCTTATTGTTTCATGGATAACCTAGTAGGCCTACTTGACCGTCTCGCAGTCCTCTAAGGAATGAAATATTGTGAAAATGAATTTACTCATTAGACGGGTGTGCTTTTACCATTGCTTTTACCCCATGCTTTGGACCTAATCCCGGGCATTGATTTTGTACGGACCACTACTAAACAATGCTCCAGGTAGGCCCATTAAATTCTCAATGGCTCATGCAGGCTAGCCTACGCATTTTACTTTGAAATAGCCATTAAAGTCATCAAGTTTGTAGTGCCCAATGCCTAGGCGTATGAAAACTTACAAAATCAGTAGCCTAGGCCTAGTGGATAGCCTCTGCCCAGAGCATCCAAGGCATACCTAAGTCTAGTTGGCTTCATTTGGTGATCACTAGGCCCAGAGCTAGGCTATGCCTACGTCCTAGTTAGTGCCTTGGCCTACCTTGGATCAGGTCTCTGCCAGTTTTGTACAAGCGTGGTAAGCAGTACAATTCCCATACACTCAGGCCTAGGCCCATTCAACATTGAGGGGGCTGAAGAGCGAATACTGGAATAGCGATACTACTGAGAGTGAAGGAGGGCTTGGCGTTAAGGAATGTCGTAGACAAGCTAATTTTGGGGAATTGGTTAGAGCTCAAAGAAGCTTTCGTTTTAGGGTTAGGTTATGATCGTTTCCTCAAATAGGCCATCTTCTTTCTACGGTAACACTCCAAGCCACGTTCACTCTTGGTAGTATCTTTATTCCAGTGTCTGCTCTTCAGGTGCCCCTTAACATTCAATTCCAAGTTTTTAAATGAAAAAGTGAAGTCGCAAATTGTTCTTCTATCAAACACCCTATTATTTACCGGAAGGCTGGCGTTTAGGCAGGCAAAAAAATTACACTAGCAACCCTAGCCGACAGGACTGACCGTGCTAGAAACTTGTGAGCTTGCAGAAAGCTTGCAAATTGCAAAACATGCGATCCCATTGTAGCCCAAGTCAGATTCACTAGTTTGTATAAAATATTATGAATATGGCTTTTTAACCTACAAACACTTCATGAAGTGAGAGAGCTGATTTAAAATCGATAAAATATTTGCATGGATCTTTGCACCGTCTGTGAAACAAATTTATGCACGGACAAACACAGTCTGGTAAAAAATAAGTTTTAGAAAAGGTCGGTTCGAACAAAGCTCAATTCAGATCTCAGCAATCATTGTACAGTAGCCTGTTGTTGAATCCATTTGATAGAAATAAGTTGATCTCCCGTTAGCCATGGCTGTTGTTACGCTCTACTTCATAGTCTTGAACCTTTGCTTGTATTACTGCCACCGATGATGGTGTTGTTTTTGCCAACTAATAATAACAATTACTATAATAACCAGATCATCACTATATAAATACCAACATACAATTAAACTGAGACTAGTGGTTTAGTGACCAGCCCACTAAACCGCCATTCAGAAGACCAGGGTTCGATTCCCGCAACCATCCTGACAGGGATTTTTCGCGCTTTTCCTCTGTCATTCAAGTCAATACTGGGATGTTTTCTTAATAACAGGCCACAACCGACTCCTTCCCACTATCTAAAAATATCCAACAAAATAACCTTTCATCTCATCACCCATCATCTCATGTATCATTCACCGACGCCAATAGAGTGTAGTCATCATTAGGCCTACAGTGCATCGTTGAACCCAATATTATTAAATTCAAAAGTAATAATTGGATGTGCCATCGAATGGCCAAGTAAACTTGAGATACTTTGAAAAAATATAGCTACCGGTACTGATAATGTTGGTCATTATCATTTGTAGGCCTTCAGAAAAATAATTTTGATTTTGGATTTCCAATGAATAGGCTCAAGCATTTATAGTGTCAACATTTACATATTGAGAATTCTTTCGATTTACTGTTGAAAGATGTGCGAGATGACAGTTGATAACATGTAGGCAAGTGACTATGCAATGAAAGTGACTAATGTTGCCATCTAGAGGCAAGGTGATCTTACAGTATTATTATTATTGACTTATTATCAACTTATTAATTATTATTACTTATTAACTTGTTATTAATTAATAAACTGAATCAACTTGATTGAATTAATTAATTAAATTAATCAACTTATCAACTCAAGTATTATACATTAACTTATTACTTATCAATTATTATCAACTTATCAACTTATTACTAACTATTATCAACTGTAATATTATTATTATATTATTATAGAATTGTTTTACCCTTTTTTCATCCCCCTCAAATGGGCCTACACTTCTACTAAGCCCATTCCAGTCCCTACCTGTCCTATTTAAGAAAGAAAATATCTCACATCAATTGTCTCTGTGTGATGATCACGTATAAAGTGCGTTCATTTCTGGCAGAGAATAGAGACATGAATATGACTAGTGACTAAACCAGAACTCAGTGCCATGTTCCTCATGTTACAGCTTGCTCGAGCATTACGTCACCCACTGAACAGCTGGCTGGCTTCTGATTGGCTGCCTCACTGCTACTAACACCACACTCATTGGTTCCCCACGACTACTCACGATGGCATCGTTCACCGGTAAGAATAGGAATGTTGTTCTTAATCCAACTTGTAGGCCTACACGTGACAACAAATTTAGAAATGCAGAAAAAAGTATTTTTACTCCAAAAACTTAACAGATATTTAAGTGTATGAATAATTCGTGTTTTAGCTTTTTAAAAACATTTGATTCCTGAAGCTAAAATTTAGTTGGGCCTGTTGAGCAGCAAGTAGATGTGAAATATACTCTAATCAGCAATAATATTCTATTTTTCATTGGGTTTTAACGACGCACCATACTTATGGCTACGATCTATTGGCGTCAGAATAATATTCTTATAACATAACTATTTGTTGTGTAGACCTTACTTCGGCAAATGAAGTTTTTTTTCTTTTTCAATAACATCGTAACTTGTTACAAAATCATTGTTCCCCAACCAAGGCCAACTATGATCTGTGACAAATTATTCATACATTTATTCTGAGAATGTAGGCCAACAGTGTACACGTACAAAAATTTGATTCCGGTTCGATGCTGCCATGGTCAACCATCCTGACAGGGGTTTTTCGTGGTTTCCCTCTGTCGTTCAGGTTAATACTGGGATGGTTCCTTAACAACAGGTCACGACCGATCTCACTAGATCCAAAAACACGTGATAAAATAACCTTTCATTTCATCATCCCACCATCTCATATATCATTCACTTTCATGCCATCATCCCATTGATCACTCCTCTGCCACAAATAGATCTGTCATTCAACTCAGTATGAACCAACTTTCAAGTCATCTTCTCACAAATCAGTTCTCTGCCACAAATAGATCCCAATCATTCAACTCAATATAAATACACCTTCATGTCATCTTTCCATTAATCACTCCTCTGTCACGAATAGATCTCAGTCTTTCAACTTGATATGAGTAAACCTTTATGTCATCTTCTCATTAATCACTCCTCTGTTGGCAATAGATCTGTCATTCAACTCATTGTGAATGAACCTTCATGCCATCTTCTCAATAATCACTCTTCCGTCGCCAATAGATCTCAACCATTCAGCTCAATATAAATGAACCTTCATGTTGTCTTTTCATTAATCACTACTCTGTCGCCAATATATCTCAGTCATTTAACTCAATATAAATCAACCTTCATGTCATCGTCTCATTATTCACTCTACCGTCGCCAATAGATCTGTCATTCAACTAAATAATCAACCTTCATGTTATCTCATTAATCACTACTCTATCGCCAATAGACCTCAACCATTCAGCTCAATATAAATGAACCTTCATGTTGTCTTTTCATTTTTCACTACTCTCTTGCCAATAGATCTGTCATTAAACCCAATAGAAATATGAATAAACTTTCATGTCACCTTCTCATTAATAACTTCTCCGTCGCCAATATATCTGTCATTCAATTCAGTATAAGTAAACTTTCATGTCATCTTTCCATTAATCAGTCCTCTGCCGCCAATAGATCTCAATCATTCAACCCTATATAAATACACCTTCATGTCATCTTCCCGTTTTTAATAAGTTTGAAAGTCGGATTTACACTAATTATATTCTTTTCAAGCAAGACAGCCCGCTCACAAGATTAAACTCAAGCGGGCTTCGCACTTACAAAATATCATTCCTAAATTTCTAAATTTTATATCAAATTTTTCATCACTTTTGCTTTAATATGTTTATATTTGTTAATTTTTGATTTTATTATCTGTCTATTTGTTCATTTGTACCTTTCTGTCTACTTCCTGTAAGCAATTGTTGTAGTACTTGATATGTAAGCATCGAGTGTGAATAAAATGGTTTCAAAATGAAAAAATAGATAAATGACTCCTCTGTCGCCAATAGATCTGTCTTTTTACTTGATATGAGTAAACCTTCAAGTCATCTTCTCATTAATCACTTCAAAATAAATAGAAATAGATCTCAATAGATCGCCAATAGATCTGTCATTAATTCAATATAAATCTTCATGTCATCTTCTCATTGGTTGAGTATCACACTGCCTATTCCTATACTGCCTACGCTACCTGTATACCTTTTTTGTCTCACACTGCCTACGATGTCGTCTCCCCAACTTCCCCCACTCTGGATCCCAGTTGGTCATATTCTGTCTTGTACTGCCCACGGTATCTATACTTTGTCTTGTACTGCCTACACTACTTACCGACTCACTATTCCCACTATTAAAATTCCCACTACTGGTTGTAAATTTGAATATTGAAATACTTGAATACCTCACTTCTTTAAAATTACATCGTTTTCTCAATGGAAAGAGAATAAGACAGTGATAGCCTGATACGAATAATAATATACTCAAGTCTTGATTAATCACAAGCTGTAGAGAACGTCAACTGAGACGAGTGGTTTATACACTGAACCATCATTCAGGAGACCAGGGTTCGATTCCCGCCATGGTCGACCATCCTGACAGGGTTTCTTTTGCGGTTTCCCTACGTCATTCAGGTTGATACTAGGATGGTTCCTTAACAGGGTATGATCGACTCCTTCCCACTATACAAAAACACCTAATAAAATGACCTTCTCATCTCATCATCCCATCTCATATCATTTACTGTCGCCAATAGATCGTATTCATAATATAAAAAGAAAGAATAAAGGCAAGGTCATTACAATACAATTGGGTAGAATTAGGCTATCACTGTCTCATTTTCTTCTCATTGGGAAAACAACATGATTTTAAAGAAGTGAGATATTCCAAGTATTTCAATTTTTCAAATTTACCCACCAATAGCGGGAATTTTCCTCCATTGCCAGTAGATCTGTCATTAGACCCAATAGAAATGAACCTTCATGTCATCTCATTAATCACTTCTCCATTGCCAATAGATCTCGGTCATAAACTGCTTGAATTACTCTTTGACTGCCAACCAATAGTTGGGAAGACTTCATTACAAACTTATTTCCTATTGTTGCAGGTTGTCCCAGCTGTTGAGCACATGTGGATACGCGCACTCGTCCCAGCCCGCAGTACAAAACACGCCATGCAGCCGACTTCAGGATTGTGTTGGGGTCAGTTCGTCCTTTGCAGCAATCAACGCAGTGACTTCAGCCAGTCAAGCAAGCAGCTGGTCAGCCTGCTGTGTTTTGATTGGTTGAATGTTGATTGGAACATGAATGGATTGAGACAAGAGTAATAATGATGTGTAAACAAATATATTGTGATTGCATGATTTATTGATATAACTTGTACAGAATAATTAATAAATTGATGAGTTACAATGATATGCTGTGTTCTCGCTTGTGATTATCCTATGGCTCCCAGCACACCCCGTGCAGCCTGCAAGGGAGGGGGCGCCGGGAACGTAGAGGTGGTGGGGGTGCTTGACCTTGAACCCTTGCGTGCAAGAGAGGCTCATGTAGCTTCCGAGGAAGCTACGCAAGTCTCTCTTGCACGGGCGAATACAAGGTCTCACCCCAACCCCTCCAGCAAATCTTAGATGGTGGTCGGATGCATGACAATGTACCCTTGAATGCAAGACAGGCTCATGCGAGTCTATCTCACACGCAAGAGTAGAACGTCTCACCCGAGAGCCATCCAGACCGTTCCCGTCACCCCCACAAGCCCTTTACCCACGGCTCAGGTGCAGGCCCTTTAGCCACGGCCCAGGTGAGAACAGGCACCAATGCTCATGGGTATCAGGTTTCTTTAAGCTCAGGGCAACAAGATCCCTACTCGGAGCAGTAGTTTATTAACGTGACATACCAGGTCATTACTGTCATTTGTTGAACTCTAGGCTGACAAATGCACCATTCTGAGCTTGATCGATTTGGTTTGAGACAACAGGGCTGATCATACCACGCTAGGCTGGCCTACCCGGCTCAGGGATCATTTTACAACAGGCTGAATCATACCTCGATGCAGGCTGCACGGGGGACAGTTTACCCACATGCCGGTGGATCTTACCCAGCTAGCTCCTACATACTAACACTTGCAACGCACGACGCTCCAAGGAATGAATCTTCAAGGTAAGCTGTAGCCTGCAAGCAACAAAGAGGTTACATTGAAGTGAATAAATTACACATGAATCAATCAACTTCATAATTTTCAATTTAATATGGTCTATATTAAAGCTACTCAATGTTTTCATGAATTTTGAGAAAAATCCAATTTTGGAAATTTAAAATTTAGCAAGTCATTTTTTGCTCTGAAATCTTCAAATTCAATTCAACATGGACACTGAGACCTAATTTGTGTTCTAATTTGATCATTCTACACGAACATAACGACAGAACCGAGAAATTCAACAAAAACTTTCAAATCACCAAAAAAAAATGCCAAAATGGTAAGGGCACACTAGTTAATTAATTTCTATGAATTGGTGAGACCTACGGTGTTCTAGTATTTTTTATGAGTATAACTTTCGGGATTTCCCGGCCATCTCTGAAAAAAACGTGTCAGATTTACAAAAAAAAAGCAAATCTTGAGCAAGTTTCAGAACGGACTTTTGAAATGATGATATATGTAGAGAAACGTTCGAAAATTCAGATATAGACATTTATTCCAAGGTAGAAATTATTTTTTGGTGAATTTGAAAACCAAAATTAACATCAGAAATCGAATTTGAAAAAAGGGAACAAAAAATATTGAATTTTGATTTGGCTCAAATTTTGTGGGGCAACGGAAAGACATTCAAAAGAGCTAAATATGTTGAAATTTTACAGAAAAACAAAAAATCCCAAGTAATTACAAGGATTCTAAAATTCTAAATAGGGCCCCCTAATATGACAAATATACTGAGTTTATTTTCGTTCTAAAATCTTTAAATTCAACCTCAACTTTGAAACTGAGACTTGATTTGTGTTCTAATTTGATTACTCAACACATAAATAACTAAAGAACTGTGAAATTGAACAAAAACTTTTAAATCACCAAAAAAAAATGCTAAAATGCTAAGGGTTTTGACACTAGTCAAAGACCTTATCCAGACCGTAGGGGACACTAGTTTTTGATCTTTCGCAATTAATTTCCATGAACTGGTGAGACCTACAATGTTCTAGTATTTTTTACGAGTATAACTTTAGGATCTTTGAATCATTAGGAGAGTTCCGTTACGATTGCCTCTGCCGTTGCCAAGAAAAACTTCACTGATTTACCGAAAAAAATGTAATTTCCAGCCGACTTTCTAAACAGACTTTTGAAATAATGATGATAACGCAATTATTTTTCAATATTCCCACAGAGTAATAACTTCTGAGGAACATATTTTTTCAGAGTTTTCAAAACCAAAACTTTTTTTATAAAATCGAATTTGAAAAAAAAGTAAAAAAACGCAATCATGATTGTTGAACTGACTAAAATTTTGTAGGGGGGCAAAGGGACAACTGAAGAAACAAAATCCGTCGAAAGTTTTCCAGAAATATGATTTTTCGAGTAATTACGAGGATTGTAGGACTACATATCATGACAAATGTACGGTTGCAAGTTATTTTTCCTCTAGAATCTTTGATTTCAACTCAATATAGAAGCTGAGACCCGATTTGTGGTTTGATCATTCTACACAAACATAAAGACAGAACCGAGAAATTCAACAAAAACGATCAAGTCACCAAAAAATTGCCAAAAAGGCAAGGGCACTAGTTTTCGACCTTCAGCTATTTATTCCCATGAACTGGTGATGTCTATGATGTTCTAGTATTTTTTTATGAGTGTACTTTGGGATCTTTAAATCACCAGAAAGTTCCGTTTCGATTGCCTTTGCCGTGCCAAGAAAAATGTTGCTGATTTACCAAAACAATGTAGTTTCCAGCCAACTTTCAGAACAGATTTTTGAGATAACAATAATAATAGGCCCACAATTATTTTTGAATATTCACACAGAGTGATCAATTTTGAGGAAGGAAATAATTTTTTGGAATTTTAAAACCAAAACTTGGTTGGAGATATCAAATTGTAAAAAAGTGAAAAAAAGCGAATAATTGTGTTTTTAGATTGGGCTAATATTTTGTAGGAGGACAAAAGAACATATGAAAAAACGTTTTTCCCTAAAAATGATCCAAAAATATTTTTTGGCGAGTAATTCCAACTTTTTGGATTGTATTCCAACATTTTAACATATAGGGCCTAACAAATATGCTCAGTTGAATTTTGTTCTAAAATCTTGAAATTGAATTCTATTTTTACAAGGAAACCAAATTTGAGCTCCAATTTTTGAAGACTTTGAAACATAAGAACATAAAATATAAGAATTAGCATTTCTAATTCGACAAGAAATTTGGTTCCTTCTCAAATCTGCTATCTCCTACACCATAAAAACTGAAGATGAATGACTTTTTTCTGCTTACTGGCATCGTTCTTGTCGTTCTGTTTGATGTGTCCATCTTCTTCCCTGCTTTCCTCTTCACTGCCTCATCTTCATCTTCTTCCTTCACCCTCTCACTCTTCACACTCTTCATTTTACTTCACTGCGTCATTTTCTACATCATACTGCCATATCAGTTGCCTTCTCTTTCTTCTTCAATGACCCTGCTAGTTGACATGTGTAATGGCATCGTTCATCGTTCTTGTCATTCCCTCTGTTGCGTTCATCTTCTTCCCTCCTTCCTCTTCTTGCTACTCTTCACTGCGTCATTTCCCGCTAGGACGCACCACCACGTGCAGTAAGTGCACTGGCATTGTCCCATTTTGACGGGCCTTAACAGCTGTAACAAGGAAAATACCAGAATGAAACACCAATTGACGACTTGAAATAGGCGTGGCTTCACCAGTAGGCAAGTTGGATCTATATCATTTGTGGTCATTTGAAGATACCCTGATTGGATATTTCAATTTCACTACAGTTCTAACAGCCCTGTTGATTGGACGGTATGATTTGTGACATCAAGGGGGCGGAGACTGCGAGTCGTCAATTGAGGACCTCTGATTGACAGACGACCCCTAATCAAGAGGGCTGTTTATTATTCGACAACATCAATCAGGGTGGCTGTAAACGCCCACACGAGGGGTCGATCTAGGTGGCCTACTGGCAAGCCAAGCCTCTCACTAGAGCCAGAGGTCAATTATTTCCTAGGAGGATTTAACTATATTTCATCTGGAGTGGATATGAGCTGGTACGGTTGAAGCCACTTTCACTTTCTAGATTTCCCCTCGATCCCCTCCGCCGCCATCTTGACGCTGGCAAGAAATGTAAACAGCTGAGTTCACGAATGGAGCACAGCATAGGTTTTATTATTTTTTATTATTATTTCGTATCTTTCATAGATAGCTATTGTCCCAGGCCATATGTAGGACTATTTTATTTAATCTAATTCATTGACTGATAATTATTTTATTGTGATACACTAGTCCTAGAATTTGATATTTTTATGTATGTTCAGTAAGTTTTACTTCACAAATTTCGTTTTTTATTTAATTGTCGAGGCAGATTATATTCAATTATTTTGCAGCTTATTTCAGATTACTTTATTTTATTCTTTGATAGTCGATGTAAATAATTTTTATGGCTTCATAAATCAAACATTTTGAGAAACCTCTCTAGTTTTAAAGCATAATTAATGAAGGGTATATTTTGTGCAATTTAATTGATGGACTGATAAGTATTTTATTGTGATAAACTAGTCCTAGTTTGATATTTTCATGTATGTTTAGTAAGTTTCACTTGAAAATTTTCGTTTTTTATTCAATTGTTGAGGCAAATTATGGGCCCTTTGTATGATTTTGAAGTTTATTTCAGATCACTTCATTTTATTCTTTGATAGCCAATGTAAATACGTTGTATGACTTCATCGATCAAATATTTCAAGAAACCATCCTAGTTTGTATGGCATAATTAACTTTTAATTTTTATAAAGCAATCTTTAAGGAGTATTTTGTTCAAATTAATTGATGGACTCAATAATAAAAAGTGTACTGTGATAATATCTAGTTTGATATTTGTTTCTTTTCAAATGTGTCCTAAATTATATTGCCAATTCTTTATATTTTTGGATTAGATTCATTTATGATACTGAGCCTAAATTGGTGAGTTTGTCATGTACCTTTATTATTACTGTTTGACAATCAACCGTATATGTAAGTGTATTGGTAGCTGATCCGACCTTCATGTTTCAGGCCTACAAAATGTCAACTTATTTAATTTGTTTTCTATATTTTTCTTTGATAATTGATTTGAATTAGACCTGTACAATGGTATTATAATTAATTTTCGAACATTTTATTTTATACCACTAGTCAATACCGAGTTTTTTGTTCAATTAATAAACTGAAGCATTAAACTTCTAGTTTATTCTAGCTTCAGCTGGAGTTGAATAATATTGTTATTCAACAGATTATAGAGGCACTTATATAAGTACGCATACATTGATTTAGCTTTTACTATGTCTGTATTACTGTTTTGTCAATGAAATGCATTCATTTGTATTGGTAGCTTATCTGACCTTCAAGTTACAGGCCTACAAATTGAAAAAATAATTGGATTTATTTATAATATTTTGTGCTTTGTTAGTGAATTAAAATTATAGATTATACAAAACTAGCTTGACTTTCGACTAAACGAACTTATAAGAATAAAACAAGTGAGAAATGTATGAATGTATTCCTATTTCATCACCATTCAAGCTGCAACATTTGCTCCTATCACCTTTACAGAATATATTGCATACCGGTAGTTTGAAGTTTATTCAATTCAAATCTAGTGGTCTGAACAATTGAACATATACCACTTATATTTTACTGAATATCTCACTTGAAAGGCAGTAGTCTAAGGTATCAAATAATTACTTTTTAAAGTAGTAATAAATAATATAAACGTATGAAGTTACTGGGTCTACTGGGTTATGCTATACATTGACACAGTTTCTTGCCAGCATCAAGATGGCTGCCCAGGGAGAGAAGTGGTGGGAGGTGGCTTCAACTAGTAACGTGCGCGCTCGCATGCCATATCCACTCCAGATGAAATATAGTTAAATCCTCCTAAATTATTTCATACACAGAGACCTACCATAAATACTAAATCATAAAAGCTGCAATATAAGCTGAAAATCAAAAAAACTTTGGATAAGTAAATAATTCATGAACATTTCGATTGTGGTTGGAATTGTGTGAACATTTAAAAAGCCTGAATCCATTGAATACTTCATTATTTTTGCTACAACTCACAAGAATGGTAAAATTCTTAATGTGACATATGAACAAAGAAGTTTGGGGCTCTGAAATATTTAAATTAAACTCCATTTTCAACCGAGACCTCATGTGTGTTCTAATTTTTTTACTGTAGGCAATAAAAGCATAAGTACAGAACTGAGAAAATACAACAAAGCTTTTTGACACCTGAAAATAGGGCAAAAAATCAAGTAAGCTTTGACCAAGATGCATTGAGGGTTGCGTTGGTTTGCCGGTCTCATATGGCTTATAGACGCAGCTCTCAATCTCGTTTGATTTCTCGAATACTCTTCTTAGGTGAACCGATCGCTGCTCTATCTAGTGTTGGTTTGTCTAGACTTGAGGTCATACATACGCTCTATATATCACAAAAATATTAGCATCCAAGATGAAGTGGAAAATGAGCGGTAATTTAAAAAATGTATAAATAAGAACGGGAAGTCAAACAAAAATCTCTACGTAGCTGAATCAAACTTGCAGCAAGATTTTACCAAGATATTGAAGTGGTTCCATGATATCATTGAAGTGAAACCAAGATCGTTCATATTAGGTTCACATTTTAAGCAAGAAACACTGACGACACCTGTTAACATCACTTTTCACACGTACAATTGTCTGCATTCCTCAGGCCAAGGACTAGGTCAGTGCATGCGTTATACTTTTGAAATAGACACTGTAAATACCTACGTGTATTCAGGCATACCTGAAAGGTTCATGTTGCCTTTCTCTATATACATTTACGACAGTGTGCTTTTAGCTTATACAAATTGGAATTCATGCTTCTTGGTAATATTCTCCAGACAGTTTACTTGGCCTTAATCCAGTTTCTTGTACCATACGTCGTGTTAACGTGGGGCGAAGCATCAGGGTCAGAAGATTGTATCTATTCAGAATGAAATTATAACTTATCCCCTCTAAGAGACTAAAGAATAATGAAAATAATGACATGTGCCAGGATCACAGAGATACGGTATACATACTTTACCGACCTCAGATCTTATTCTCACAGACTGATCTTAAAATAGTACTTTCAGTCAGAATTCAAAACCAATTTAAAATTTGTTCTTGGCAAGAAAATAATTTTTGAAATTTTTTAAAACCAAAACTTGATTTAGGAAATCGAAATTGAAGAAAGTGAAAAACGGCAAAATATCATGATCTTCGATTTGGCTAAAATTTTGAAGGATGACAAAAAGACACTTGGACATTTTAAATCCAGTGAAATTGGAAAAAAATCAAGTAATCATGAGGATTCTAAGCTTTACATAATTATGACTATCAAATTGTAGGCTACCGGTGACCAAGTTATTTTCCGTTCTAAAATTTTTAAACTAGAAAATGCGGGATATGCGTTGTGACATGAGCTTGGAAGTATGGAGATCTAGAATGAAAAATATTCTGTCAGCTCAATCCACATCTATGTGCCTTGGATTACTTCAAACGTTCAAAAACCTTACATGCAACTTGTTGATATTTTAGTGCAACCTGTCGCATATACACTTTGCAAAACCACTTGATCCCAAAATTCAATAAAATGTATACTTTCATTGCGCTTTCTCTCTTATTCCTCATCCGATTGTTGTGAAAGTTACTGAAAATATGCGCAATATTATATTCCATATAGTACAGTGAAAATTTTGAAGCTTTTGAAAAATCTTCATTTCCAATGTAATTCCCATCCGGGTTATTCTTATGGGGATTTTACAGATTTTCCGATCTTGTTCTCAGAAAAACCGTTCGATCAATTTTTCTGAAAAAGAATCCCTGACCTATTCTAGTATAAAATCATTACCGGTGAGTAGAAAAAGTTTCGAGTTGATTGGTCCTCTTTCCTTACCTGTGTGCCGAGTACTCAATTACATACATACATGTTACATACATACATACATAGGCCTACAAAAAAAAAAAAGAAAAAAAAAAAAAAAAAAAAAAAAAAAAAAAAAAGAATTCTTTTCGGTACCAGTACATGTAATGGAAATCTTCACTACGCTCATCTAATTTAACTCAATATATAAACTGAGACCGAATACGAGGTCTAATTTGACGACACAACATATAAACAATAACAACAGAACTGAGAAATAAAATCAACACCAAGTTGTTTGACACTTGAAAATTTGTCAAAAAAACTGAAGGTTAATTTTGAAACTTGTGATTCGCCTTGACAGTGATGACGAAAACTCATCACTCAGTATGTCTTTATACTTACTGGCATCGTTCTTGTCGTTCTCTCTGTTGCGTTCATCTTCTTCCCTCTTTCCCTCTTCTTGCTACATCCTCACTGCGTCAACTTCTACATCGTACTGCCGCCTCCATTGCCTGCTCTTCCTCCTTTAATGGTCCCGTTAGTTGCTACACGTCCTGGCATCATCCCATGCTGATGGGAGTCTTCCAACACTGGTCGTCATGACGACAGCGTCCACCGAGTGCTCCATGCGTATCAGGCGCAACATGAATCATGCGACTGAATACCACGGCTGTAACAATTAATCAGTGTTGCAGAGAACCGAGCTACAAGAAGCTTCATACTCTATCACTACATACTCAATGTTCCCACTGAGCTATGAGCAGAGCACTGAGCTGGCTGGTTCTGGTTGTCATTATTTATGTATTGTTGCCTGGTGGCTTATGTCTTGTGATTGCAATGAGGGTGGGGATTACTACAAGCTCAAGTTTGATGATCTGAGGGATAAGCTTGTGTTGGTGTGATCTTATCAAGGAGGTTAGAATAACCTTGAATGATTCATGTACGGTCAGGCAATGGTCTGTCTAGTCTGTCTAGTCGAATGTACTAGTCTGTTGTGCCTGTACAATGTACTACATCTCGTTTTGTACTAAAAATAAACCAGACTGCACCGAAAACAGAAAGTAGGTCCAACTGAAAAAAAGTCAGATCAGATTTGGGAACGGATAGGAAGTGAACGATTTATAGACACTTCATATATAGGGTGGATTGCAGAGACGGAGTTTAAACCCCGGCCTACCTTAGACGCTGTCCAAGTAAGAAATTGCATTGCAGCCACAATGCAATTTCTTACTCAGACTAATTTCTCACTAAGGTAGGCCGAGGTTTAAGCTCCGTCTCTGCAATCCACCCATAGACTTAGCCATAGTCAGAAAAGAGACTGGAATAAACTCGAAGAAGGAGGAAGAACTTTTACTTGAAAAAAATATGTACCTTAAACGCTTAGATAGTTTAAAAAATTGAAAGAAAATAACTTGGAGTTGATCCCCCCCCTAAATAGGCGTGGTACGTCAATCTACAAATTTATCCAAGAATGTTTACAAATACAAAGTAATGGTTACGTCATTGAGAAGGCCTATACGGCCAATTGTTGGTCATCTGGTGCAACACAGGGAGCGCGCTGATCAGCTCACATTAATCTCGCAAAACAAATCCAACCTCTTGTCCCCTCTATACAACACTATCAATGTTAATGACGTCCATACACACAACACAATTGGTAGGCCCTAATGTAATAAGTTATTTCTTGAAAGTACCGGTAGTGGTAGGAACATTATAATTAAATCACTTTTCTATCTAGGTGGGCCTATGAGACAGTATAACCTCTCACCAATCAATGTAATTGAAGCTAAATCAGTCGTAGAATTTGAATGTAGACTTAAACTTGGTATTAGTAATGGAAGCACAAAATTCAATTATTACCGGCAGCTTAATCCTGATTGTACTTAGTTTGTAAGAGAATTGTACATATTTATGTATCATAGCAAACATTGCTAATAAAGACGTATCATTATTATATTACTATATACTCAATGGTTACATCATTGAGTATATAAACTCAATGGTTACATCTACCACAAAATTTTCCAAGCCAAGTCACACCTTTGAATCAACATTTTGAGAGTGGCATCGACTTGCTACAGTAATACCAATGGAAATACTTGATTGATCTACAGATGAACTTTACCACTTATAACCTAATAACTATAAACTCAAGGCTAGACCCAGTGAATTGATATTGTGTGAATATAATTATAGGTTATAGAGTTGACCAAACAGTAATAAGTATAAGGCATCTAGTAGGCCTACATCAATCGAAAAGTGTTTGAATAGGCCTACCTTGACACTCAATGATTTTGATTACACTAATGCGTACAATTATGACACCTGATTAAAGCCCCTACTTACATTGTAAGTGTAGTCTACGACCTCACACCTCTGTTTTTGTCACTCGTCACGTTGTTGTTGTGTAGGCCTCCCTCTGGCATCCTCTGCCCTCTTCATGCAAGTAGTGCAAGTCATTCAACATTACAAAATAATTTTTATGCTCGAAAATCTTTTATTTTCGTAGTTTTCTAGGTGAAGAAAAACTATACAAATGATTCTTCATGTCGAATTCAGATTAGATTATGTCGAGATTAGATTTTTTCATCATTTTTTTTTTTAGGTTATTGTTTAGCATTGGCGCATGCGTATTAGTACAAAATTAACCCGCTCAACAAGGCTATTTTTTAAAAGTAAACTTCAGGAACCAATATATCTCAGCAACAAAGCACTGAATTGTGATAATGATAATGAATTCATGATTCAGTCATGAATTCAAATAACTAGGAAAACGCGGCATGTGCGTTGTGAGATGAACTTATAGAAGTATGGAAATCTCTGGAATGAAAAATTTTCTGTCAAGCTCAATCCACATTTACGGACCTTGGATTACTTCAAACGTTCAAAAACCTTACCTGCAACTTGTTGATATTTAGAGTGCTGCAACCTGTCGCATATACACTTTGCAAAACCAACTGATCCAAATATTCAATAAAATGTAAACTTTTATTGCGTTCTCTTTGTTATTTCTCATCCGATTGTTGCAAAGATCTCTGAAAAGGTGTATAATAGTATTGTTCATATTCGGTGAAACTTTGAGAGCTTTTAAGAATTCTTGTTTTCCAATTATTTTCCATCCGTGTTATTCTTACGAGGATTTCTCAAACTTTTCGAATTTTTTACGGAAAAACCTTACGACGGATTTTTCTGAAAAACAATCCCAGCCTATTCTGGTATGACAGAAATACGTGGAAAAAGTTTCAAGTCGATAGGTATTTTTACCTGACCTTATATAGCGCATACAAAATTCAAAAAAAAAAAAATCAAGCCAATTTTTTTTCGGTATGTGAAATGAAATCTTCGCAACGCTCCTCTAAAAATTAATCAATTAACATATGTTCCCCTCTTAATAAGGACAGTCGCTCACTAATTGAGATTATGTATCGACGGTTTTCCGATACCTATAATACCAGGGTACACTGGAAATGAAAATCCTTGAAATTACTGTTTGGATGAAAATGTGATGTGTAAATACTATATAGAACTGCTGGCACAACTATGATGAATATCAAATTTGAGATAGTTTTTACTACTAACTGCATATAGGCCTATCATAATTTGCCATGACATTCAAATCAATCATCTTTTATAGATTATAAAAGTAATATAACAGCAATGGCAACTTGTATTCATTTGTTTTGTCATCAAAGATTATGGTTAGATAGTACTATTTATAGCCTCGTAATATATAAATGTCACATTTTTTGTTCATCATGTAATTTTATACGAAGAGTTCAAATCAAGCAATAGCATTTTGTTTCCTATTTTGACCACAACAATCAAAGCACTAGATTACTGTAGTTACATCATAGAGATGTATATCTATGGTTACATCAAGACCTAATTCTGACCCACCGATCTCAGGGAACCACCAGCAACGTAGCTCTCAAATCACATCAGATATCAGTATCACCCATTGTTGCAGGATAGATGAAATTATTCAATTAATTAATACAATTAATTTGATCATCGTCAAGTTGTCTCTCGACTAATATTACCTTTCACAATCTTCGTTACCGGTACACCAGTTTACTTTATTGCTATGATAACGTTACTATTTGTTATTAGGCCTTGCCACTTTAAAGTTGCCTATATATATATCCTATATATATATATATATATATCCTATATCCCAATATATATAATTTCTTTACTTTTATCTATCTCAGAATTGTAAATACTTCAACTGGTTTGAGTGTTATGCAAATTAATACATTCATAACCATTGATTAGTAAATACTAATTACAGTGAAACCTGTATGCATAGTTTCCGTATCCATCGTTTTCCCACTTCTCTTTATTTATTTTGTCCACCCTACTCTCATATAACCAATGTTCAATTTTCCCTGATGGATTGTTTTCCTGCATGTATAGTTTATTTTTCCTGGACCCTTGAAAAACAATGGAAAGTTCCACTGCACTCAACTCAGAAAAATGTATTTCTCATTTTGTGGATAGAAATGTTTACGTAGTCATTAATGTAATTTTTTCTTTCTATTCTTCTTCTTCTTCTTCTTCTTCTTCTTCTTCTTCTTCTTCTTCTTATTTCTTACTACATTAGTTGGATTGAATTTTTTTCTGAGAACCTGTCTTCTACGCTATAGGCATTGGGAGTATAATGAAACGACCGCTGTTGACCATACGTCAGACAAGCGGGTTAGTGTGCATGTGTGATATCAAAAACAAAGATGTTTAAAATCATACGCATTGTTTATTTATCACCCCAAAATATTAAATCTGGATTTCACAGTAAGTGAAGATCATTTATTTGTGAGGCCTTACCTGTGCTTTTTCAAATAGTAAATATAACTATTTCATACTAATCAGCACATTTGTAACAACAACAGCTATTCTTATAGGGATGGTTAGGTATTGATATCCCCAATGACCTAGGCGGTCAGGTTTTAGTGATACAGACCGCGTTTTTAAAATCATCACAACCACGTTTTATGTCCGATTGACTTCACATTTTGTCCTACTACCAATTGAATGCAAACATCATAAGAAGTGTATACTGTATTCAACAAACTCTGACATTTCAGAAAGACCTGTAAACAAAGATGCTGATTTTATTTTGCATAAATCACGTCAACAGCTTAGTGTTCGTACTTATTTATTACCTATTCATAAATTATTATCCTAAATATAATACTGTTCAGATGCTCATCCTATACCACAACGTGACCACTTCGTTCTTGCTCATGGCACGACCCCAAGGTGTTAATTTGCCTTTGGACGCAAATTGAAACGGCCCGAGGATGACTCTTCCTATTGGCGATTCCTTCAGAAGCGATTTCAGCATTACGCTGACGACGAGGAAAGACTCGTAATCGTTTGACGTCAGATCAAACTCGAACATGCTGTCATAAAACGGGTCTCGGGAGTTTTGGACAACACCCGTCTTTTTACTTTTCACTTTGACCTCGCCATTAAATAATGTTACCTTGGCATATGTATTGTATTTTTCTGTGAAAGACAAAGAGTTTTGATAAAATGAACTAAAATTAAGAAATTTACCGAAACTAAGCTATAAATAATATTAATATGTGATTGCTTCTGACTGACATTTTGTTTTTTCAAAAATAAATAATGAGCTCCTTACCTCTTTGTGGTGGCGTAACGTTGTGGACAACTTGTGGCAGTAAATTGAGACTCTGTCCTTGGTGGATCTTCACTAACATACGCTCTGTGCTTGTGTTGTAATTGAGTGATATTTGGAGGAATCCAGGACAAAGGTCTGCCTGAAATAGCAACAAACATACAATTATGTCTCCCAATATTGTCAAAATTATTTCCTCAGTTCATAACAAATTTGATACCACCTAATTTTTAAATGAAAAGATGTGGTGCCCCATCTGAATAATCCTATCTGGTCAATCCACTTTCTTTCATGTGAGGTTTTTCAAGTTGATGAAAAAATTTAAAAATTAGTTGTATTTGTATTTGTATTTATTTATTCTCCATTTGATTAATACAGTGTACCAAGATAGGATTCATCATGACTAAAACTATGCTAGAATTAAAGAAGTTGGATAATTATGTTACAATTATATACAGGAAATATACAGAACAAAGTAAATAGTGAAATTATAAACATTGAATACAGAAGAAAGAGGTTGAGTTCAAAGTTGATGCTGGAAAATCAAGGACTTTTGATAAACTCGTTGATACTATAGAATGGATTTAAAAGTAGATATTTGATCAAGATCTATCTATCAAGATGTAGGTATACTCTACACCATTTCTTGAAACAGATATTACCTTGGATTGTCTGTAGAGCTTCACACAGAAAGATCTCGATACGATGTTAATCGTACTGTCCAAATGAAGCAGAGTATGTGCGATCGCGTTGTATTTTCCCTGACATTCAGCGTCAAAAACCGATATCCTCAGTACCTTATCCGTGATATCTTTGAGAACAAAACTGAAATCTTCATTGAATTGCGGGTTCAGGTTGTCGCGGACGATCTGAGAATGTTTCGTCTGTTTCTCAGGTGGCAAAACGCTGATACGTAGTATCACGTCGTAGAGGTAACATCGACCTTTCGGAGGTAGGTCTTCAACGTTCATGACGGTGATAAATAGCCTAGAAGAGGGACGTCCATCATGTTTAACAACTGAATGAATTCAAGAAGTTGAGTGTGTTTTTTCAACCAGTATCATCTGCGTATTCGTAACCTCAAATTTTTAATCTACTGTATCTGTTGTTGGGGTCGTTTCAAAGCAAGCAATTATAATTTATATTCCTCTTCTTCCAAGTTTCAACTTTGTAATCACACATAAGACTGATTTTGCATTGCATTATTTTGTGTTTAAATCCAATCACAATACAAACGCTAATACAGTACTACGGCAAACATTTATCATATTATTATAGTGCTTGTCTCATGAATAGACCTTTGGCAAAAAAAAATCTTCACCTTGAATTTCTGACTAATCCATAACTCGGTTGATAAAATATAAATTTGTACTTACCTCTTTGTCTGCTGATAGTAGGATGCCTTGAAATTAATAACGCCGTACGATAATTCTTCGTCCCATTCAACAGATGACAATATCTGCGGCTTAGGCTGAAGCTCATCGCCCTTTGCCTCAAATACGTTTGTGTGTGCTGCGTGATTATCGAGATACAGTGCCTTATTGATACCGTGTTCGCGCGCCACCTTATCTGATGCATCGCTTGCGTTCACGTCTGACATGCTCTGTGATTTCATCCATCTAGCTTTCTGGTTCTGGACAGAGATAGAGCCACCTATGGTCAGGGTGTTGGCAAGACTTGATCGTGTGTGGAACTTGCCAACCTGTTTGTCTTTAATCTAGAACAAGAATTGTACGTTACTTCCTATCATATCAGTACCGGTACAAGCGTTGTGAATTGTGTTTGAATAATGATATCAAAATGTAATTTATATCGGTATAGGCAATTATGGTTTATCTTATAGGGAATTATGGACTCAAAGTTACAGGCCGTAGTTATCATGAGGCACATTTCTTTTTTGGAAGTTGTGATAATCCCACGAATAATAATTATAACCATACTGCAATATAAAATATAGAGTGAAAATAAAATGACTAAAACAAGAGTTTCAGATTTGATGTGGAGTAAGTTCTCTTCTTTGTACAAGAAACCAGCTTAGTTAAATTGTTGACTAGTGGTTTTCAATAGCCTCGAATCACTGTTTAAAGTACAATCATTATATTGTTTTAGTGAAATATCTGGACATATGATGTAGGAGGAAACCTACACTGATATTGTGAGTTGATATCTACATTGTCCAATGATTATTCATTTTATTTTCCTTTGCAGTGTTAAAACTTGTGTTAAAACAGTATTAAACTTGCTATGTAAAACATATATATATGGATATATATATATATATATATATATATATATATATATATATATATATATATATATATATATATATATATATATATATATATATATATATATATGGATACATATATATAGACATATATATAATATATGGAAGCAACCAGCCAACCACGTTGATGGATGTATTGATTGACATTGAACGTACTGTATTATGTTTTACTCAATACAATGCTTAGTTTAGCCAAAGTATTATTTCTACCTGGGATAGTGGAACAGTTTTCAAAAACCAAGATATGTAAGAGCACGAAGGTGATTCAATCTTTTCAATTCTTCAGTAAAAAATAAAATGGCATTGTGATACTGATACCTTAGAATTACACTGTGATTTTCAATCTTCACTTGTTCACTTTGTCAATCTTTGTCTTTACTTTGTATTTATTCATTGCAAATAGAAGAAAGAAAAAAATCTCAAACTATAGTCGTAGAAGTCACAAAAAAAAGAACTACGTGCACTTAGACTTGTATTGATACATATTTGTATTCATCTGACATATTTTTATTGTAACTGACTTGAATTATTCTCTATCATTGTTATTTTAACTTACCTAAATCTTCATTATGCCAAGGGCCCTATCAATTTAACTATAATTATAATCATTATTATTATTGTCTCTAACTGATATTAATCAATTCATTTTTAAGAAGATCTTTTTCATTATCAGACGAGTCCAACATCCTATTGAGTGTATATTACATGTCACTTATGTATTGTGATTTTCAACAGACAAATAAACTTAAATTAAATTGGTTCTCACATTAAATTTTCAAGTTATTCAAATGTTACAATTCACATGAATTTTTTTTTTGCTTGAACGTAATTCACTGTTTTCATCAGTTTGGTAATCAACATCCCTTAATAGCTGTAGTTAAGTAGCGGTATCAATAGTTAGGTAGGTAGTTACATTAATCAAAATATATTTTGATTTAATCACAAATGAAAAATAAGGCGTAATCATCAGAGCTCAAGAGCGCATGGGAGTTGATTTAGCGAAATATCAATTTTTTGGTATAACTTTCGAACGGTTCGAGATATCAGAATCTAATACGAAAGAAACACAGCTATTTTCTATATCTTCAAGATGGTATAAAATCAAACTATATAACTTGTGTCACATAACTGTTAAGCATATATGGCTAAGACAAATGTTTTCATTTTATTTATTTTTAGGTTTAACGACGCACTGAACTGACGACTACAATCTATTGGCGTCTGTGAATGATATACGAGATGATGGGATGGTGAGATAGAAGGTTATTTTATCATGTGTTTCTGGATAGTGGTATGGAGTCGGTTGTGGCCCGTTGTTAAGGCACCTTCCCAGTATTGACCTGAATGACAGACGGAAACCACGATAAACCCCTGATAGGATGGTTGACTACGGCGGGAATTGAACCCCGGTCGTCTGAATGACAGTTCAGTGTGCTATCCACTCGGCTACTTGTCTCAGTTTTTTTTTCTTTTGGCCCTGTACACTCGACAATTATGCGATATGATCTTGAAGGTATTAAAAGCATTTGTGTTTCATCCATATTAGAATTTTGTTATCTAATACCCTTCAAAAGTTATCACCAAAAACTGATATTCCGCTATAAATTGTCAGGATCCGATATAGGTATTTCAGCTTTTAGATAAGACGAATACAATTGAACCTTGACATACTAGGTCCGGTGCTGACACGGTGATCGGAAAGAAATCTGCATTGTCTTCTCCTCCGCTTGGCTGTTGACCGTCGCTCTTGACTCGAAAGTTGTCAACGACATGATCCGTTTCCAGCGGTAACTTTTTGAGTGATTTATGTCTCCTGTATGACTGATGTCGCGTTCGATTACTTGACGTACAACTCGTGCCGCCTTCATAGCCTTAAAAACAATAAAGATCACTGTAATAGTTTGGTTTTTACTGGGCAAATGTACCATAAGCGTTTTTGGATAAGCGATATATTTGTATGGAATTTGATTAAATTATACACTCAAAAAATTTATCTTTGGTGGGATCATCAAGTAAACAATAATCATCGAAATCTGAACATCAAAGTTTTATACTACTAGGAAAATGTAGGATATGCGTTGTGAGATGAGCTTAGAAATTAGATGAATGAATTAGATGGTTATAGATGGTTGGATGGATGGAGTTAGTTAAAGTTACATGAAAATCTAGAATGGAAAATATTTCGTCAGCTCAATCTACATCTACAGACCTTAGATTACTTAGAACACTTGAAAACTCTACCTGCTACTTGTTGATATTTTATAGTGCAACCTGTTGCATATCCACTTTGCAAAACCTGTTGATCCTAATATTCAATAAAATTTATAGGCCTACTACTCATTTTTTATTTGATTCGAAATCAATTGAAAATTGTGGTATATTTCAATCAACATTAAATATTGAAGTTTCGATAGTGTTTGCAATTTTCGTATTGAACGGTAACCCTAATTAAAAGTCAAGTCACTAACTGCTTTCACTAATTATTAATTATACCTGTTAGTGTTATCATTTCAATTCAAGTTTAATTTTTTTTTCTAAATGGCTGATCAGATTTATTTAAAAATTTGTTATAATGCGTATTATTTTTGTATTTAAATTTTAAAAAATGTACATTTTCATGATGTACTTAATTCAAATTTTAAACCAGTTTATAAAAAAAAAAGATCATTTTGTATTCGGTAGCAACGTAAAATGTTGTTTGAGATGGATCTGATGGGTGATGATTACTTCAAGCAGTAGTTCTTAACCAGTGTGCTGCGGCCACGGTCTGTGAGTATGGTCTTGTATCGAAGCTATTTCGGCTGATATCAACAGTGCTGCTGGTGTCACCAAAATCCGTGCGGAACGCTAGGTGAAAAGAGGCAAGCGGGCCACGGTCTACGCATGCACGCAACAACTGTACGTCATTGTTGGCGGCAAGACGTCAGCTGTCAAAGGTCAACTGGACCCATGTAACTGGCATTTTGTTATCAGCCTTCTAGTGCTCGGTGATAGCCCGATACACGACCTGTACTTATAGACCGTGGCTGTGACACACCAGTCCTATGATGGTGCCTCAAAATTTCACATAATGGATTTGTGGTTGTTGGCAGGAGAAGAATTTGTCAATACCGTACTGAAGATTGAGCGATAGTTCTAATGTCATTTGCCACTTCTTATCTGTGGGAATTTTTTCAACTTTCACAGATGAAAATACAGCAGCAAGAAAACTTCGAGCATTTCGAACTTCGAAATGAGTACAGCCTTCTAGAATATTAATGTTGTTTTGTCTACAATTCTACTGCGTATAAAATAAAGGAGATGATGCGTCAAAGTAGTCACTAATTTCGCATGAACAAGGCAGTATATAAAAAAAATCAATTCTATTGAAAATGATTGTTACTTAAGGAAGTTGGCCCTACATTATATTTATTTGTAATATTATCTTTTAGGTGTGTCCAATTTTAGACAATTAACTGGAACGTGTGCCTCCACAAGGAAAAGGTTAAGAACCACCGTCTAGTGCAGTGGTCCTTGACCTTTTTCTATCCGCGGACCCCTTATAAAATTAATAATAAAATCAAGTACCGATATTAGTAACGATTAATGAATTCATTAACAGAATAGAAACATTCGTCTAAAAAGTATTTCTTTAAAATATAATTAAAATTCTTACGTTCTTTTAACATCTTTATATTTACTGGTAACTTGCTAAACAATTTTATGCCTACGGCACTAGGACCTTGGTTGTACATAGAAGTATGAAAATCTCCCTTTATCCTAGTTTCATGGTCATGTATATCACTATTTTGTATCGTCATATGTTGCTTGTTGAAAAACGAACACATTCTTGGAAAAGTGTGCAAAGACCCTGTGAAACTCTAGTGAATAAGGGTTGATAATCATGCTAGTGATCATTAATGAAAGAATGTCTGACTGTTTGGGCACAACCTCATATCATGATAACAATGATTTGCTTCTTGGAAAAGAAGGCATTGGCATGGGTGTAGAAGAATCACGATTGAAGAGAACGAAGCCAAGTTATTACAGATGCATTGATCTCAACAAGTGAGATGGGGGTGGCTCATTCATTAAACCACAAGTTAGACCTAATGTTATTATACTTTCAAAGAAACTATCATAGCTAAATGAGCCATCCAGCTATAATATTATATCTGTACTTTGTCTCTCGTTGAAAACAGACAACAAGTTTGAAATACAATTATTTTTGATATTTTAGCAACCTTCCGCGGACCCCTTTGGAACAGTTCGCAGACCCCAGGTCAAGAACCGCTGGTCTAGAGCAGAGTTTAATACTCTAAGCAATAGTCATAGCAGTCTGCTTCAGAGTTTTCATTCAGATGAGTCTAGCTTTAATTTAATCCTGAAATTTATTCAGATTTACACTCGCTATCTAGAAATCAGACAAAGATCAAGTGTTCTTATAACTCTGCAAACGCAGAATGCGCAATGTAAGATGAGATATTTCTATCAAATACTAGAATGCTATACACACATTAACTACAAAAAGTACTGAGTCACTGCCTTCATTATGTAGCTCTAATTGATTGTAGATCTACTTGTTGTTGCTCATTTTATACATGTTTCAATTGATCATTTCATTCTGATAAATTTAATGATCGTGTATGCTTTTTATGTTTTAATTGTCTGTGTGTGTATTCTGTTTGATTAAGACATGTGAATAAAATGATTTGAAATTGAAATTGAATTGAAATAAATTCATCTAGGAAAATAACATCCAATTTTTTTCCTCAACTACTAGTTCCATGGATATAAAACTGTACCACTCTTGTGGATACATTCCATGAAAATTTGAAATATTTCCAATTTTCTCCCGTGGGATAAATATTTTTATAGGGGTTTTCAAAATTTCAATATGGTTTTCATTATGAGTGGTCAAACTAATTGTGACCAGAAACTATACAGTATCAATTAAATAATGATATATGAGAAAGTCAAGTTTCATCACAATTTGTGTTCTCGTTTGCCTTTGGATTGCAAACAAAAAAATGTTTTCAAGTACAGTCATTTGAGTCTTTTTGGCAGAAACTCACCGAATTATAGCATACATTACCAAACTAATCAAGTTGAATGAATGTCTGATATGAATTTAGATGATATGTATTATGTATATAATGTTATTTTCACACACTGATAGCCTGGAAATTTCAACACCTGTTTTTTTTTTCAGACAGAAATTTTAAAAAATCTCAATACAGTAAATACTATTGGCCTAGCGTATGAGTAATCGCACGACATACCTAAGTCTGGTTGTACCTTGTAGATTTTAGGAGTCCAGTTGACTGCTGGCGATGTTCCGTATGTCTCCAAGTTAATTTCGCTGTTTTTCTGCTCGGGGATGCAAGATTTCGTTTTACCAGGAGATATGTTACGGTCACAGTTATTCAACTCTACGTCGCCAATATTGTTCCTCAGATCATACGACTTTGAGCTATTACACAAATAATTCAGTCAGAATTTTGTATTTGACCAACTAAAACAAATACTGTTCGGGTACCACTATATACAGTTTTTACTTTCTAATAAGTTCTGTAATAATTATTCTCTGATCTTTTCAATATGTTTTTTCAAAAACCACAGACATTTCAACATACAGTTTTTGTATGGAGTCATTTTCTCATTCATTATTGTGATTAGTATTATTTTGTGGGCAGTTATTATTAGTTATACAGTATTCTTATTTTATATTAAGTCATTTATCACTCATTAAATGTTACGTAAATTTAAATATTCCTTATTTATTGTTCAGCTGATTCTATTCATTTTGTACTGTGATATTAACAAAAATAATGTATTTCCTATTGATTATTTAGATTATATTTAGATTATTTAGATTCCTATTGATTAGATTTCCTGCATACTTTCTGATAAGCCAGGAACCAATAAAGTTCATACCGGTATTATGGTAAACATGAGAAGTAAAATGAATGGAAAAAATGCTCAACTATCTGTCATTAAATAATAATTAATATCAAATGATGCTACCTGTGCTTTATCCACTAATGTTAATACCGTAATACAATTTTAAATTTGGATCTATAATTTCTAAATGGCACAGAAAAAGTTGCAGGTACGCTGTTAGTGTTAAAAAGTGGAACTAGAGAAAAGTCACAGAATGACGCGCACATATTTTCAACAATGACATTGATTGGAATATTACATTGTTGACTGAACTTTCGTAACCATTTGTCGGTCATATTGAGATTTAGAAGCGCATTCTGTTGTTACTTTTTGTGTCGAATATAGTTCCAAACAGATATAATAGATATAGTTTTTTAATGGGAATATCAATGCAGATGGCCATGAATGATTTACCACTTGACATTGTTCACAGCTACTATAAATTTTTTAATCTCGCAAACCATCGATGATGTGAATGTCGCAATGATGTGAAAGATATGTAAAAATGCCGTTCTTACCTACCTTTCAATTCTGTGCACAGTGTAATAATCGATGGACCGTGGCGTTGAACTGGTTACCGAAACGTTACCAACGACTAAGCGCTCTGTTTGGTCATCAGTTTGTCGACAACATGAGAAACAACAACCGACTTTACGGCAACACCAAGTCCACATTACAACACCAATTATCTCAATAAGCCAGAACTGGAACAATGTAAGGTTACTATCAATGAATAACAACAAAAATGTTGATGCCAACATCAATATAAAATAATCAGGATTTTTCATTTTATGAAATATTGTGTTGAATCCAAGGTTATTAGGATTATTATTAGTTCTATTCACATAAACTATATTGTTGACCAACTTCAAATTATATTGTAATTTTCACCGCTTCTCACAGTCAAATGTAAAAATCAAATACTACAATTAATTTTTATTTAACAATATTTTATGTGTGATTTCAAAATTGAAGATGCCAATGGAGATTTTGCCATGTTTGAATACTTACAACATAAGGGTTGAAAGTGATACATTTTTCCTTTTATGGTTACGCATTAGCTAGCTGTAGTCATATCGATGTTATTAGTCAACAATAATTAGAGGTGTTTTACAGGTATTTTCACCCTGCCATTTGTTGAAAAAATAATTAAATATACATTAAAAAAATAGCTCAATACATGGTTTTCTCATATTCATTCATTATTAAAATTTATGCACAATAATAATGAAACTTACAATCAATTCTTGGCAACAATTAAAAGTTTGAAACTATGCAATTCCCACAGAAAATTGTTCATAAAATACTCTTTCTATCTACAGCGGTAAATCTCGTCTGTTACTTACTGCCCTTTTTAAGTAATCAAGTCTACTTACACAAGAAACACGTCAGTGGTTATATTAGTGAAAATTTAGAACTGCGCATACAAAAAAATCAACTATATAAAGAGGGATATTAAGGGGGTGTGGGGAGGAGGGCCCCTTCATCACAGCCCTGCAGGGAATTTTTTTAAAAACTTTTTTTTTCAAAGTATCTTGTTACTATTTCAAATTATTGAGCATAAACATGAAATAATGTGATTTGAACAGTGGCGTAACTAGGAATTTTGGGCCCCGGGGCAAAGGACTCACGTGGGACCCCCCCTCCTCCCCCCAAAACTATAAATCAATTCAAATGGTGAAATTTCGGTATTATTCAACATTCAACCACCATATTTCATGTTTTTTCAATTCAATATTGAAGACGATCAAAATACACTCAAAACTATGATTGAAACACACTCACAATGATGTCATTTTATGAAACAAAATGGTTCTATTGAAGGTGAAGATTACATGACACTTACTGTTGAGAGGAAAAATAGTTGACTTTTCACCAGAATGTAGTCAAAGTAGCAAGCTCATATTCATTTCAAGTGCTGTCAGGTCACAGGTCAGCGAAAAAATATGACAGCGTTTCTGATACAATCGATTAGTATTCAAGAATATACCTGTTCAATTATATTCAACTTTAATTTCCTCATTGTAGAATTATTTTTAAAATTACATTTTCACTTGACCAAATGATGGAATGATTTTAATTACACTTTGATATATGACTTGGACTCAATATATCACTTAATTGATAACACTTCAATATGACTTTGACTTGATGACTCAATATGATACTAATACTATTGTGCATGCTGCTTTACATTATTTTAGCATCTTCTTGCCTGCTTTCTTACCACCAAAAATGTCCTTTTTTTCAATATGCTATTCTCCCTCAGTTTCATTCACTGGCACACTCAAATTTTCAACATCATTTATAGCTTGGCTGGACGTTAAAAAAATGCATTCATCTTCGGAGGCCTGGATATTTTCTATTTTAGCTTTATTTTGCTGCTGAAAATTTCTTTTCTGTGCACCACTCAAAGAAGGTTTATCAAAGAGACATAATATCTATAGCCTATCATAACTTCACGAATCAGTAACCAACACGTCATACACTTGTCACTCTTGAGACACTATTAACTAATTCATTGTTCTCAGCTCTTCAGCAAATATTTGAAATAAGAGAGAAATTAGCATTATAAATGCTAGTAAGTCAGTAACAGACATGATTCATTCGATCATGTGTCGTATTTACAATAAACGACGCCGCATGAATATTTCCGAGAACAGCTACATTCTGCAACTGTACAACCCTTTGGCTGCAAGTAGCGTGAAAATATTCAAGTCATCATGTTTCCAACGATTACTGATTATAAGCTGTACGACCAACATTGTTGAACGCAACTATATTTTCAGTAGGCCTACTATGAGCTGCTTCTTTAGACAGCCCCCCCCCCCCCCCTCCCTCTTGGGCCATTATTCATCTGTTGCTCCCATGACTCGAGTCATGAATACTATGAAGTCAGTTATTTTTCAAGTGATTTCAGATAATATTTAAAAGTATTTTTTTCAGTTATTTATACGTTCATTATATTTCGGTAATCGTTGAAACATATTTCTGATGATACAGCATGGCCCCCTGGGACCGTGGGCCCCGGCAGTAGTTACGCCACTGGGTTTGAAGAATATCAATTTACTCATGTTTACTCGAACATTGCGAATTCTCGGACAAGTAAAATAAGTAAATGACGAAGAGGGTGGCGCCGAGGGTAACACCAGGGAGGGAATTAAACTTGATTACGTAAAAATAGCTACACTGCTTCAAGGGCGTAATGCATGGCTATTGGATTCACTTCCCCCCTCACGCTCATCATAACCAAGATGTTGATTTTGCCAATTAATTTAATGCGCGGAATTTCAATGACGAATTCTTCTTTGATAACATTTATTATTTTACAATATTCGTTATTTTACAACTGCGCAAAATGAAATTGAGAGCTGCATTTTTTGAAGTTTAGAACTGCGTATATTAGGATCAACTGCGCACTAATATAACCCATGAAACACGTATAATATAAGTCCCATGTACGAATACACAAAGATACACTGCTGGATACATTCTTCATATCATATCCTATCATAAATATTATTTTTGTGATGATTTCTGCTAACAGATTTGGACCAGCAAACTAGGTGTCTTATCACATTGTCTTGATCGATACTCATGATTATTAATATCAAGTTGGTACAGTAACTGTAAATTTGTTCAGCCAACTCTCATAGCACTTCGTACAGTAATTTGAAGAAATACTTGGTACTATCTTGACCACCATTTTTTAAATGATACTCAACGACTGCACTTATTTATGCTGGGGTACGAAAGAGCAGGTGATGATGAAAAAGTGGAGTGATGATAAGTGAAGAAAGAACATTCACCAAATCCCAACTAGCAGTGCCAAATGGAATCCCAGAAATGTGCAAAGAATAAATCCTCATAATGATATTTATACATTGGAATGATAATTGTTCATCAATAATAAGTTTGATAACACATTTTGTGATTGTTCTGACTACTCTAGGAAATGTCTAGTTCTAGGCAACTCTAGGGAAAGTATTAAACTTGTTAATCTTGTGATGTAGGCCACACCTTTCAAATAATTCATCAGCAAGATTTGAAGATAGAATAAAATTGTATCACAATATTTAATGAATGGATAAAAGAAGTAGACCTCTAGGCAAACGCTGCATATGGATTGCAAGATATTTGTACAAAGTGTATTCGAAAGCTACCCACGTTGGTTTCAAAAAATGATACTCATTACTTTCATACTGCAGCAATAATTTGTTGTACATTGAAACCTCTATGCATCATTCCCACTTCTATAATTCATTTTGTTCCATCCTACTCCCATTTGACCAATGTTAAATTTTCCTGGATGAATCATTTTCCTGCTTGAATCGTTCATTTTTCCTGGACGCTTGGAAAACGATAGATACCGGTAGAGGTTTCACTGTTCTGGTTATTACTCACGTCAACAATTTTGCAGCTCTAATTGATTTTTCATGTTGATAATTTTAAAGCAGTATTATGAAGTCTAGATAAGAAAGTCATGGGATCGGAAGAAAAAAAAAAGATGAATAATTCATCCTTTTTTTTATAAATTAAAATTGTAATAATATGCCAATTGGACCATTGTTTATTGTGTCATCATAAATTTCCAAGTCATATAAATTTGATCAGTTTGGACTGGCTAAAAGAGCCGACCCCACAATGGTCACTTTCAGATTGCAAGGTAACAAATGTAGCGAAAAAATTCTACTGTAAAATTACTATATCCATAATTTTAAGACACGATTTTTGACATTTGAACACACGTATTATGGTACTTCATTTGTCCAAATATTGCACGACAATCACCAATGTGAAATATGAAAAATTGCAATGTATAGGACTAGTCACTTGACAAAATTGGCACAATGAGGAAATTACCAATATTTAATAGAAGTGAACAGGAGGTGATAAGTCTTCAAAGACTAATTATGTGTTGATAATAAAATGACGAGAATGGAATTTTCTCAGCTTGGTCAAACTGGCCCCAGATCTCGTATACATATTAGGGTCAAGTCATCGCTCGCCGTCTCACATATAGGACTGGATCGTTCATCAGGACGTCATTTTATATCAACAACGGTCACTTATATGAACCTTGGATAAACTTAGAGGACATCACAACCCTGAAACTAGATTTCAACTAATAATGACAATATTTATTTCCCTAATTTTAGAGAAAACTAGAAATCATCATCTCAATTTCAGAAATTATAAATAATGAATATAATGGTCCTCCAGGACCTGGCTCGTTTTTCGAGTCATTACTTAAACATAACTCGATTCTCTATGCAGAATCGGTGATGCCTACGCCATGACTCAAGGTCTCTGGACACGATCAGTTCATGACTGGAATAAAACCATGCCTTCCAAACATTCTTCTCACCACCATTAAGTATGCGTGTCAGCATAGCTCAGTGATATGGTGTCCGATTAATATACCAGAATCCAGGGTTCAATACGCACCATAGGCTACTTTGAATCTTTCCAATTTTATATAAATGCTTTAGTTTAAAGGTTATGCGATGAGTTGATTTTTTTTTCATCAGCCGATATTGGAAATATTCTTTGAATTACATGTGCCTACTAGAAAACGGCTGTACCCATTTCATTCCAGCCGTTACCCGTCGTTCTAGAGGACAAAAAATCATTTTTCTGAAATGACGATATGATTACTAGTTTTCTCTAAAATCAAGGAAATGAATATTGCCATTATTTGCTAAACTCTAATTTCAGCAGTTGTGATGTTCTCCAAGCTCAGATTAAACTTGGTCAACTTTGATACCAATTTGTTGATTGGTTTCACTATTACTTCGGCTGAGATGAGTCACTTGCTGGCGAGCTGCACCATCATTCAGGAGACCAGAGTTCGATTAATTTAGTTTCACCCTGTCGTTCAAGCGAATACTATGATGGCTCCTTGAGAGCAGACCACAACCCACTTCCCCAAAAACCTAATAAAATAATCTTCCATCTCAACTTCCCACCAACTGATTCATCATTCACTGATGCCAATAGATCTAGGTCAGTACATTATTATAACCAATATAAATAAATACAGTATTGTAATGTATTCATTATTTCATATTTGTACAATACCAATATAGAATGTCATTTTATCAAACCATGACAAAGTAATGCTAAAATGAAACAAATAGCAAAATAAGGATTCCAAATGACTGTCTTTTCTTTCACCATTGTGCGTATCCTTCTGACGTTGATGATTGGACATTTTTCTTAAAAAGATTCTACTGTACTAATCTTGGGTACAACACTAATTCTAACATTGATGGTTCGTAATTTACGCCCCAAGGCTGGCATGATGAATCGCTGCCACTATGGAACTCTACAGAGTCTACAAAGTGAAAGAATAAAACCGTAATTTGAATACCATCGTTTCATTCAAAATTAGTAATGGTAGAATCATATACATAGACTACAATTTTTATGAAATTAATAGTTCCATAGTATCAAAAACCAAATTAGAGCCCTTACACATAAATACTATTTCAATAAAGCGGAGTAGTAAAGAGTACAGAAATTACTTCAGGTCTGAAAAAATCAAATTGAATTGTTCTACATTTATACTCACCCTTTATTACACCCAAACACTGAACCATCACTCACAGCACTCTTCGATCACACAGAATATGACGATTCTATGAGAATCATGTAGGTACCACCATGGCATGGTTTTGTACCAAACAACAATATGATTGATAATTATTACCACCTGCAGTCACGGGAAAGGTGCGACAGTTAATGAGTGAAGTCAGGCAGGTGTTATCTGGGAGTAAATACAGTTTATGTTGTGTGCCCTTATCCCTGGCATAATAATGACAAATGGCTTATCTACATTGAAAAGTTAATGTGTGAAGCAATTTAGAAAAAAAGATTGCATAATATAACAATGCAGTACTGTAGTTTAGAATGCCTCAACAAAATAATTTCTCAGCTGTTAATGAACCCAAATGACAATTCACAAATAACCTTATCTTTTTGGGACCTATATTAGGCTCAGTGACCTAGATAAGATCTTCTTAGGATGATTCAACTTGGGACCAGTCCTATTCATGAAAAATGTTATCAAGGTCATTTCTCAGACCTATATTTAGAACCATACTTTTTATGACGTTGCCATTGTGACATCATTACATTTAGATGTCAACCAATGAGAACAAAGAGCAGAAAATCTACGTTACATATAATTTTAATTCAATTGATACTCTATTAAATGTTCGTTCATTATTATCGTTATTATAATAATACAATTGAAGATTTGTTGAATTGCGAGTACAGTGTACTAAAATTTGATACATCTGTACATTAATAGCTTTTCATAACAGATTTAAATGATTTATTGTCATTAAGCCTGAAATTATTTTCAACAAATATATTTTTGTAAATAATAACCAACTGGTGTAAACTAAATAATATACGATTCAATTTCAAATCACTGCAGTCTACATATTTTGTTTGTAGAGGCAAACTGACTTACCATATACCTTGACTTTTTAAAATTTATATTGGGTTTAATAATGCTTTGTACTAATAACTACGATCTATTGGCATCGCCTCATCTTTTAATTTTTGTATTTTTGTATAGTATATCAAGTATTGAATTACTAAGTTAAATCTAGAGGCATGCAATTTTAGCTATAAGCACTATAGAATTGAGTCATCTGCAACCATAATATATATTTTGTATGTTTTGTTATGTTCAAAACAAATCAAGACCAAGTTCTTTTTCGCTATTTAAAACGCCATATGCCTTTTATAACGATAAATCAATATTTACACAAAATAAACACTATTTATGAGTAAATAGCAATTTTCCTGAAAACATCTGTCAGTTATACTAATTTTTCTCCAAATTAGATTCAAATGCCATGTCAACTCGAAATCTTTCATTCCAATTCGTTTTAATAAAATAATTATTCATCAACACTCTTCATCATTATTCATTCAAGGCCCGCTTGCGGCCTCGCGTTGGCTAAGGCATAGGTTTGTGACTGTGTAAACATTCTTCCACTTATCACATAGTTAAAAAACTAACATGCTTCTTTTTTACCCCTAATTAACCTTGAATCTGATGGAGTCATACAATCATCATCCCTAGGCCTAAGCCACCTGTAGCCTGTTATATGTCAATGGTAATCTACACCCTTTGATGCATGCCTAGATTATGATGCATTGACCATACTACTAAACAATACCAAAATATTAACAATCCTCCTAGCCCTAGGATCTAAGCTAGGGGCCTAGCATATAGGCATCAGGCCTAGATAGACCTTTGAACAATCTCAATGCTACAGGCATATAGAGCCCCCCTGGCTTCAAGCCTAGGATTATTACGGTAATTTATTATAGTGTACAGCCACCAGGCCTGGTCTATTGAACACTTTCATTTTAGCACAAACATATTCAGAACAATAATTTGACTATGAACTAATATGAAACCTAGGGCCTACCTAATAAGCTTTATTGGCGATATCAACATTACTATTACTATGAAATAAATACCGATATAAAAAAAAAAGTTCATCACGTAGGACATCAAGTTTACAACTCGATGGTCCTGATGTATTTGTAAGATAACAAATGGCACCAAAAAATTTGAAATTACCTGTATATATATATATATATATATATATATATATATATATATATAGGCCTAATATATATATATATATATATATATATATATATATATATATATATATATAATATATATATATATATATATATATTAGGGATAACATCGATTAATCGAGAATCGATTAAGAATCGATTCTGATGTAAAACGATTCTTAAATCAAAAAATCGATTTTTTCAAAAAAAATTTTTTTTTTTTTTTTTTTGGTTCAGTTCTGTACTTCTTTACGTCGTAATAAGTGCTCATTTCGTTGTCTATATCATTCTGTATTGTTGAGATATTACTATCTGGACAAATGCTATCCCTTCGATTACGTCTGACAGCCGAACGTTGACGGAAATACCCAAATTGTACAGTACAGTTCAAAGAAGTCTCTAGCAGCTATTTTTCACGTGAACGCCTTGGGAAGGTTGAAAAAAAAGTTTCAAATTACACCACTTTTTTGAGAATAAACTTTTTTTGTAAATTTTTTTTTTGTAAATTTTTTTTTTTTTCAAAATCGATTTTTAATCGATTCTGGAGCATTGAGAATCGATTCCTGATTTTGAGAATCGATGTCATCCCTAATATATATATATATATATATATATATATATATATATATATATATATATATATATATATATATATATATATATATATATATATATATATATATATATATAGGCCTATATATGTATATATATATATATAGGCCTATATATATATATATATATGTGTGTGTGTGTGTCAACTTTAGAAGGCCATTTGAGTAGGACTCATTCAAGCTACTCCTTTGTCGTTACAACACCGACTTTATTTGTTCCTTTCTTGGCAGAGCTACCAGCAGCTGGAAAAATCTTTCCATCCAGCTTCTAACAAACTTCCCAGATGGAAACAAAATTTAAAAAATATTACACAATATTCAATTCATAATACCTACTCTTCAATCACCAGAGGCCTACATTATGAGTGCATGATATAATCACCATAGATAATGTAATATGCTCCAAAGTTAGAAATGAAAATTCCAACTTTGCAACAATTGAGTTGGAATATTTCAACCTAAAAAATGTCCCAAAACTGTACAAAATATGTAATGCCGTATATGAAGAAAGTATGTAGTCGCCGCTTCCGCCCACATTCACCTCTGGCTACTATAAGTACTATAACAATGTTGTATAAATCAGTTTCTGCCCAACCTTTCATGAATGCCTCAACCAAGCCACACAGCTTGTATACAAAATCCAATAGTTCATATTTACTCATTTTTCTACAACAGGTGAAAAAAATGTCTCACAACACACCTTAGGAGTAGGCAGCATTTCCACATTTAAATATTAATTTCCTCACGTTGTAAGCTTTAGGCACCCTTCGAAGTTACTGTGCCTCTCATAACAGCTTTACGTAATAATAGATTTCACCACAACCCCATACCAGTGTCAAATCCAAACATTTTGATTATTGGTTATTGTCTTTTTGATCAATATATCATTTTTTCCAAACTGTGATGCTAAATAATAAAATGTAAAATAAAATTATAAAAGGGAACTCGATAGGAACCAAGCCTTAGGTATGCCAAATTACAAAAACAAAAAATTAACAAATATAAAATTATTTAATAAAATGCATATCAAATATACAACAATGTGGATTTATTTAGTTGGAAAGTACTATCACTCGCTGAAAAATGAAGGCATGAAAATTATACAATTAGATAACAGCACAATATAGATATCCCTTTTGTACAGAAGCTCATGCAAATGTTTCCATGCTGAGTTTGGAACTGCTCATTTCCATTCTCAGCGGTTGGCTGCTTTGCTCCAGCGTGAGAAGTTAAAACCAGGATAGCAAACATCAAGAACATGAAATGACCTAGCTGCAATTTTCAAGTCAGCTACATTCGAGACAGCCATGGACTAATATTGGCCATGTCTTGTGATCCTGAAAGCTGGGCACGACGTAGAGCAATCTTCACATCGCTTATTCATTGCAGAGCTTCTATACCGTTGGAAACTATTATACTGCGATAGAAGTCAATTAGTCGACAATACAAGGAATATTATCGACTATTCAAAGTCGACACAAGCCAATCCCACCACAGGTCAATCAGTCATTCATATTACTACATTCCAAGTTGCCACGTTGAGATTGTTCCAGAGTTACTACTTCATACTATTAACCCACAGACAAGTTCAACTCAACTTATAGAGCATCTCCATTACTGGTGTACCTACATAGCGTAACTACATACTGTATGATAAATAATTGAAACTTGATAATGTTTTTCTGATACCATTGCCAAAGTCAACTGTATGGCTTTGATAAGCTATAAAAAATTGGTCACATTGAGCTGAGAATATAATACTGAAGCCAAACCACTTGCATATAGGTAAAAAAAATCAATTGGCCGACCAATAATACTGAGTAGAAAGTTGAGAAAAATTATAGATATTCAGTTTCAGAGTATAATTACTAGTCATTTGAATTAGATCTCATTTGAGAGCTAGCTAATTCTTTTCAGCAGATCGAATATCTTTCACCTCACCTGCACAAAAATCTGTCAACAAAACTGTCAACAAACGTAATTCTTAACCTATTCTAAGACACTAGTTTCTGCTTGATTACAATACAGAATCAAGTTCACTCTGGTTTTTATCTTTTGTATGACTTTTGATACTTCAGTATGGTCAGTAGCTCTGAAAAGTTTACGTTTCTATATCGTCTGATCTCAACTTCGACTAACAGCTAAAATGCAGGAGACACTCACCCCCAAGTTATATACACAACAATATTACCGTTAAATCCGATCAGCCATTATTAGTTCCGTTGGCCGATTGTCAGGTCCTACCTGTTTACGAGCGAGCGAGCGATCGAGGTTGGTTGGGAAGCCTTCTTCCCCCGAACAGGCATACCGTGCCTACGATCCCGTCACGCGAACGATCCGATACACGGCCTCCAGTTTTAACTACGGACACCGGACTGGAGGAACGGGAAACCAGATGGGATTTACCGCAAGCATGCGCCCGAGGAATCGGAAGCGATCACATAGGTGAACCGAATTGAACTTACGACAAATTACATACAGACACAGTTTATATTGTATGATTACTTGTAACAAATAAAAATTACAGCTTTCTGATTTGATAACTTGTTGTTTTGCATACGGTACTAGGCATTTAACTAAAAAATTGCAAGATTCTAGTGACAAGAGTGAAAACCAACTTCACATTAATTGAAGACATTAGTGTTTATAATAATATAATGACCAAAATTGTTTGGTGACATGTCAAGGCTAATCTACATTATGTATATATTTTAATTTGCTACATATTTTCGTGATAATTTTCAATATCAAGCATACCGTAGGCTACATTTAAACTGATCACTTGTCATTAAAAAACTAAATACATTCAGATGTTACATTCTACATAGAGAAGTTATTATTGATAATTCAGAACAGTAACGTTCAGTCTAAAAAAAGACGAGATATTACAAGTAAGGGAAAAGTTTTGTCGCCGCGACGTGTTAGGTCTTCCCGTTTCCATGTCCCGGATTGTAATTGTAAGACGAAACCCGCCCGGCATTAAACACTTCGGCCCGGCGGCGCGCTAATACGGCGCATATCGACGGGGGGAGCCAGATCCACGAGCACCCGGTCTAAACCAACCAATCAGAATAAAGCAACGTCATTAGGCGGCAGATAAAACGACAACTAGAACGACATCGAATCAGTTGTTTATCACGTACGACCCGATCACGCCTAAAATAATAGATCTGTAATTATTTCAACATCGATGGCTAAGTGCTACGATCTTACAAACCAAATCAGATCACTTAGAGAAACCGAATGCACATCAAACTACTAATAAATAAATCATATGATGAAACTTATACCAAGCAACTACATTTAAGGAGAGAATTTAAGGAGGATATGTTATTTGGGTAATTGATAATGAGGTGGAATTACATGATTCAAAGATCAATCGCTCAAAATTAAGCTAATATTACAACGCTACAAATTAAGAGTGCTGCTGAAGTAATATTGACCAAACGAGTAACTATACAAGGAAAATTATTTAGACAAACACCTATTTGAGGATTTGTAAATATTAGCAGGGTTGGGTCAGTGGAATAGAACACATGATAAACCTCTAGGTAAGAGATTACTGGGCCATTATGCTTGCATTGTTGAATATTCTATTTCATTGTCTAGTGTCTTCACTGTCAGGTCTACTCTGCACTCTAAATGTAGGCCTAAAATATCCATAACTAAAAAACTGCATCCTAGATATTTTGTAGTGACACAAATAAATGACAATGGATTTTTTCAAGGATTCTCTAGTATACAGTGCAGAAAGCATCACGGCAATTACTTTTCCATCAACTTTGCCGCACCACGGTCTTCCAGTCAATATCGAAGTGGATAGAATGGAGAGACTTGAGCTTGATAGAAACTTGAATTGAAAAATAATGTTGATAAACTAATAATACTCTAAATGTAATGACCCAAAGCAAATAATAGTCGAGATTCAATTTTGAATCAACGCGAATATTTCATTTCAATCAAACTCAAGTTGAACACTAATTTCAAGCTCCGATTGATGCAATGAACTCAACGTTTCACATTACTGCCAACAATAAATAGTATGTTATTACTGAAATGTTTGAAACGTAGCAAAGACATGCTATGCAAAGATATGTTAGGGAAGTATTCACAAAAAAAATAAAAATGCAAGAAAAACATGAAATAAATCACTTACCTTCGGTCATCAAAACTGTCTCTGCTGAAATCTTCGTACATGCTTCTGCTAAAAGAGAAACAAACACTTAAGTTGACTCTGGAGTCGAAAAATAATATAGGGGCCTACACGAACATACCAAATCAACACCTTGTACACCATATACCCCTTTCATTAATTTTAACTTGAAATGTTTCAACTTCTTATATTTTGACTATCCATATGAATTAGATTTCAATCTTACTTTTACCATGTATCATGTGAGATAATGTAATTGGAAAGTGGATGAAAATAAATAAATAAATAAATACAACAATTACCGTGGTTACGGTTATAATTTGTTCGAGTTACGGTAGGCCTATACAAATGATGTATAAATATGGGCAGACGTATAAAACAGCATAGCATTTTTTCAACAGAGTCAACGCCCATAATCTATGAATTCATCTTAGCTGAATGTGTTTATGCTCCAGCTTATCATACAGAATGTTGATAAATAGAAGTTAATTATAATGAACTAGTATAAAACTATTGTTATACCAAGATATAATTAAAATTAGTCTTACTGTAGGTTAATTAACAACCTATATAGGCCTAATCATGATAAAACTTTACATAAAAACCGTTGCCAACTTTATATATTTATACATATTAACATATATATTATTTATATAACTGTCTCATTGTTGCTTGTGGTATTAATGATATAAATAATGATTTCAATAGATCAGACCATCATGCCCTGATTCAAACTCTCAGACAAGCCATCATGACTACAACAGAGAATTCAAAAACAAAGTTCATTCTCATAAATATACCCTACCGTTATGATGATCAAGCATTCAATGAAAGAGTATATCAAGTAAATAGAAGCATCAATAATCTTACAAAAGAATTCAACCTACTATCAATAATTGACACTACAGATATACCTCGGTCTGACTACACGAGACACGGTTTGCATCTGAATAAAATTGGAAAGAGGACTCTCTGTGATAAAATCTCATATTGCTTAAGGAATCCGAATAAGCCAACTACTCAGCCTACTAAACCTCGACTTCAAAACACTTTCACGAACCTGCCCTCAAATATTCTTCAGTTCACTCAAGCCTCATTTCCACAAATGATCCCTTCTTTGATGAGCCTCAACATTAGAAAACCAACTACACAACAAGAATTTCCGAATTTATTCAAATTTCTAGAAGATGCAGAACTATATGGGACAAACTCGGATGCACGTGATCAGATGAAGAATGAAAACTTATACAAAGAAGGACGATCACATCGAAAGAATAAAGAATCAGCCCAAGATCAGGGGATTATTTTTCAAGCAAGAAGCTCTGCTCCTAATTCAAATAATATGCCCTCTGCTGATTTTTTATACCCTCGACCAAGTCCCAACCAACCCCCTTACTTCACCTCAACCAACCAGAGAACAAACACAGACCACTGAGGTCCGATTACAAGAATCAACATAATATCCCTATCCCCTCAATCAAACAAACCCTAATCATGTCACTAAATATACAGTCTGCTAAAAATAAAATTGAGCAAATCGAACTTCTAACCGAAATACACTCCCCCGATATCCTTTGCCTCTCAGAACACTGGCTCCCTATTACTGATTCCACTTTCAATATTCCACTCTATTACAAGGCCAATATTTTCTACCGATCCTCTTCAGCACATGGTGGTGTAGCCATTTTCGCTAAACCTCATATTAGCTCCAACCCCATAGATCTTCTCTCCTATCCAAAAGATAAGGTATTGGAATGTACTGGCATCATATGGCACAGCGAGAGCTCTCCTGACTGCATTCTCCTTGCTGTATACCGCTCACCATCAGCCTGCATCAATACTTTTCTCAGACTACTGGAGAATATTGTCATCCACACCACTAAACTCCATCCCCGTGCTGAGATCATACTATGTGGGGATTTCAATATTGATCTCCTGCAACCATCTTCATATAAAGTTAAATTCCTTGACCTACTTCACACATATAATCTTTTCGAAACGATATCTACACCAACTCGAATAACTCTCACATCATCAACTCTCATCGACAATATATTCACCACGTTGCCACATACTCAATTTACTGCTGATACGCTCGACTGTAATGTTTCTGATCACCTTGCTCTCACAATGAATATCACCGCTACTCCACTTGCATTCATTAATACATCTTTCATAACTAAACGTATATTTTCTGAGGAAAACACCATCCTTTTCATCTCTCTCCTCCGAGATGAAAATTGGATCAAAACAATAAATTCATTCGATACTGACTCCAAGTACGATTCCTTCTCCGATACCATCACTAACCATCTAAATACCGCCTTCCCTTTGCGTCAATACAAACAAGGTATTAAGCCAAAACGCAATAAATGGATAACACCCGAACTCCGCTCTTCCAGCAAAAGTCTAAAAACTCAACATGCCATTCTGAAAAGGAATCAAAATGATCCTGATCTTAAATCACAATATCTGGAGAGGAAAAAATCCCACATTAAAGCCCTGCGCAACGCAAAACGCTTATACCACGATAACATGATAGCCAATTCAACAAATAAGTCTAAAACCTCTTGGAATATTATCAACTCCTCCTCCAAATCTGTCAAGCCTCCAGAATACCTCAAACTTAATGTCGACGGTCAAAACATCACAGACCCTTCTACTCTTTCTGAAAAACTCAATACTTTCTTCATCAGCTCAGGTGATGTTGCTGCTCCAATCCCTCTAACCCCCACCCTCCTGAATTACAATAATGAACCTATCCCATCAAATACCATTTTCTTGCTCCCCACAAACCCAATTGAATTAAGCCATGTCGCGCGTTCACTTAAATATAAAAATTCGAGTGGCTCTGACGAAATCCCTGGCTCACTACTTGCAAAATGCATAGACTATATATCGATACCTCTCACCGCGATCATAAATGATTCCCTCTCATCAGGAATCTTTCCCCATAAACTCAAACAAGCTTTAATTATTCCAATTCACAAAAAAGGCATCAAGACCGATATCAATAACTACAGACCCATCTCCCTCCTCTCCTCTTTCTCCAAATTGATAGAAAAAGTAATGCTTCTCCGTTTAACCTCATTTCTTGACTCAAATAATATCATTGCTGACTGTCAACATGGGTTTCAAAAACATAAATCTACATTCACAGCCATTTTTAACTTCCTCTCCACCCTCTATGCCACTCTCGATAAGGGTGACCATGCCATAGGTATTTTTTATGATCTAAGTAAAGCTTTCGACACCATAGACCACAATCTTCTCCTTTATAAATTCAATTCCCTAGGAATTCGTGGCTGTGCCAATAAATGGATTGCATCTTTCCTATCCAATAGAACCCAAGTCGTTCGTATCAATTCCCCCAACTCTGCACCCTCCATTTCAAACCCACAATCCGTTAAACAAGGTGTACCTCAGGGCTCTGTCTTATCCCCTCTCTTATTTTTACTCTATGTTAACGACCTCCCTCAATTATTACATGTCGGACATCTCTTCCAATTTGCTGATGATACGAATCATTTATTAACCACACCAAGAATCAACTCTCTCATTTCCCTCATTCAAACTGCCAACTGTCAAACTTCACTAATATCCTCATATTGCTTAAATAACAAACTCGCACTGCAACCCACTAAATCAATTTTCATGAACTTCCACAATAAATCTAACCCACCCATCGTGTCCCCATTAATACGAGTTGATGGTAAAATCATCCCCAGTACTTCATCGACAAAATTTCTCGGAATTCATATAACCCCCAATCTAGACTGGTCCCAACATATTGAGAAAACCGCAGCTAAAATTAAAAGTGCTTCCTTCCTTCTTCGTCGACTCAAAAAAATTGTCAATCCTCATACCCTCTTACTTGTCTACCATGCCTATTTCCACTCTCATCTCTCTTATGGACTTCTCTTCTGGGGTTCCTCCCCAGGAGCTAAGCGAATATTCATTATGCAAAAACAGGCAATTCGCATCATTTCCGGTATTTCTCGCAGTTCCTCATGTAAATCACATTTCACAAAGCTAAAAATTCTCACCCTCACATGTACTCTCATTCAAATTGCCAGTTCTTATGTTCACTCCAACTCTAGCCTCTTTCCCAAAAATGCTTCTATCCATAACTACCCTACCAGTCACAGTAACTCTATCCGTTCTCTAACACACTCCCACGCTTTTTTCAGACACAGCCCTCTCCATCTTTGCACAACCATTTACAATAAACTACCTGCCCATATAACTAGCCTCACCAAACTCTCATCTTTCAAATACAAACTTAAATATTTCCTACTTCAGAACCCCTTCTATGACCTCAACGAATTCCTAACTTCAAAATCTCATTAGACCATCATTGCACTACTATATATATATCATTCTGTCTTTTTTTCAATCCATTCTTTTATCTACTAATTTTTATATCTAGTTGTTAGTTTTTATACTTCCTATATTTGTGCCATGTACAAATCTTTGGATTAAATAAAATAAAAAAATAGCCTCGTAACAATTTTATCACTCTTTACGCTAGATTTAAACTAATCAAATGTAAAACTTCGTCAAGAGGTCATCTCGTAATACCAGTTTGAAATGAGTTAAAAGCTATGTAATACAAATTGAAAATTTCAGCCTCAAGATATGATGGGAAAAATACAATTGCACTCGTGGTAAACTATACCAATACAATAAGCAACAACAAATATTCAATTTTTCAAACTGGATCAATTTTTAAAATTGAATAAAATGACGAACAAATCAACATCTCAATGAATTAATATATCAATACTCTGTTTTGGCAATATACAAATTATGTTAATCTAGGTCCCTTCCACCCTTGATAGAATATGCTTCATTTACTGTAACTATTATAATGATAGTGATTGGGCCTACAACAAGGCATATATACTAAAATAAGCTGATTTTTGTTGTAGTTATCTGTAGGCCTACATCAACAGTTGATACAAAAAAAGGTCAAAAAAAGGGTTCATACATTTTCAAACCACTATGAAAAACCTGATTGTATATAACAAAAGTAGTTTGAAAGTTTTTGATTTAAAATGAAAATATCACATACTATACTAGGCCTATGTATCAACAGACCTACCAGCAAGTTATTGAAGAGGTAAGAACACGACCTACCTGAACCTATTGGGTCCGCCAGAACTAGACGGCGATCGCCTGCTGAACATGCTGCCGTAGTCAGAGCCGCCCCGATCAAACGACGACTCTCTCAGCGAGCTACCGGGACCGCGCATGCCCATCGGGGGCGGCGGGGGAAGTGGTTCGCGTGGCCTGGGCAACGGCGGCAGGGGCAGGAAGTCCCGTCCGCGCAGAGAGGGTCCAAGGTCGCGGGGCGGCATGGGGGGGAAACGGCGCTCGAACATCTCGCGTGGGGGCTCGCGGTCATAGTAGCCATCGTAGTAGTTGTCCTGTAATTCACGTTGGTCCATTAACCCTTCGCATTCGTATATAACGTTACATATTGTTTGCTTGCCAGGCCTTTGCACATCGATCAAATACGGTATAGGCCTACACTTATTCCAAGCACAGTATATACAGAAGTAGAACAATGACGTCACTCGTAAACATACAACGGATTGAGGCAACTGTGAAATAAGTTTTGACTATCCAAGGATCTAGTCTGTTTTTTTGACAGTAATAACATGAGCCAACAGGAATGCCAAGTCGACAAACAAACTTTTGCGTCTGCAGCGTCTATGCTTCATAGTCCGTTTTTATCAGCAATCGGCAATCGCGTATCAGTTGCTAGAAGCAACATTGAATGCGAGAGCAACCTTGATGTAGTTCAATGCACGAACACCAGGAGCAACTTGACATGTGCGGTCAAGTTTTTGCTGCAAGCACGGACGGCTAGCTACTCGACTTTACTGAAGGTTTGATAAAGTTGCAATTATAGCTGCTCAGTAGCTTTACTGAAAACCATCCACATATCCAACTCAATAAAGCTAGACACATAACAAACATGGTAACAGTAGGCCTACAATGATTGTGATAGTTGAAATAATAACCTTAATTGGTCAAATAGTCTATTAAGAGACACATATTTATCAATCAGTCATGAGAAATGTAAATGGTTACATTTGGGTATAAAAGTTGAAGACCTATCCTTGATTTATTTATCTGTATTCATTTTATAATGTAGTACGCAACAACCCCACCAACAGCCGTGGTATATGGGGTATGAGCAAGCGAGAGATGATGAAACGATAAAGTGACAATAGGTGAAACGACGTAAACAAAACCCGTGCTTTACAACAGGACTCCAACCCGTACTCAGTGCAAAGATGTGCCTCACGAGCCAAGTGGATGGCCCTATATTTACCAATTTATGAAAATTCTTGATTCAAGCTGTTAAGCCAATGTATGGAAAGATTATAAACTCTGCATTGGCTTGCGTAACCAGTTTTCTCTTATCTTCCAAGTTAAAAGCCTCTAATGTATATTAAATATGAAGTTAGCTCATTGCATGATTCTGTACATATTTGTATAGGCTGTCATATACATAATATGTAATTGTGTACATAGACGCTTCCCTACTTGCCTACTTCTTTTATTTTTGTATCTTAAATTACTCTATACATCTTGATATGAACAGCAATCAGTAGGCCTATGTACCACTTCTACAAATATCCTCGTTTCAAAAATTAGACCCGCCAAATGGACAAAAAAGTTCCAAGTCCAAGATGAATTATAGTTATCATAGGCCTAGAGAAATTGTTACAATCAAGTAAGTACACAATTAGTAGCTATGCCTTTGGGTAGCAAATAAAGCTCAAATGATCCGCGTAATTTTGAAATAATCAAGAAACAATCTATACATCACTATTTCCATCATACTGAATCAAATTCCCAGTTCTTAATCTTGTAGCAGCTAATGAAACAAAAATTCTCTCATTGTGCTTGCAGCTTGCATTAGGTCAGCCACGCTCTATCATAAATAGCGCGCGCGTAACCTTCATCAGAAGTCCAAGTCTTGAATCTACCGTTTTCACAGATGAAAACGAAGTATGGAAACGGAGAGGTTTCAGCTCGTTTTCGTTTTGGGATAGATTGCTAGTCTTGAGTTTGGCACTGGCATTGTGCGATCTAAACGAATTGCGGTTAGTCCGCTGAAGTAATTTTCGGGTCGAACTTCCGAGTCTTCTGGGTGACCGTGAAATTTATTGCTATGCACCAATCACAAGCTCGAAATAGTTTGCGACTACAGCGCTTGGCATGAGAGGGATAAAGAACGACCAACTAAAAGAGTAGACAAACTTGAAACACATGACAGAAACGTAGTAGGCCTAGGCCTAGTTTCAAGCAGTCAGAAAAACCACAGGCGTGAACTACTGATTCCATAGCTAGACCATAAACTATTTACTCATTACATCGAGGCCTAGCACTGTAGTAATCTAAAATAATTGAATGCAAATAGGCCAACGACAGTATTGAGTTTGACAGCAACTGTATCTTGGTAAAAGTAGGGTTATAATGTCATACATGGCTTGTTTGAGCTAGACTTACATTTTTGGATATTGAATCATTATTAATAAAATGAGTTGATTATATTTTATTCAAGTTTCTTTTAATTATATTTTTAATTGCTGATTATTTGGTTTTCTTTCAGCTCTTCTGCTACAATTTCATTTTTCTCAAGCTGTTGAATATAATTCAGATGCATAAAATCAGCCATCTGTAAACTGAAAATGTACATTTTCAACGAAAATACGAGGTTATAGCTCGTAGGGAAGACCGGGCGTTTTAAAACGCAAAAATCATTGGTTTTTAACTCAGGACTACCAAAAGTGGAAAATACACGTTTTGAAACGTAAAACACGGTTGAGAACGAAAACTTCAAGACTTGGACTCCAGCACTGTAGCCTAATATGATGGAGCAAACAAATGCATTTAGGACAATAATGAGACGTTGAGCTTGTCGATACGGATCTCGTTTGCGTAATTTATGCACACCATTTTCTACATTGCAGATATCTGGGTAATGCACTACCTGTATCAGAATTCAGAATGCAGGTACCCAAAGGCATTGATCACCAATACATACATATTTACCTACACATATACATGTAGGCTGAATGGATATATAAAATGGGTTCTCAACCAAGATCAGGTCGTCAGTTGACCTTTGGAGTGTGTGTGGAGACAAAAGCAAATCCTCACTGCCAGTCACAAAATAATTACAAAAACGTTGAAAAAAATCACTGGCAGATCTACAAAAAGGCTATAGGCGTAATAGTATTGATTAATATCCAATGATTCTAATTAGCTATGAAAAGGAACTCCTAATATTTCGATACTTTCAATCAGTTTTTGATAAATCATATATTTGTACCGTTTAGAAATTCTTGGTCCAATGACAACCCCAATACATTTTTCTAGTCGTGGCTGATTAGATTCGTGCCTTGAAATTGAGCGAACGATTTAAATTGTGATAGAACTTGACACTTGTCTTATTTCATTACAAAGTGCCAAAATATAATAGGAGGCTATAGAAGCCAGAAAAGTGGAATTAATTCTCAACATCATTTCTGAACGTCAAAACAAACAAGTTTGAAAGAATCGAAGGCAAGCCTTACCACATTTATTGTTCGCTCAAAAACCTTATCAACAGCTAGGCTATTAGAGGAAACCACATTTCCTGATCCAAAAATAAATATCATTATCACAGCAAGTTGCTTACCCTTGACATGCCAAATCTGCCCATCATACGGTCTCGCATGAACGGTGGTGGTGGAGGAGGGGGGTACTGCTCTCGCCCAAACATTCGTTCCCCTCGGAAACCATTACGATCGGGTCCACCGCCGCCACCTCCTCCCATTCTAGAACACAATACATCGAACACACTCGTGCTATGATTCGCAGATCCAAGCCAAAGCTGCTGATGGGTTATGTTGATTGTTTACTCAAGAACCCGACCAACGGCCAAGTTATTTGAGAATATGAATGAACATATTACAAATGAATGGTATTTACTAAAGCCCATGCTCGACTTGACTCGAGTATCAAATGAATTACCGACTGCGCGAAGCGAGAGCTGCTTATTTGGCATATTGAACGCAATATTTAAATCACATACTTTTCAGCCACCAGAGGTCTACATAATTGATGTAATATATAATCATAAATTATATAATAATAATATGCTCTAAAGGTGGAAATAAAAAAAGGTTAATTCGAATGAATGCTGATTTTAATCTTTTAGCTCATAAGCTCAACAGTTGAAATGTAAGAACTGATCATTCCTACACTTGTAAAGAAGAGCAGAAGGTTTTCTCTCGTAGATACAAACTTACACATTACTATAATATAATATAAAATTAGACTCATACGGTAAGCTTATAAGCGTAATATGGAATACACAGAACATTTTATGCCTAAACTGACATTCAAGAAGTACATTTCCCCATAGACAAACTCTAGATATACTACCAAGACAGTTCACTCTTATGGTTAATCAAGGATAAATCTCCGTGTACATCTCAATTCTACAAATTTCTACAATTAATATAATTCTGCCATCATTTTTCACTAATCAAGTTGAAAAAAGTTTCACTAATTCAATCACTAATCATTCATAGTAGAATTACTCATATTGAGATATTTTTTCACCTACCGGTAATTTATCATCAACTATTGTGTTTTTACTTCTTAATTAATTCACATTTGTATTTGATTGTTATTATGTCTTTGGCAACCATATATACTATGACATAGTCTTTATTTAATAAAGATGTATATATACTTGCCACTGAAGGAATGGCCATGCTTAGTGCTGAACAGCAGCACAAATTGACAATCAAACATGCTTTATAGAAAAATGCACTAGTACTACAGGAGTTACAGGTGAGGGGATTCAAAGAGAGTAGTGATAAGGTAGAGGGGGTAAAAGCAGGGTCAGTTTTATTATAAAATTGCGTGACACGTCTTGCAAGTACAGTAAACCCTCGTTAATCCGAAATTCAAGGGACCCCAAAAAGTAATTTCGATTTATAAAAATTGGATTAACCAAAACTCATTTTCCTCGAAAATCATCACACTTCCCGGTTAGGATTGAAGCAATTTCGTATTGAGCGCGAGAGAAAGCTAGATGTCACATGTGCGAGGAACCGAATCACTGATCGTGTGTATTGGGCTATCTTTGATAGCAAACGAACGTTAGATGGTCAGCTTCTATTGGCGCTCGGCCGTTCCGAGTGATTGAGTGTTCCGAGCTTACCGCTCGTCAATGACAGACAGAGCGGCCAAAGACCTTAGTATCTAACCTAACGAAGTTAGATACTAAGGGCTTTGGAGCGGTCCGAGCGGGGACTCGGAGTCGGATGACGTATTCGGTGACAGCGAACAGCTGAGCTGGCTTCGGCCTATTATTACGCATCAAATAAAAAGGATGGAATTTACGAAAATAATGATCAATTCAAGGAATTCACTCGATCTATTCCGGATTATCCAATCCGAAAACAGTGCTAAAGCAATTGAGGGGTCGAAATATTAGTTCGAATTACGGATTAGCTGGAATTCAGATTAACCATATTCATTAACATTGAAATGCCTATACCTTCAGCCGGGGACTGACTTCAAGTTCGAAATATGTCAAATTTCGGATTAACCGAGTTTGGATTAACGAGGGTTTACTGTATACCTTTCCTCTATGATTTTGTATTTTAATCTTAAGAAATGTAGGGCTTATAAGAGCCTATTGTAAAATGGCAACTGTAAAAATCCTCATAAATCACAGTCTAATCCAAACTTACCCAGACTTGGGACATTCTTTAGACCAATGGCCGCCCCGTCCACAGCGGTAGCACTGCTCAGGATCACCCATGCCCGGCCGCTGACGAACCCTACTGGTCGAAACTTGAACCTTCATCGGTTGGCCGTCCACAACAAATCCATTCAACTCTTTGATGGCTTCATTAAGTTTATCAGTTGCTTCAATATGCTGCAGAAAAAGGAATTAATTTCATTGACCAAGACATTGAAAACTGTATCACTAGTAGGCCTCCTTTGAATTACCAATACCGTAAATTACTTTCATTACCTCTACATGAGAAATTTAGAGATAGAAAGTTTAGGTGCATATAAGAGTGGATAAAAAATAGCCAAAAAGTCTGAATTATGTATACGTCTAGTGAAGACAATTATTCTGGTGGGTGTTATAGGACCTACTTGAAGGTACCATGTTGAACCATAATTTAAATGCAAAACAAAATTAGGACCTGCTTGGGAAAACGACAATTTCCTTCAAAGGCTTGGGAGTGATTCTATGATGAGCAACAGATTGAAAAAGAATGCAAACTGAAAAATGTTGAAATCCTATGAAGATTTTGTATAAATTAAAATCTTTTTACCACAAAACCATAGTTTCTAACGATGTCGCATTCCATGACTGTTCCGTATTTAGCAAAGAGCGCTCGGACTTGAGGTGCTTTCGTATTATCAGTCAAATTACCGACAAATACTTTTGTCGTGGGGGTCTGCGGTCCCTTTCGACTAGTTGCAGCCTCCACTTTGATGTTCTGATCGTGAACACTCGACCCATTCAACTTTGAGATAGCTTCTCGGCCAGCTTCCTCCTGTTCCATATGCTAGAATGAAATGGCACCCAAATTGGTGTTTAGAATACAATTCAACCGAGTGATTAAATCATGAAATAAAACCTTAAAATGGTAGGCTCATCAAATTTGGCCCATCAAAAGTCGCATATTTTTTTAAAACGAACACGACTAGGTCGTATGCTGTCACCTAAAAAAGTTATAATTATTTAAATTGCAATGAGAACGGCCTATTGAACAGTATAGTTGACTAATCAAATGTAGGCCTACTATCATTAGGTCTGCGAGAACCTCATTCGACAGATTTCAAGGACAATATAGACTACGTATATCACACAGTCGGGAAACGGTTTAGGCAAACTGTTCACTCTGAAACGGTTTACAGATGGTGATATACCTGTCGGTTTTGGTGTAAAACACACTAGTTTCAACCCAGTTTGGAAAGTGAATTGACGACTCGAAAGGGCGTGGCTTTACCAGTCAGCCAGTTGGATATCATTTGTAGTCATTTCAAGATAACCCAATAGGATATTTGAATTCGAATCCAGTTACAACAGTCCTGTTGATTGGACGGTATGATTTCCGACGTCAAGGGGGCGGCGACTGCGAGTCGTCAATACATCTCGATACGATTGATCACACGACAAACCGATTCAAGGCCAGGCCTTCTATATTATTGTAATAATATAGAAGGCCTTGCTCAAGGTAACATTGAACCAGGGCCTTGCTTGAACGCAGGCGATAATGATTCACAAGGCGCCGCCGTTATTCAAAATGGCTGACGTTGAAACATTTTGCTGAAGTATTTCAGAATTATTGTGATATACACTCATTTGTTATGACCGAGACGCGTGGCCGAGTGGTAACACACTGAACCGTCATTCGGGAGACCAGGGTTCGATTCCCGCCATGGTCGACCATCCTGACAGGGGTTTTTCGTGGTTTCCCTTTGTCGTTCAGGTCAATACTGGGATGGTTCCTTAACAACAGACCACGACCGACTCCTTCCCACCATCCAAAACACCTAATAAAATAACCTTTCATCTCATCATCCCATCATCTCATTCATCATCCACCGACGCCAATAGATCGTAGCCATCAGTATAGTGCGTCATTAAAACTATTTTTTTTTATATTGGGTTTTAACGACGCACTGTAATAACTGAGATCTATTGGCGTCGGATGAAAGATTAATGAGATGATTGGATGGTGAGATGGAGGTTTTTTATGGGTAGTGGGAAGGATAGTAGGAAGAAAGCGGTCGTGGCCTATACTGAGGGAACCATCCCGGCATTAGCCTAGACTACAGAGGGAAATCACGAAAAACCCCTACGTAAAGATGGACAGTGGCGGGGATCGAACCGGGTCCGAAATGTCCCTTATAAAAAAAAATCATTTGTTCAACCGTTTCAACGTGAATCGGTCTGCCTAAACTGTTTCCCGACCTTGAGATTTACAAAGTCATACGTTCCTAGTTGAAAGATTTGAGCCAGAACGACAAGACAATAAAAGTGATGATCCTAGAAGTTAATGAGCAATTGATTTAGGAATTTCTACTTTCAAATGGAAAAAATCTGTTCAAAAGATTGATACTTACCACGAAACCGTAGTTTTTCACTACATCACACTCGACAACTTTTCCATACTTCTCAAAAAGTGGTTTTATGTCTGTTATTGTTGTCTTATCGGCCAAGTTACCGATGAAGATCTTAAAGGTGCCTACACTACTAAATCCAGGCATGATGAAATACCAATTTGTAGATCCTCACTAGATTATGAAACCTGTAAAATTTAATAAGTAGTTATTAAGACTTAGGCCTAGGCCTACTACAAAATCAAACTTGAAATCTTTCCATGCAATATCCTATGGCATACCTGCCAGTTACAAATAACAGCAATGTTCATGCTCATTTCACTTATTATTTTTACAG
>OZ023328.1:37432072-37477072 GCA_964007535.1 Brachyptera risi | reverse complement strand
TAAGAGTAAGATTGACAAAGCAGAAGTAATTGCCATTTTTTGGTAATGGAATAATACTATATGTGTACGATAATATATTCTTTTGTGCTATGTTATTAGTGTGCTTCAATTAACGCTTTATGGTGATGGTTAATTTCCATTTTCTTTTCTTTTTTCCTTCTAGATTCTTATTGTCAAATGGCTCCAGGTAAGCACTGTCTTGTTCTTGTTTGCCACAAATCAGCAGTTATAATCACTGCTCTGCATGAAATCTAAACAAAAGAGTTTTATACTTTTTTGTCAGTTTAAACTTTGATATAAATAATGAATAACGGTACTTTACTTTGAAAATAGTCTAAATAGAACATATTAACTCTTTTGTAGAGGTGTAACAGCGTAAAAAGTGAACAGTTACAGCTATTTCAATTATACTTGAAATTATGTTACTGAAAAAAATCTATTAGTGAAACGCATGTGAGTTGTCGAGAGAAATATTTTTTATTCCTGTGATAACTCTTGAAAGGTCTTAGAAGTTAGAATTCGATTTCTTATCAAATTTTTGGTAAAGAGAAACGAATCATTACAATTCTTCAATACCTACATTAGAGAACATTAATATTCTTTCACTAGTTTTCACAGCTGAAAACATTTCTTCATTTCATATCAGTGAAAATGATTAGATGTGAAATTAAATAATAGCTCAATTCACAAGCTGTTTTCTAAATAATTATGGAAGTTTTTGTTCAAAAGCAAAACCAATTTCTTCAAACTATTTACGAAAGTTATTATTTATTTATGAATAATGTTTATGTTTATAATACACGATCAATCTTTTACAAGTCATTAAAATTTATTTTATTTTTCATTATTGTTTCATCAACGGCTCGGCCCACCAACAGCTAAGTTATTTAGGAAGTATCTTTATTTTACGCAAAGTTTAAATATATTATTTCAAGATCTTTGAAAAAGTAGCTATAAGCCCACGGGATGAAAATTGAAAATTACTTGGGGAAAGTCATAGACCGAAGTTTATTCTTTGGTATATGGTAAAGTTCAAAGAAATGTGATGCATTGATAATTATTCTCCAAGAAAATTAGTTTCTTCTTTTTAATCACACATTTAAGATATTTTTCATCATTAGAAATTTGTGCATACAAAAAATGATTTAAAAAAAAAAATAACCGTCCTTTCATTCGGAAACGTAACAAATCTCAAGATAGTTTACAATCATAAAAATGAGGAGGTCGGTGACCTTGCATGATGACGATCAGACGACAATCAAGGGCCAGTTTTAAGTATCACCTAAACTGAGTGTTGTAATTAGCTATACCAGAATGTTATATACCAAATACTGCAAATTCTTGGAGTTTCGAATTTCGATCATGAATTTCTATTTCTCAAAATTTACTCGATCGTATACCATATCATAGACAAACCGTGCGACTAAATATTACTTTAGCCAGTTCTGATTTCAATCCCTTTGCTGCTGCTACCAATAAAAACATCCTACCTCTACCTGAGCGATGGCACTGGTACTTATGACCGAACATATCCACTCTTGTCGAAACGAAACACTTTTACGAAAAAGATAATTGCTGACATTCCTCGCTTCCTTCAAGGAACTGACCACTAACCGTAACTTGTTGCTTCTATAACTGAGTGATAATAACAATTTCAATAACACCTGTTGTGCACATACTTCATCGTATATTACCGTATAAATCACGCCAAAAATATCAGAGTCATCGTTTCTATCGAAAAATATAATAAGTTTTGTGTTGATTGAACTAGAAGACCATTGTGCAGGAATAATTGATTTTTTTTCTGACATTATATTACAAATTAGTTCTCGCAATTATATATATATATATATATATATATATATATATATATATATATATATATATATATAATATATATATATATATATATATATATATATATATATATATATATATATATACATATATATATATATATATATATATATATATATATATATATATATATATATATATATATATATATATATATACATTTATATGTATATAGCCTATACGTGTGTGTGTGAATAGTTCATTTTGAACTCAAACTATTGTATGAATATTGGATTATTGGATAATTATTTATGCAAGAAGGAAAAAGAGAAAACAGAGTGATAGGGGTAATGGTAGAGAGAGGTTTGAGTTGTGTTTGGTCAGGAGTTATGGCTTGGCGAAATTGCATGCTATATCACAAGTCAAAATCTAGCCAAAACTTGAAAATTGGAAATTCTTTTTACATAGCATCGATCCCTTTAATTTTGTACCGGCGTTCAAAGTTCAAAGCATCCCCTATAAAATATATTAGGGCTTTATTAACTAAAATAATCAGTTTGCAATAACCACTTATTTGCATTCCTTATAGTAGCTCGATTTTCTTTGAAAACGATTTACGCCAATAGATCGTAGCCATCAGTATAGTGCGTCGTTAAAACCCAATATAATAATAATAAAACGATTTCTTGAGCAAATATAAATATTCAAACCAATTATTACTGAATGATCGAAATAATTTATTATCATTTTAATTTACATGTAATACTATTTCTATCAGGACGATATTCGTTACTATTACAAAAGTAGGATTTACCGGATATAAGTAATAAGCAACTGCACGAACGGAAATATAGAAAGCATTTTTTTAATATAATTTATATTAGATATCATGTATTTATATATAAATAGCGGTCATCAAGAATGTTACCTGTATGCAGTGTTAAGGTAATGTTAGTCAATGCTGAAGTTCCTACCGTATGTTGTCATACACCACACTACATCACTCTCCTCATATCGCATCGTGTATGTGCCATTAATAACGGGTTTCGTTGGCGATACTATTGGATGATGGTTTAACCACAAGGAAGGTAAGAGGAAGAGCAATGCGCTTTCAGTTCACCTTGAACAAGTGTTAAGAATGGTCGTTGCTTGCTTTCTTCACTCTCGACAAGAGGAAAACTGCAATATTTGACAACTAAACATTTCAAATACAACGAAGTGTAATTCATTATTTTAAGTGACTTGCGTGAATGTGTTTATAAATGCATCGTGTTGAGATAGCCGTCATACAAGTTCGTCATTTCAGATAATTTATAACCGGCTTATCCCATTCAAGATTAATCAAAGCGACAAAAACTGCTACCCACATATAATTACTATATCTCTATCGACCCTGCATGTGCAGTTTTATCTAATCGAAGTCACTGTGGTTTACTGTTTAATTATTTTGTAATAAATTACAAAAATTAAATTAATACAAATAATTTCCCTTTTTAAAAAAAAACCTACGCACGTTTCTAACGTGGTCCTTCGTCGTCTAACTTGCCCACAAACGATTGTAAATATTATAACAATGATTTCTGATACGTGTTAACGCTAGTGAGAAAACTGATACCGATAATAGTTATCGATTAATTAAATAACAACTGGTTCCGTGTCCATTATGTTCTGTGCCATGGTCGTGTTACTCGGTTGGGATATGTTGCTGGGTATGTGTTATGGTTTTGTGTTGATGTCGTCTTCAGCTGCTGCAGGCAATGCACGCCAGTTCGAGCTCGGGTCAGGTCACTCGTACAAGATCGAGAACACGGTGTTGCTGAATGAGGGTGGCGCCAAACAGGGGAAAGATGTGGGGTATCAGCTTAGTGGTGAGCTCTCTGTTGGTTCGATGTGGCAAAACCCGAACAACTTGAACGATAAACTGTTGAGACTTGAGGTGAGTTATGCATTTACTTATGCCATATCATGTACCTAAATTTAAATTTTATTTGATCAGTAATTTACCCCTCTGAAACTAGCTGTTGGCGGGCTTGTTAGCCATATCAGGGTAAATTACTCATCATCATAACCACCTATACTATATAAATAAATCATAAATCTGATAATTAATCACACGTCATATTTCCATATTTTATTTCCATTTTATTTTATTATAAATCTAGACTAATTTTAGGTACAGTAAAACCTTGACCCACCTTTAATTTCTATTTTTCTTGGAAAATTAAACTTAATTTTACGATAACTAATAACTATAAATACTGATTATTATTTATGAATATTCTGTACACACTAAAGTTTGTCCTTAGAGAAGTACTTCTCTAGGGTTTGTCATACTTACTAATTTTTGTTGGTTAGGGTAGGTTAGGTTTTTCGTGTTTTCTTTTCACTGAATCAGGTTGGTCAACGACTTTGTAATTTTACCCACAAGTTACAGTGTAGTCACGAAGAAAATTTACATCTTATTTTATTTTTTCAACAGTGATTTTGCTATAATAATTTACCAGTATAAGTTATTATAGTCTGACTATAAATCTGATTACCTCAACCTTTATTTGTATTAATTACATTCTGTAATTGGCTTCGACCATTTTAATGCATTTTCTGATTGTTTTGTTGTTGATGACTGCATTGGTTCTTGAAATTAAGATTGAAGTTGAATCACAATTTCAGGTTCAAACAGTAATCAATATGTATATTTATATACATATATATATATATATATATATATATATATATATATATATATATATATATATATATATTTATATATATATATATATATATATATATATATATATATATTTATATATATATATATATATATTTATATATACATATATATATATATATATATATATATATATATATATATATATATATATATATATATATATATATATATATCGCATGTATACCATGAGGTTTGAATCAAATTCTGACAAATCTTGAGTTCTTTCATATATAAAGTGAGTGAAATTTTAATTTCGAATTATATTAACTTCAAATCTGTACTCTGTTCTCATTTCACACATTCATTCACATTGGTCTTCTACACAATAATGTCACCTCTACCAATCTTATTAATAACTCAAAGACTTGGAAATTATGAAACTATAAACTTTGAATTTTAAACTTTGTAAATACCAAACTTCGCGACAGTCTTGCAAACGAACGCGCCGAGGTTCAGCTTGCATATTTAGCGTAATAGGTTCGAGAAAGACGTGTGAGGAAGGATGGAACTGTCATCAACAGTGTCTGCCACGGTGCTGATCTGATGCCTTGAATACCAATCAAATGGGTATCAGCAAAACAATATAAATACGATGCCCAAATTTGTCCAACACGATCATAAAAAAAGTTTTAGTATTTAGAATAGATTGAAAGTCACTTCAAATAATTCTAAACTCTACCGTATGACATTGTATTACTGAGTAGATTTATCTTGGTCTATCCCTTGAACAGCTAGGTTACATGGGGTATATTTTTCTTCAAGTTCTATTCTTCTATTCATTTTGTTTCATCAATTTATTATTTGGGTTGTATTGAACGATAGAGAAAACATTACAGAAATTTTCAAATAATTATTCATTTGTATTGGGTTTCTACTGTGATATAACAAGATCTATTGGCGTCGGTGAATGATGGACGATATGATGGGATATGGGAAGACGGACGAATATTTTTTTATCAGGAATTGTGGCCAGTGACTAGGAACATGGTCGTGACATGCTCCTGAGAAATCATCTCAACTATACACTTTATAGCTGAGGGAAAAAAGAAAACCATTTGTCAGGATTGTCTATTTGGACGGAAATCGAATCTGTCTCCTGAACGAAGGTTTGGCGCGCTTAGGAAAATATGGAAGAATTGTAACATTTCATCTCTCTCTTTTCGTTCATATATGATTGACCGGATTATTCACCGTTTTATCCATTAATTCTTGTTACAAAATTTCATCTTTTTTTTCATCAAATTGTTTGTTTAATTGGCGATACAGTAAGGTAAACGTTTCACGCGCCTACGTTGTGGAACTCAAAAAGAACAAATGAAATGAAAACATACATTTCATCCTATTGTGTATAGCATGTTTTGGATGTGCGTTCTTTGCGTTCGCTATACTATACTACACAATACTAGCTAAACGCAACATAAGCGTTGTAAGATGAGCGAGATATCTGATCAGGTATAACAGTCGTTAAAGTAGTTCTACTCTTGCTACTTTATCAACTCTGGTATTCTACACACCTTGATGCATATAAAGAAGACTTCATTGTTGGGCAAATATCGAATCTAGAAAACAGTGAATCTCGGCAACCTGAATCTGCTTTAATTTCTATAATAATATTTGATGAATGAAAACAGATAATTTAATTATTTTCTTCAAAACGGCTGGTTCGAATTGGAACCGTAAAAATCGTGATAATGTGTATCATTCATGTATACACATTCACAGAGAATTTCATTTCATTTGAACAGATTATATTTCTCAAATTTTCTTGCCCAGCCTAATCTTATGGAGTTTGTAGAAATTTTGAGATGATATTTCTCAGAATTGGTTGAACCGATTCATAACAAAAACTACGCAGTTCTAAGTTGGATAAGTGTGAGTGTACAAAAAAAGTTTCATGTTGATCAGTCGATCCCTGCGACCTGTGCAGTGCCCCCCCCCCAAAAAAAAACACACACACACAGACAAAGCCCTGTAAGAGTAGAATGGAGACTTCGCTACGCTCATATAATTATTACAACACTGTTAAATTGTATTTTACTACTTTATTGTTTCAACTCTTGAGAGTTGTTGAGCGTGAATGCATATACAAGTGAGAGCTCTGCACTGGCCTTCTGGGGTTCGATTCCAGCGATAGACAATCATTCTGACTGTGTAAGTGCAGGCCACGACCCTGTATGTTTCCCAGTGTATAAAATACAAAAAAATAATTCTTCAATCTTTCATCTCACGTTTCCATCATCTCTCTCGCCATTTACCGAAGCCAACATATCTTAGTCATCATTACAGTGCGTCATTAAACCCAAAAGAAATGAATATATAATGAAATACGTAAGTCAAAAGACATAATTATGCATAGCTGTGGAAGTGGAAAGTGCAAGCCAAGTCGGCGTAAATAAACACTGCCCAAAGATTGCAACGCAGCCTGAGCATGACTGTCCTTGATTTTTAAAATGCAAGTTGAACTGATATTTATAATCATAATCCCACGAATCGCAACGACTTCACTTAGCTTGGGGTGATATGGGAATACATTATTTATCAATTTATGAAAATAATTATACTTGTGAAACAATCGACACCAATTATTTCAAAATTAAAATATATTTATCTGCTTGTATTACTAATTGTCTGTGGTAAAAATGTTGATTAGTGGATTTAGCGATAATTAGCTGATTAACTTGTGATTACCAATTGGATACAAATTAATGATATACTTGTACCTTCAGAATTTAGATTGATTAACATCCTTAGAATTTTTCTCAGGCCCGCGGTATTAACTAGTCCACTTATTATGATAGTGAGAATAAATAGCACGAGTAACCATGGTGATAACAACTCTTAACTGCCAATTAGAGCTACTCTCACGTTGATAATTTCTGGACTTGATAAAAGTGTCGATAATTTGTAAATTAATCTAATAATTATTCAATTATTATTTTTTACTACCGGTATTACTTATTACTAATGTACTATAACGGTATAAATCTTTTTCTGCTCGGTTAGAAAATATGTATGATTAGGCGAGGCATTTTTATTTGGAAAAAATGTGAAATGTTTAGTTTAAGTAGTAACAATTACAATTAGGAGCAGAATAACCCAGTCGTTGACGCGCCTCTTGAACCCCAATATGAATATTCATTCATCCAATCATATTACAATTTAAAAGATTCATTATATAGCGTAATGCGATATTCTTTTCCTACCACACCTCTCTGAGTATATGTTTGAAATTTAGTAAACTGTTTTCTCATGAAGACGTACCAACTGTAAATATGAGTACAAATAGCAAACACAAATATTTAGTCCAATTATCTTGGTAGGTAGGGCGACACATTCATGCCTAAAGGGAAAGACATTCGTTATATATATATATATATATATATATATATATATATATATATATATATATATATATATATATATATATATATATATATATATATACTTATTTATTCATTTTATATATATATATATATATATATATATATATATATATATATATATATATATATATATATATATATATATATATTTATATATATACATACATAATACAGTTACTTATTTTTCATATTTTCAATTTTTGTTCCCATCTTATAATTTTTATTCATTCTTGTATTTTGCAGTTTGTTAGTTGGTAGTAGTTAGCTATGCTAGTTTTCAAGTTCCGTATCACTAAATAAATCTTGAATTTTAAGATGAAGTCAATAAATCAATCAATCAACACGGTAACGGTGTAATAAGAATTCCAAACGACTGCTGTTTCTTTCACTTTTGTGTCAATCCTTGCGGGAGATTTACTTTGGTCTGATTGAAAAAATGACGGGAGTCTCTTGAAAGCTTCACGAAAAAGATTTGAGTGTACGTAAATGCGTTGAACCAGGTTGAACTCATGTTAGTTGATCAGGGGTGGGACTGTCGGTGAACTTCAAGATGGCAGCACAATAACTTTGTTTTTGCACTTGGCAGAGTTGAATACATATAGTAAACGTGTTGGAAAGTACTTCGTTCAAAGAAATGCGAAGTGATTAAATAGTGACTCATGGTTCTTGACTTCATAACATGAGGAACTTCGATAATTATTAAATTTCGTAGTCTTGTAATCAAATGGACATTTTACATAATACAGTCCATATACAAATGAGGCTAACCGCATTATAAAGTTGGGTTCTTTTAGTTTTGAAACAAGACAAATGTATATAACTGAACAAAATATATTTGTATGTATGTTTTTTTTGTTCCCCAATTAAGGCAATGGATGAAAGATAGGATCGTTGAATAGGGTACCACGAGGGCGATTTTACCACCCCAATTTGTATGTAAAATATAAATCATTCATTGTTTGCAATTTTGAAGAGCACGGAAAAAACGTGGAGAATTCAAGATTTCCAATGTTTTTAATTGTTGAAGATTGGGAGTTTGTTATATTCTATTTCATTCTATTATTATATAAAATTCGATGTAAATATTTTTTCTCAATATTTACTTAATTTTACTTTTATGTACATATAATGTAATTAATATACTGTACAGTTTGTATAAGGAGTTTGTATAAGGAATTTTACATAATAATATAGTGAAGCAAAATGTAATTATTGTACTGTACAGTTTTTAAGAAGTTTGAACAGTGCATATTCAACTACACAAAGTTATATTCACTGTAGTCTGTCAATACAAACCTCTAACCAATACCAAATTACTTTGTTGGACAAAAAATATGTCTTGTATTATGAATATTATGAGATCATAGATGAGAAAGTGACGTGACAGTTTGCAAAATATCTAAAATCACCGTGGTGAAAACAAATAGCATGGGTAATCAAAATGATGACCACATCAACTGATACTGGTTGGTGGAAGTGCTTTAAAAATTAAAATACTTCTTTCACGACTAGTGTTCTTATTTCTCCAGCTGATGTCACCAGTGTTACACATCAAGTCCAGGAAGGCTCCAGCCCCAGAAGGTTTTATTGCTCACACGTCCAAGCTGGAGAACATGAATAATGGAGCCTTCTACATCCATTGGACCAGCGGGAAGATTGACAACATCTATATCGAGAAGGATGAAGAGCACTCCATGATTAATCTGAAGAAAGGAATTGCCAGTCTTTTCCAGGTTGGCAATAATTTTTACATTAGAATAATTGAAGTTGATTAGATCTTAGAAAATCGAAGACATAATAATAACTAGGCCTAGAGACAGGATAGTAATTGCAGTATCAAACCTTCAGATGAGCAGTATTAAATGCTAAAATAAGCACTATAAGCAGCATTAAATCGCCAAATAAGTGCTATTAGCAGTATCAAATTGCAAAATGAACAAAACAGCACAATGAAATAAATCAAATAATCACTATTGAAAGACTTACAAACTTATAGAATAGGCCCTACATGCACTTGGAATTGGCAAGTTTGGGGAAATAATATGCAGACTCTTTGTAAAAGTACATTTAAAGTTTTATTAATACCATAATACGTCAAATGTCACTTTACATCAGCGTACTACTTTTTGCCTTGCAGTGGCTTACCAGAATCTGGTAAATATTATCTGGTGTCAGATTGTGGCACCCATCAGTTAAAAACCTCCAAAATAAGCAAAACATGCCAGCATAATATGCCAAAATAAACATGCAGGATCAAAGTCATATATTCCAAACCCTTGAGTCATGAAAAGGATTTATGATCGCTTTTGCATGTTCTCCTGGCTATATCTAAAAACATGCAATTGCATTACTATCCTGTCTCTAATTAATAACAAATGATAAATAATGCTGGAGGCAGTATTTGGTCAGTTATACTTGTTTTTAATTAGCTAATGGGCTCACATTTCTCACTCATAGTCATAGATGCACAAAAACGAATAGTTAGCACAGTTTGATGTTTGGTGGGTTCAGTTTTGGACTTAGAGATTGTTAGGTTGAATGGTGCTGCCGACAACCTTTTTGCTTTAGTAAAACTAAATTTTTTGAAAGGTATTCTGGTATTCACTGCCAAATAGGTTGGGTGGAGGTTGAGATAAGTTTTGGTCTTTTTCAATAATATGAATGTTATTCATTAAACTATAATTTTATTATTTTAATAATAGGCTCAATAATGATAATTTTTTTTTTGGATTTATTTATTTATTTGTCAATTCAAGATTATACAGAAAAGTTCACAATATTCCACAAAGCTTGTAAACAGGCTTATCTGTGGTTCACATTATAATTATTATAACACATGAATAATAATGATAATAATAATACATTTATTTATTTATTCTATATTCCCTAGCTTATAAACTACTAACTAGCTTAAGCTGATACATGAATTATTTGAATTATAAAATATACTGCAAGCTAAAAATCTATTTGTAGTAGTTTGCACATTTTATTACCCAATTTTCAATTTCAATTTCAGTAGGGGCCCCAACTTAATCATTCCAAAGTAATAATAGTCAATTTTTTCAAACAGAAAAATAGTGTTCTATTGCTTGATCAGTGTATTAACATATGTTTGATTTGTTTGATTTGTTTGTTAACAGTTCCAGCTGTTGGATCTCGAGACTACGGAGAAAGACGCTTCTGGCAAATGCATCGTCTCATACAAAACGCTAGACTCTCACACGTTCCGTAAAACTAAGGCAGGATGTAAGACGGGAAAAACTGTACCATTCCTTGTACACCCAGATAAGGTAAGTAAGCAGGTAGTAAGGACAATTCAGAATAACAAACTCAGATTAAATAATACTAGGTTTTGAATGTCTCAAATCACTCATTGTGTTATATAATATTCAGATTTTATTTCAACCCCCGTTACGGAGGGTTCATAATTTCATTACGATCTTGCCAGGTAGTGATGGAAAGAAATCGATTGTGGTCTGATAGTAGGAAACTATTCCAGTATGCACTTCAACAACTGAGGAATTAAGAAAAATTCATGGGCGACTGGTAGGAATCGAACCCTGGTCACCTGAATGACAGTTCAGAAGACCAATTTCACTATTATCCTATCTACGATATTGTAAACATTTTTTTTTAAAAATATTTACTTGATAATATACATTTGATGATTCAAGAAAAAACTCTGCTCTTCATCTTCGTAAAGGTAGATTAATTCCGCTACTTGCTCTTGTCAACAGGTAATGGGAACAAACGTGTCATCACTGCGTACAGCAACATACCAGTTGTCCAAAGATCTATCAGTGCTGCAATCTGTGATGATGGAGGAAAGCCACGAGATGTCAATAGTCATGCGTCGAGAAGCTAGTACTTCGATCCGAGCAACGCAAGAGATTACACTTACTGGTAAGACAAATGAACGGCATCGCGGAAATCAGTGTTTCATTGATTCTTGTGGGTCAACACAATGAGTTCACATTGGTTGTTGTACAAGCCTCCAGTACATGAATTCATTCAATTCAATACATTCAATCAAATGCTTATTCACTATTCTAATACAAAGAGTTCGAATCCTTGATCACATTAAGCATATCGCAATGGCCATACTGTTCGCAAGCATTGGAAAAATATTTCTTCAATACTGCATTGGTTCTATTAATACTTTTCATATAAATAAGATGAAAGGGTGTGTATAGATATATATGTATCCACGAACGATGAAGTTGATATTGATTGTTCCTCTCACACTACTAGCGCACAGGTAGTTTGCACCTTCACCTCTCGTGAAAAATGAATAATATAGAAAATAATATAATAAATATAATAATATAGAAATAGTATAGAAAAATGCGGGGCAATGAAAAAAAATCTTTGAAGTGAGAAACAATGAAATTATTGTACTTCACAGCTAAAAATGCTCATATTAAACTAATGTACCAGTCCTATGAATAAAGAAACCAACAGCTTACCTAGAATCGAAGTAGAAAATACTGCTTAATTGAATCGAATACAATGAGATAATCAAAGTGCATTCAAGTAATATAAATGTAACATTTTTTCCATGTTTAGGTGTTCCTGTCAAACTGAAACCTGTCGATGCCGGTACTGTAGAGAAAGCAATACTACAGGTGGAAGAAAGCAGCGGCAAAGTATTAAATAAGATGATTCTTGTAACAGAACGAGAGCCATCGACATGTGTAGAAGACTGCCCTTTAGTAAGATTATTAGCATAAATTCACACTTTCTGACTAGTTACGTACCGATACATTCAAATTTAGTTTAGCATTGACTGTACTTACTCTGCTGAAGCATGTAAGGCACGAAATGACCTCATTGTTGACGTGCCTTGAAAATCCAACATTCATTCATTCATTCTGAAGCATGCAAACATTTTCTAGCCATTCACTATTGCAATCATGATTATTGAATTGGAGTAAATCTTCTCATCTGCCATTGAACAAGTCATAATCATAAATTGTGTATCTTTTTAAATAGAGTACGAAACAGTTTTTTCTGTCATTTATTATTTTCTATTAAACGCGAAGGAGAATTGCTTGCGGCTTGGTGATTGACTTCGTACTGCTGGAAGAGTATTATTTATGAATGAAATTCAACGTCAAACTTCTGAAAAACATTTCTCTCCAATTGAATTGATTTGATTATTACTCGGTATGTTTGTATAGCTTCACAAGTTGGTGACAGACAACCACGACTTCTTGAAGAATAATAATTTGGGCTCAATACGATCTGCAGCATCTTTCGTGAAACTTATCAGCACTGTACGAGAATCAACAAAAGACCAGATCTTTAAAGTGCTTACCAGTTCGAAGAACAAGGATATATTGTAAGTACAGATATGCGTGGGAAAGGTTCAATTTTGAGAAATGGGATAAAATGATGTTCATATATATGTGAAAGTACCGTATTAATATGCTATTCGGTTCTTGTGAATATACTTTTCCATGCAGGCCTACAATAACAATAGTTGACTGTTGAATTAGCTGGTAAAAAATCGTAATAAATGCAAGCAGCCATATTTTTCAAACTATCCTTTAGAAAAACTTCAAGCGGTTTTGAACCGGTTCTGTAAATCAATTGATTGAAATTGAATTTTTGGATCCAAAGTTGACCCAGTTAGTCCATTCCATTACAAATGAACAGTTTGATTACTAGTTGAATCACAGCAACTTAGCTATCTAGTTATATAATCACGATATGTGCCTTATAATAATACAGTCGAGTGTTACACGAGTATTAATATATATTTTCATGACGTAGGCCACAACTGCTAGATTTAGTCGCAGCTGCCCAGACTCGAGAAGCTCATGCGGCTGCCATGTCTGTCCTTAAGTTGGACTTGGAGTCAGGTCAAGACCTGTGTGAACGTTACTTCTGGGCACTGTCGCTCGGATCACATCCCAACTCGGATGTAATCAAAGGTGAACACAACTTCCCTCGTCTTGTGTCACTACGAGTGACTTTTAAGACTAGGAAAGCATTGTTTCTAGATTCATTAACATTTGTAGAAGGTTCTCAATGTGCTTATACCATGATTCATAAATTCAAAATGTCAGAGTTTCAAATTAATCTAAATTTTTTCTAAAATTCCTTTACAGCCACTAGACCATTACTTACATAATGTAACATTCTGCTGTGATAAATTATTTTTTCTCCCATTCAGACGTATTAAAGTTAACGTCCAGTGACAAAGTAAATGGCGACAAGTTGAAGGAAACACTCATTCTAACGGTAGCAGCGATGACAAACAAGTTTAAGAAAATACCGGGTAACAATCAGCACAAGGTGAGTCAGAATAGATTGGGTCTCATAACGGATTGATATTTATATGGTGCAGCAAATGACAGGATACACGGAGACAATTAGTCAATTACAATTGATTGGTACTTAGTAGGCTAATAGACTAAGGCCCAGTATTACCATGACCAGTTAGTATTTATCTGAGAGTAGGTGAAAAGAAAACAAATAGCATGAGTAACCATGGTGATAACAAGTTTGAACTGTCAGATAAAGGCTAACTGGACTTGGTAATACCGAGCCTTAATATCAAAAGACTGGAAAACTAGATTGTTTCTTTTCATTAATAACATCAACATTGGGAGTTTAGTATACAAGCCACCTAGTTGTTAGTGTGCAGTTCACACTATATATAATTCTGTCAAATTATTTCTTTGGATCAGATTGTTATATTCATATTACATTTTAGCATACATCGGAAGTTTGTGTGTAATTGGGTTGTCGATTTCGAAATGTAATATACATATAAATACAGCATATTCAGATGACTTATTTTGTTATTATTGATATGTATATTAATTCTCAGGTGGTTGAAGAAGTCAAGACAAATTTAATAAACAAGCTTAAAGAATGTAAGACTGATGAATGTAAACAGAAACTCCTCCGTGGTCTCCAAAACTTGGGTCTCGAAGACACGATTCCAACGTTACTCGGACACGCTCTGACGGGTACTCGTAAAACAAGTGTTTCGGCGATGAAGGCGTTACAGTCTCTACCTTCATCATACTGGGATGACACAGTGAAAAAAGCAGCAATAAAAATCTATTATCAAATTGGTAAAGCATTCGATTCCAGTTCGAGAACGCTGGCTCTCGATATTCTCCTCGAGTCGAATCCTAGTCAAGAAGTCTTGCAGGACATCGTTTGGTCTCTCAAGTCGAACGATCCAACGTACGAAGTGAAACAGTACCTTATTCAACGGCTGCGTCAGATATCCGCCAAGGATGCGGAGTTTGGTAATCGGGTGACGAACATTATTCGAGGAGATTGTAGACTGAATAATTATAACATGATGGGGCTTAAAGGTTTGTCGACGGCGTTGACTATGTCGTTTTTGAGTGGTCCGAGTGGAAATGGTAGTCTCGTGTCTGTTCAAGAGTCTTCGAGTGGTCTTCCAAAGAGAGCAATCGTAGATTACGTGTTCGATACGGCGGGAACTTCTCAGGCTGTGTTTAGGGTATGTTGAGTGTTGATTTATTGATTGAAGTTTTACAATACATTTCAAGATTATTTTTGTGACTACAGTATTCGCAGAACTCGTTCATAATATATTTCTGTATCTCCTAAAATATCAGTAAAAGAGCGCACTGAAACAATTTTGTTTGAATCGGTAGTCGGTTATTTTCTTTGGTAGAAATTAAACAATTCTGAATATATTTCATGACGTGATAAGATGTTTGAATTTTGTATCAAAAGTTTCTTCATTTTAAAAAATAACATTTTAATTTAATTTCTTATTGATTGGATCAGCTGCCACAAAAAATGCGAGCTCGCATCTATCTAAGGTAAGCTGTGGGTTTCCCTCCTTTTGCTTCTGTTGATGTACATTAATGTTTCTCATTATGATTTTTAGTGCTTTCCACTTCTTCCTGTAGGCCCTATATGACTTGAATATTATCAAACATTGATATACATTGATGGTTATAGAATGCACATTAGACCTCACATGTTTGTCAAGTTCAAGTAACTATAACGATGAATTCAGAGTCTTAGCGGTAACACGGTGCTGTTTTTATCACAGCTGGGCTTATTCGCCGGTGGTTTGGGTTCATTCATCTCGTCGGACGAGACGGCCGCAGCCAGTGACGAGCCCGAAGAATCGGCTACGGCCGGTATGGAGTTAACGGTCCTCGGCGTTCAAGTGCGTCCGTTCGTGTTCTTCAGCGGTCAAGGTGAACTCATGGGACATGTGTGGTCAGGAGCTGGCTCTGAGAAAACTCCGGCTTTCCAGGTAAATATTTGTTGAAAGAACAGTAAGAAATGTCTGTCTCATGAGATTGAATAATAGTATATGTTTGAAAACGAGTTTTTCGAACTTTCCCGCACTTTCTAAATTTCTGTGTTCAAGAGCTGCGGGCGACCTTGGAGGTTGGAAGTTGCCAAGGTGTTGGAGGAATCGTATTTTGAACATGTATTAGATTTTAAATAGTGGTCTTTTTCTTCATAACGGCTGCTCCGGTTTATGTAAAACTTATCATGTGTAATAATGTATATAGTGAGTGTGTTTTAATTTCACAAGAATTTGTTTCTACTCAAATCGAAGAGCATATTTTTTCCATTTTTTTTTCCACGGGTCATGTGGAGATTTTCAATGTTTCGAAATGTTTTTTCTCAATAAAGTAGTCCAACCAATTGCGCCTCAAATCTATAGGCCTGCAGTATCAAGTTAGGTTATATGCATGCCAGATTTAAACAAAACTTGTGCTTCCGTTTGACCTGTGGAGCATGAACTCATCCTCAACTGATCGCTCATCCAACAACACATCTAGGACTATATAGTAGTGATGTCAACGGATACTCGAGTGTGCCTAATTTCAAGCGAGACCCAGGTTCAAACAATTACCAACCGGGCAATCAACGTTTTTTCTGTTCTTTATTTACCTGTGTACGTAGTGGGTTGGCCAGTTTGTTAGTAATCAAATTTTGTCATTGGCTGGGGCATTGGACAGTGTACAACTTTACTTCAAAATTAAATTTCACTGTTCCTTGCTTTTCTTATTTGTACTGTGGAGTGCTAGCATGATATCAATAGAATTTTCTATTCAGTATAAACTTTTCAAATTGAAATAAATGAACAAACCATTATATTCAAAACATTATTTGGTGAATATGTCCTATGTGTGCCTGGTATTTTTGAGATTATGTAAGTCGGTGGGTTGAGGTTTGAATTGCAAAATGACGGCATTGTTGTGTATAAAGTTTGAAAAAAGTTCCAAGATTGCTTGCTTTTGAGTCTTGAGTTCGAGTATGAGTTCGACTTGTCAAAAACAGGTTCTTTGTATCATGATATTTGTTTTCACCCACTCCCAGATAAAAGCTAACGGGACGTGGTAATACCTTGTCTGAGTATATCAGCGGATACAGTCCCTTGACTCCTCAATCAAATTCAGTTTTTTATTTTGATCATTTGATATCACTGCTTCTTTGGACTGTGACTGCTCTCTGATTAGTTGAATTTAGATGAAAATGATGTACGAATAGTAAAGTACTGAAGATCCTACAACACAATGTGAGTGGCCATATAATATAACTGATACAAGGTGTAAATTATGAAAGCTGGCCTCTTGACCTTCTTCTCTTCCGTACATAAATATACGTTCCTATTCTTTTTCACTAGACTTTGGCTGTGCTGAACGATCACCTCCAGTACGTGCCACTTCAGACTGGTTTCGTAGCGGAGCTGAGACTCGTTGGAGCCGTTTCGTTTGACCTCTCTGGACAGATTCAGCTCAGTCTGTGGAACCGCAATGCTCATTCCCTCGTAGAACAGACGTAAGTTGCGTTCAATTAAAATTTTCAACCTAATTCTTCTAATTTCTAATTACCGTAACTGATTTTTTTCATAACAAATCCAACAATTTTGAGCAGAAACTACAACTCTAAGGTGGATAGTCTTCCTGTTCACAAAATGTTTCTTGATAATCAATCGCACTGCAGCACACAGAAAATGAAGAGAAATTGCCATTGAGTTGCATGGCGGTCTTTGCCACAGGTCATCAAACTAGAGGCAAACTCAGCATATGGGTAGTGAGAGAGATGTTTGAATATTAACTACTCAAAAACTATATATATAAATATATATTTATATACACGCTGATTTTTGAGTCATGGCCTTCTGATTATACAGCACTAATTGACCTGTTGCTCATTTCAACCGTTTTACAATCTAATTGACGACTCGTAGTCTCCGCCCCCTTGACGTCACAAATCATACCGTCCAATCAACAAGGCTGTTAGAACTGTAGTGAAATTCAAATATCTGATCGGGGTATCTTCAAATGACCACAAATGATCCAACTGGCCTACTGGTGAAGCCACGCCTAGTTTGAGTCCAATTGGTTTTACCCTTAGAACGTGAATGGAAAAATAATGAACATGAATAAAAAATATTTTGTATCCAGTACGGTAAAATTGAATCAAGAATTGAGTCTCAACCAATAATGAAGAAACAAAATATTATGACAATAAATATATTTCTAAGGAAATTTTTCAATTATTGACACACTCATTTCAGCAAATATTGTTTCGCTGTTTAGAAATTGCATGTTTGTATTATTAAAATGTTCTTGTTTCAGTGCTGGATTGTCGGTTCAAGGTATCACCAAAGTTGATACGTCGTTTGTAAGAAGTCAAGTGGAGTTCTCTCTCTCAACAGAAGGTCGTATGAATCTAGTGACAGACGTAGACTTCTATAGCACCGTATCACTTTGTTTGCAACTTCAGCAACCAAACTCTATAGTCAAGTAAGTTCAGTTTCTGCTTCCAATTTGTTTGTTTGCTTTTCGTGTTTTTTTGTTTCTTTCCGTTTCAATTGTATTTATTTAAAAGTTCAGTTGCATTACGTCTAATGGTTAACTAAGACAATAAGTCTGATCTCATCCTTAACCTCTCACGGCTAGTCCCAAATATAAGAATTAGGAAATTAAATTATGTCCTCATTGGAAGGATGTTATAATACCTATTCATTAATTATTTATTAATATATAATTGCATTATTCATTATTCATCACTTTTTTTGAGGTTGTAAGATAGCCCTTGTGGTGTTCCCTCATAAAGATCCTACTTTTGTCATACCGGTACTTGGCTTAATTGGTGAAAAATGACTGTGATCAGTTTTAGATGTGGAAAAAGAAAAAGAAAAATCATATTGATCCCTGTATATAAATATTGGATGGTGGATCATGATTATATTCGCTTGTTGCAGGCACAATGTTTTCAAGGTCGAACGAATCCCAGGAAGTAAACATCGGCTACGAAAGTCAAAATACCGCGTGATGAATGTCGCTGGACGTACTTACGCGCTCAATAGGAAAAATAGTGAAATGTGTAATGTAATATTGAACAAATGATGACACATAATTTAGATGGTAGAAACTGTATTTATAAGGAATTAATGGTCAAGTGAGAGGCCATGAGACAATAAAACGAGTCATAATTTCTGTGCATAAGTTGAGTTTAGGAGTATAAAAGTAAGCGAATGGAATGAGGCGCGTCATACTGTCGAAGTGTTGACGATAACTTGAGAACCGCATCTGATAGAGGATTTTTATATGTATATCGACTAATGATGTCGCAGTAAGCTAACCAACGTCAATTTTTGATGTTCACTCACATATTTTTTTTTAAATGCGAAACTCCGCAGGTTTGATGATGTCTATGAGTAGAAATAATTGTTTTCAAGGTGAGCTCTCAATCCTGCTCACTAACATTTATCGAAGAGGTTATAAATATTTCAAGTTCATTCCAAAGCCAGTAGTTACTTGATTAATTATTTATTGCCTTTATTGGTTTTCATTTTGTTTGTCACATGCATTTGGTTTTGTATATTATTTATTCCCAACTAGGACCTAAGCAAAATGCGTAACTCCTGTGTAACCTAAAATATCTACACTCTGTCATTCACGATGATCACTTTCTATACTATAATGACAAGATATCAAGGTGGTTTAGCTACTGAATAATTCTAAAACCTCGGGTAATTGTAGAGAAACTCGCTTCAGCTTTATTCATTTGGCACTTTCAAAAGATGTAGTTGATTTTCAATCATAAATCTCGTCCTGAAAAATAATTGATTTTCTAAACACCACAAATATAACGATGAATTTGTGTTTGTTGTGGTAAACAACCTCAAATTCTCGTGGATATAAGTATATTACATCAAACTAATTACTGTACTGTATGCCCACGTAGTATGTGGTCTCCCAGACTTGTAAATAATCAACCTTAATTACCACAGTTGCTATTTTACGATAGTACAATAGAGGCGTGTATGACTGATAACTCACTGATAGATTTATTCAAATAATATTATTTTCTACACGTACCTTTCCAAGAGTCTGTCTCGATTTGTATTTCAACCCATCAGGCGTCAAGCGCTACATGATAACACGAGATGGTGTAAACAAGTAAACTGGTACTCTTTTTGTATAATACGTAACTTCTTGAAACAAATCACTTTATTAATATCATTACGATAAGATTGTTGTTACCATAAAAATGTATGATTTGTAATACTGTATGTTATTTTTACTAAATGTGATACATTGGTAATATTTCTATACAATGTTATTGATGTTTGTGAAGAAATGCAAGTTGTTTGTGCACCTGTTAAATATAACTTTATTGTAAACATATGGTCTTTATGTTCTAAATATGCCTTTCATCATATTTTCTTTGAATATTTTACTGAACGAATACGAAGACTTATAAACGTTATTGCGTAAAGCATGGCACACACGTACGATTCCAGTAATAATAATTGCACACTTTTGCACGGCCAATCAAATGGGATTGTCTACTTGTCTTTATTTTCTATTGTAACACAACTAAACTGCATTCAACGACAACTTGGTAAATGTCAATTTCCATCGGTTTAAATGAGGCAGCCAATCAGGGATGGGTGAAAATATAATCGAAGTTTGACATATTCGATACGTGAGTTTGAAGTTACTGGCAGACGGTAGACATGACGTTACACATTTGGCCGATTGGTTGGCGGTTTTAGAAGCTCTCAATCTTTACGACCAAACTCCAATCCTATCAACCGGACAATTCACACGGGAAATTTTAGACTGGTTGGCAAAGCCAATTGGGACAACCAGAATTGTTCGTACATATTGTGAATAAGTGTAGATAAAAACAAATTGTAACATCAATACGTACTATCTTGTGATGTCCAAGCACATCAATCGGGGTAAAAATTGTAATAATGTTGTAGACGTACTCTTACACAATATCAGGAATTCTCTTGAACTTTGATGGAATATCAGTTCAATATCGAGAACCTGGTATAGGAAGTCCAGATATTCAATATTTTAAGAGGATGTTTGTGATTTTAATTACAATTGCCTTTATATTCTCCTACTGTATGACTGCCACACTCTGCTTGATTTAGGATCAATTGAAAATTGAATCATGTTAGTCCACATTTAGATAATTAGTCTAATTACTATTCTCAAAATAAATCCAAATTTCATACATTACGAAAAGATTATTTTTGCTTTTCAAGAAAAAATTTTGAAAAAAAGTAATATAGTTCAAAAAATTCTTGTTAAAGGTGATGGAAGTTAAAGTACAAGAAACGTATATTTTTTTTAATAGATCCAGAAATTGGGTTAAGATTTAAAAGAAGTAAATCAGAGTCTTCAATATTTTAAATACTGAAATATTTTAAATAAAAATGAATTGTACTTCAAAAATCAGAAAGTTCGAGGTATAGAAAGTATTGCTGAAACTTTCAATGAGTATTTTATAAGCAGCATAGAAGTTATAGCTAATAGTATTAAAAGTGATGTAGAACTAGAAGAATATTATGTCTTAGAAAATATAGATTTGAACGCCATCAAGATGAGTAATTTTAGAAGTGTAGGGATAGAAGAAATTGTATCAGTAATTAAAAAACTAAAAGAAACCACACCATGGGATGATGGAATATCGGACAAAATATTGAAAATTTCTATTAACCTACCGTGTATCAAAGATTCTATTATTAATATAATAAATAAATCGCTAGAAATAGGAGAAGTACCACAGTATCTGAAAACATCAGTTATAATTCCAGTACCAAAAATACTGAAAGCTATTGACGGGGAGAATTATAGACCAATAAACACATTATTTATATTAGAAAAAGTATTAGAATATATTGTAAAAAAACAATTGAACGAATTTATAGAAAATAATGAAATACTCGTAGAAGAACAATCGGGGTTTAGAGAAAACCATGGCTGTGACACGGCTATTCAGTTAGTATTGAATAACTTGAAATTAAAGATGCAAGAACGTAAAATAACAGTAGCAGTTTTCATTGATTTAAAAAGAGCATTTGAAACAATAGATAGGGAAATTCTTCTACAAAAATTAGAAAGATATGGTATGACTGGGACAGTTTTGAAATGGCTAAGATCATATTTGGATTTGAGATTGCAAAAAGTTAAATTTGGCAATGCTTACTCTAAAACATTAGAGACCAAATATGGGGTTCCGCAGGGTTCAGTATTGGGTCCTTTACTATTCATATTATATATTAATGATATTGTTAAAGTTACAAAAAATTCTAAAATAAATCTTTATGCAGACGATGCACTTATAACATGTAGTGGCGATGATCTTGTAAGTGTGCATAACAATATACAAAATGACTTAATTACTATAGAAAAATGGCTGAAAGCAAACAAAATGAAATTGAATGTCACCAAAACAAAAGGGATGATCTTTTGTAGTCAAAACCGTAAAACAAATAATGAAATTGAAAATATAGACATAATGTTAGAAGGAGAGAAGGTAGAAATGGTGAAAGAGTTCAAATATCTGGGAATTATTATTGACCAAAACTTATTATTTAAAAATCATGCTCAATATGTAACTAAAAAAATGTCAAGAAAGATTAATCTATTCCGGAGAATGAATAAATGTTTGCCTGCTAAAACAAAGGTTATGATGTATCAGGCAATAATAGCACCACACATCGACTATTGCAGTTCCGTGTTATTTCTTTTGAATAAAAATGAAATAGAGAAAATGCAAAAACTTCAAAATATAGCAATGCGTAGTATCCTTTTAGTCAATAAATATTCTTCCATAAAGAAAATGTGCAACGCCCTAAACTGGCTAAATATAAAACAACGAATAGTCTTAAATACACTATGTCTTATATATAAAATTATAAAAGGATTAACACCATCATATTTAAGAAACAACAAAATTCAATTCAATAGAGATATTCATATATATAACACAAGAGAGGGAAGTAAAGTAGTCATTGAAAGACAGCAGTCAAAATTTGGAAACAATTCAATTTATATCAAAGGAATCAGGATTTTTAATAGAATACCTGAAAATATACGAAATTCGGAAAATGTTAAAACTTTTCGAAGAGAATGCTCAAAATTAATCAGAGAAAACAGACTTTTACCAAATTGTAGAGAATTAGTTAACTATTGGGATGAAATGTAATTGTAAATAAATAATTGTAAGACTATACTAGTACATAGGCTTTATAATTTATATGATCATAATTATGTTGAACGAAGACATGTTCACTGTTTCACAATTATTATTATTTGTTATTCTAGTTATTATGTGAAAATTCATGATGTCCACATTATTATTATTATTATTATTATTTAATTATTCTTTAATACTCTTTTCACAATGTTTTACTATTATTATTCTTATATGACATTGTTTTTATCATCATTATTATTTTGTTGTTCTTTCATGTATTATGTAAGATAGCATGATTGCTAAATAAAGTTTCTACTACTACTACTATAAGCCTTTTCTAGTAACTGAATAGGTCTATTATTTTTGTATAGAGACATTGTAAATGTGAAATCATTAATTCCCAACTATTTTTCACGAGTGTCAATACGCCCCGAAAGTTGCCGGAGGCTCGATCACTCAAAGTTCGATCATAAATGAGAAAGACTTGTCAGTCTTGAGTACAACAGATTCACCTACAACCACACTCTGCGACGACCATGTCCTGGTAGTTATACCGGTAAGTGAGTACTCCTCGCTGATCCACGTACAACACTGATATCGGCTCTAGACGGGTCGGTACGCAACACGCTCTTGATACCTTGCCTGGAGACACACTGTGGATCAACGTCTGGACGATTGCGTGCTTCGTGGGAGAGAGGTGCTCACCGACAGGGAAGAAACACTTGCCAAGACACTGGAATGCCTGGAAGAGGAGAGAGTCTATATAGTAGATCTAGATAATTAGATATAGACTTGGAGGATTATAGCTATATGGATATGCATCTCATGCTTATAACTAGAGACAGTATAGTAATGCAATTAATTGCTTGTTTTTAGATATAGCCAGGAGAACATGCAAAATCGAATATAAATCCTTTTCATGACTCGAGGGTTCGGATATTACTTTGATACTGCATGCTTTGCTTATTTTGGCACTTTTTCTTTAATAGTGCTTATTTTGGCATTAATACTGCATATTTTGCTTATTTTTTAGGTTTCCTGACACCAGATAATATTGAGCAGATTTTGGTGAGCCATCTGCAAGGCAAAAAGTAGTACGCTGATGTAAAGTGACGTTTGACGTATTATGGTATTAATAAAACTTTGAATATATTTTTAAAAAGTGTCTGCATATTATTTCCCCCAACTTTCCAATTCCAAGTGCATGTATTCTATAAGTTTGTAAGTCTGTCAATATTGATTATTTCATTGTCCTATTTTGCTTATTTTGCAATTTGATACTGCTAATAGCGCTTATTTTGCGATTTGATACTGCTTATTTTGACACTTTAATACTGCTTATAGTGCTCATTTCAGCATTTAATACTGCTTATTTGAAGGTTTGATACTGCATTACTATCCTGTCTTTACTTATAATTCATGCTAATAACTCATACTTATATGCTTATTACTTCAAGATTCATAACTATTATCATAATCAAGTTATTCTAATAATTCCCCAGCATAAGAACTTTTCTCATTGAGGAATTTACATTTTTATCACTTTTATTGTCTGTATTATAATATGTGAAGATCAAATGCAATTCAATTCAATCAATTCAATTTAAAATCATTTTATTCACATTCACATGTGTACCAGAATACATACACAGACAACAGAAAACATACACATAAATACTACTTAAATGAAAATAAAAACAGTATCAAGTTGTAACTTAGGTTTGCTGAACTATTAGGCGAGAGGATTATACGATAGCAATGTGATAGCAATTGAGAAACGAATTGATGCAGACTCTCTGCAGAGCTAAGAAACATGAGGATGAATTGTTGGATCTTTCAGTTTTGAATAGTGATTGAAGTTCAAATTATTGTTAATCGAATTATTGTGAAGTTCAACGTGTGACCTGATCATAGGAAATCATTTTAATATTATCAACCACGAAAAATCTCGGTTAAAATGGGGACCAGTGGGAATTGAGCCCCGGTCTCCTGGATGATACTTTTTATTGTTATCAATTTTTTACATAGATAATAAATGCACTTTGATAGAAAAAAAAATCCAGTCTCCAAGGAAGACTTAACTGTGGTAGAAAAAAGAATATTATAGTCTTAATATTTTAAATTTTAAATTTTTATATTGATTCAGAGTTCAGAGCAAAAAAAATCTTATTTTATCATCTCAATTTGGAAAATAAAAATAGGTCAAAATCGGAAAAACTTTTGATTTTCATTATCTACATGATTCCTTTTCTCCTCAGTTCATCTGGTCGGACAAATTGTTGCAGTATTCCAAAAAAAGGCTACTAGCTAGAATTGAACACACACCACATCATGTTATTGAGTGATAGTGTTCAAAGCATGGTGGAGGTCCCGGGTTGAGTGTATTTTTCCAGCAAAAGACAGACCCATACTGTATGCACCCTGTTTACTGTATGAACCTTTTCCAGCAAAAGCGACTCATGCTCACAGTCTATAAGTAATTACGCTCATGTTGTATGCACCCTATGTTACAATTATGTGATGTTGAAATACTAGGCAAACGCGTTATGTGTTGCCGCGTTGATGGATGAGCTCAACATAATGATCTAATAATAATAATAATATTTTTATTTCATCTTGATTGAACAACAAGTTGTTATAAGACAAGTCATAAGTCAAGATGATACATACATATAAGGTTAAAAATATACAGATTAAACTACAATTGTCAATAAATTATTATGATAAAAATTCTTCAACAGAATAAAAGCATTTATTTAAAAGGTAATCTTTAAGGCTAGTCTTGAATGATGATGTTCCAACTTTGGACTCCAGCTAATTTGATAAGGTATATCTTTGAGTGATTTAAAAAATACATTATATATTTTTTTACATCAAAACGGCTGATTCGATTTGAATGAAAGTTCGGAATAATGTGTGTCATTATTATATTGGAGTTCCCTGAGAATTTGAATTCTCTCGGATGAAATATTTTTAACGAATTGTTTCCTCTGGGTTATTCTTATGGGATTTTTGAAAACTTTGAAATGATTTTTCTCAGAAGTGGTTCAACTGATTGCGCCTCAAAACTACACAGTATCGAGTTAGATAAGGACACTTATGTATGCCAAGTTTCAACTGATTTTGAATTTTCGTTTGAGCTGTGGAGCGTGAATTAACAAAAAAAAAGCTCTTTTTTCGAGTATGGTGAAATTGACTCTTGAAAATTACAATTTTCCAATTATGCTGGATTTTGTTTGGTTTTCAATTGGTTTTGAGCACGGTTTTGTTCTGAGTTCAATTTTATTTCAACTTAATTTCGCGTAACACCGCCTAGGTCGACTGCAACTTTTCAGTCTACCTACCCTGTTTTTCACAACGCATTTTCAGTGTTTACCTCATAACCGCTGGGCGCCACTATCCACGTGTCGTAGTGTATTTCCGAAAAGTCAACGTAGAGGGGACGACGTCGACACGTGTTCCGCAGACGTCGCGCCCGACGGATGGCGGAGTTAGTCGAAGGCATCCGAGGTGATGTCAGTAGGTCATCGTCCCATAGATTATTGGACTCCTCTTCGTAGTCCTCAGCCTCGGTACTACGTTTGATACGTATTCCGCTCAGAGAGGGTGAGTTACCGAGGTGGAACTGAAGGGGAGGAAAACGTTATCGTCTATCGTGTATTAAATGAGTTGACAGAGTAGGGAGGCAAGCAGTGAGCAATTAGACTAATTTTTAGGACTTGAAAGTAAATACATTTAAATATTATTGACAACTACATAATCAGCTCAAATATGAATAATTAATAATAATCACTCTAGTGGTGTGAATAAAAATACTTTCATAATCTATATAATTGACTCCTCACAGTCTCCAATCTACTAACATGAGTTATAACTATATGAGTTACTAACAGTGAAATTTTCTCTAATGTGACTCATACCAGTTGGCTTATGATTCCATTAACTGTGAAGGATATTAGAAATATGTGTCGAGCGATTTTCGGGAAAGAATGGGAATTGTTTAGCCTATCATTCGAGATTGATTATGGTTATTGATTTACGACTCGAAATGGGCGTGGCTTTACCAGTCGGCCAGTTAGATCTATAGCATTTGTGGTGATTTGGAGATATCCCAATTGGATATTTGAATTTCACCTCAGTTCTAACAGCCCCGTCGATTAGATGTTATGATTTGTGACGTCAATGGGGCGGAGAATGCGAGTCGTCAATTGTATAAAGTAAATATATACATTGATTGATCAAAAGAACGCTTTAGAACCCAGAGCAGTTATTCTGTAAATCTAAAATGAAATTGAAGCGGCCCATATCTTCGTTTTTTCCAACGATTCCGTATATTTCGCTCGATTATCTGTGACTTGACATGCTGTCAGGTGCTCAGACATTTTCATCGCGACTTCATTTCGTTTGCAATTATAGAATAAGGATCCAGAAGTATCAAAATTCCAACATACAAGAGAAGTGAATATCTTTTCATCACCTATTTATGAATAATACTCAACTCAATGTTTTACCTTTATACAAATAAAAAATATATTATATCACTGTTTTAATGGTTTTAATATGATCCATTTTGGTTGATATGCCAAAGATATATGTTTTTGTCTCTTGTAAAATAAATTATCTATTTTAAGGCCGGGTTTCATCAACTTCAGTTTAAACTTGGCTTTGTGAAACTCGGTTTAATGATAAATTGTTTTTAATAACTCGTATTAAAATAGTATGAGCTCAGTTTAGGTCAAATCTAATCCCAGTTTAGGCTTCATGAAACGGCTTCCTAAATATACCTATATAATTTAACCTGGATTAAAAATTTAAACCGGGTTTAAACTCCAGTTAATAGTTGGTGAATCCGGGCCTAAGGCCTCATTTCACCAACTATTAACTGGAGTTTAAGCCCGGTTTAATTTTTCAATCCAGGTTTATATTTAGGAAGCCGTTTCATGAAGCCTAAACTGGGATTAGATTTGACCTAAACTGAGCTTATACTATTTTAATACGAGTTCTTAAACCCAGTTTATCATTAAACCAAGTTTTAAAAAGCCAAGTTTAAACTGAAGTTGATGAAACCCGCCCTAAATCGTTCAAAAGTTATCAGTACCATCGAACTTATTTAACCAAGTTCATTCCCGTTCTCTCTTAGTGTTATGCGGCGTCTTTTACCTTCGGTGTTGAATACGACAGCAACAGCAACGGTTGCATGTCCTCAACGTCATCCCAAACCTCGTGATCCTCCCCTTCAACGTTCACCACCAACCTCAGCGTCGTTCTCTTCTTAGCTCCGTCGCGACGCCCGTACAACACTGACGTCACGTTAAACGTTAACCAGGCGTCGGTGTGATCAAGTTGTTGGACGTCGATGTCAATAAGGATGCCGGCGTCGGTTAGTAATGAGACGCGTATCAACAATTCGACGCCTTAAGAAAAAAGACAAGCAAATCTTTCTACCCCATGGAAATTGTGAAGTGTAGAAAATAATGCTAATATTCTAAGAAAGTTTTTACAAGTACTAGGCATTTCTAAAGTATTATTTATACTTTCGATAATTTGGAATTTTTCTGGAATAATTGATAAAAATATTCAATAATTCTTGTTGCATGCAACGTCCTAAAAGTTGCAGGTGTACGCTGTTAGTGGTAACCAGTGGAACTTATACAAAGTAACAAAATAAAATGCGCGCGTATCCCAACAATGACTTTTGTTAAAAATGTTACATCGTTGACATTTTTGTTGAACTTTTCGTCGGCCATATGCATTTAGAAGCGCATTCTGTTGTTTCTTTTAGTATCACATTTCGAAATATTCGAGTTTTTTATCAATTCATAAAAGTTTATATTATGGTAATAACCTATTGAACCAATTCATACTTTCACATTTATATTCTGGAATATCTCACCCTCTACTTTTCATTTTATTATTTTTTGTATTGTATTACTATTAGGCCCAATTGTCTAAACTCATCTTCCTGTGAATGCATTAGATCGTACCGAGACGCGTGACCGAGTGGTAACACACTGAACCGTCATTCGGGAGACCGGGGTTCGATTCCCGCCATGGTCGACCATCCTGACAGGGGTTTTTCGTAGTTTCCCTCAGTCGATCAGGTTGATACTGGGATGGTTCCTTAACAACAGGCCACGACCGACTCCTTCCCACCATCCAAAACACCTAATAAAAAAACCTCTCATCTCATCATCCCATCCATCATTCACCGACGCCAATAGATCGTAGCCATCAGTATAGTGCGTCGTTAAAACCCAATATAAAATATAACATTAGATCGTCAAAAAGAATTGTTGTTGTATACCTAGTTTGTGTCGGTGGTCGTTTTGTTCATCTGTCAATAAACGTAGCTCAGCTCCGTCGAGTACCTCCTCATTCTTGGACGCTGGGATGTCGAACACCAGGAGATGATGTTTCTCAGGACTCTTTTTGAAAAGACTTTTCTCCAGCGACAACAATGATGCTATAGATGTCAACAACACACCAGCCTCATTGACATGATGTTGACAAAATGTTTGTATGGAGTATTCAAAGAAATAAAACGTTTTTTGATTTTATATTTTATGTACTATATCAATGACCTGTCATATATTGTACACTTGCCAGATATTGTGCATTACCCTGAATTTTGTATTTTCATCTGAGTAATAAATGTATCGATCTATTCGAAATCACGCCCGACTTGATTTCAGTTTCCACGATAATAAAAGTATTATAACCATGAGCATAAAGACTGTCTTGAATTGTCCAAGCATTGTATATAGGAAAAGAAAACATTCAAACAATGGGAAGGAAAAATTTGTTAGTTTGGCATGTATTGGATCTGATTGTCTCACATAGATGTATGCACACACACTGGCGCCAAAAAACCTAATAGTCAACAAAATCTACAAAACAAATTATTAATTTGTTCCAAACTTCTGTGGTCTTGGTTGGTATACTTGTGTCCTCCAGAGTTAGAGGCTGTCAAGTACAAATATTACCTTTAAATTTGTATAGCTGCAGTAATTTGAGTGTTCATGACTTTTCAAGACGAGATTTAAGATTAAAAACACAACTAAATCTTTCCAAAGCGTGAAATATTTAAAGCTGTATAGCTATTATAGTCTCTATACAATTATCGAAGTTTCTACAATTATTCAGTTGGTAGGTGACCTTCTTCCGTGAATACGAGTATGCTGTTGCAATAATTGCTCGTTAATATTTGAATGTCAAGTACGAGACTTGTTGGTGTGAGTCGAGGTTGTATTTCGATTTTAAATCATTGCAGAACTTAATAATTATTATATATTCTATTTCCAACTTTATAAAAACGCAATATGCGTTGTATGGTGAGCGAGATATTTGTGTGAAATGAACTCGAAATCTACAATCTTAAAATTTGAATTCTTTTGAAGGAAATATTTTTTACGAATTTTCTCCTCTGGGTTATTCTTATGAGATTTTCAAAATCTTTGAAATGAGTTTTCTAAGAAGTGGTGTTACCGATTGCTTCTCAAAACTGTACAGTATCGAATTAGATGAGGACACTTGTGTATGCCAAGTTTCAACTGATTTTGCATTTTTGTTTGACCTGAGGAGCGCGAGCAAAAAAAAAACATGTACTTTATTTTCGAGTATGGATGGGCTTAAAGCCTTTTTTACTCATCCAATTAGTTGATGATTATTTAAGTGTGTCCGTTTCAAGTTTCATCACAATTTGTTTTTCCGTTTGACCTTGGAACTGTGGAGAAATGCTGTGGAAAACAGAGACTGAAGAAAAAAAAGCTAAAAAACTAAACATTTTATTTTTCAATTTTCAAGTAGGCCTACGATCAAATAGTCTTCACGTACGCTCACATATTTATAATATAGTATATTATATTATTATATAGTTATAACGCGCATTGTGTTAGAAACTGAAGTCACATTGGACATGGGTTCGATTCCCGCATAAGGCATGGGCTTTCGTGAACGTTTTTTTCACATATCATCACTTCATCGTTTCATAATCACCAGCTCATTCGTACCCTAGTATAACCTATAACTGTTGGTGGGGTAGTTAAAATAAATAAATGATCTAAATACAATTTTATTATAATAATAGAAAATATCAATTACCTGTGCTCTTCGGTGTTAAACTTCTGACAATATCAACAACAGGCTCTTGATCACCAAATAACCTAACTTTCTTATACTTCCTATACAGATCCAGCATGTATTTCGGTACTTCGTTCTTCTTGTTGACTACCCTCCACCCTCCATCGTGCACCCCCTCAACGCGACCTCCCCCGGAACTGTTGACATCGAGCTCCTTGATTGACTGTTGGATGAGATTCACTTCCACTGTCGTGGTAATTACGTCTTGGTTACGTAATTTTGGTAAACAGAATGCCCAGAACCAGGAGGTTAACACAAACAATGTCAGCAGAGCACTGATGGTAGATACTGATGGCAACATTATCTCACAGACGGAAAGTATTAAAAGAATAGATCTATCAAATCACTGAAAAAGGGTTGGATTATAATTGAATACTTTTTCTTAATCGAAGGGAATATGAATTTCACAAATATATTCAACTCAATTGTATGGTAATCGATTTAGCGAACTATAATTCTCTTGTTATAACTTTTGAAAGGTAAAGACAAATCAAAATTCAAATTATTAAAAACACATATCTTTTTAATATAGGGGAAATGATATGCTATTTAACTTTTGTATTCGAACTTTCTATTCGTACTATCTTTTTCTTTTCGTGGATTCTTGTAAAAATATAATCCTAAAATTGAATAAATTCAACATTTAAAATGGTAACAAAATATATCCATTTGCACTCAATTATATTTCTGGTATCTTACACCAATCATAAAACAAAAACCTGACATTTCGCTAAATCGACTCCCAATGGACGCACTTGGAGAAAAAAAAAATGTTTGCTGTAATTTCAAACAGAAAAATATTCAAAATCACAAAAATTCAGTCACTTCATATCTTCATATGATGAGATATTGGGAAAGCCAACTAGATAGTTAACCGAACGGATATGGGAGCAGACGAAGAAAGAAGTAACCCACAGGAGCTGTCGAGGTCTGAAAGATACTGAACTAAAATACCTGATGCTGTTCGTCAAACATACATGCTATGTTCTGTTTTAGAGAAGATGATTAGCTTATTATGGGTACACTTGACATGGCCATAACTTTCAGATAATATTCTCACATCTCTACGAGAATAAAGCTTCTGCTACAACCATGCAATGATGTAAAAATACCAATCAGTTTAATCCGGTTCAACGATGTAAAAATATCAATGAATTTATATATAGGTTTGTATTTTTTATGACTTCTCCAAATTGCATATCACTTTCTGTAATCATATAACTATACCCAACTGTTGTAACTGTAAGTATCTTTAACTATATCATGTGAATACAAGGATGGGTAAAAAAGATACTATTGAATTCAAGCGTAGACCAAAGATATACAAAATGAATGGTATATCTTTGGTCTATATTTTATTCAAGCTGAGTGTGAATTTACAAGCAGCACTGTTGTAGGGGCTCGAATAAAAAGTAAAAGTCTGTTTCTGTTAGTCTGAGTTCCTGTTGAATCTTATGGAATATCACAAGGTTAATTGGTTTGTTCAGGTATTGATAAAATACTTTTATTTTTGGTTCAAGCTTTTTTTTGTATGTAAACTGTTTGGCATATCAGTTAGTTTTATAGGTTATATTTCAAACTAATTTAGGCTAAGATTAGTTAGGTTATTCTGAGAGTTGGTGAAAAATAGATTCAGATTAATTCAGGTTGTGAGCAACAACAACAACAACAACAGCAACAATCGCGTGGGTTACATAACATACCCGGGTCTTGATGTAAATAAAGTGGCCAAATTAAAGGACACAATATTGGTATCACATTCCATCTCATATTGAACCGATTAAAACCTATATCGTATTTCTACTTTAAAAATGTACCGGTAGGCCTACATCATGTTCTGAAAACTTGTTATATAATTATTTTTTAGATTTGGTAGAACAAAACAAACTTAACACATAAAACATGGATGCACATTTGAAAGACTGCAACAATGGGGTTAGGCTCTTCACCATAAATCAAGAGTAAACTAGGAATTACGAATTTGAACAATTCACACATTTTGTTTATGAAATAAGTAATTCTAACGAATCACCTGCTTTTCCGAGTAGTGATCGCTTATACTCGATTCTGTTTCACACAAAAATATCGTGTATATATAGTTGCACTAAAACTTGTCACGAGCAATACTATAGCGAAGTTGCATTCGAAAAATGTGTCTGGATTATACAAACGTGTGAGTAGCTAACTGCCAGTTTGAAGTTGTTATCAATCACCATGGTTACCGATGCTATTTATTTTCACCAACTCTCAGATTAGTAATCAGGGCCAATTAGTTTACTGTGAGATGCGCTTATAGATTTGTCTGAATACTATAGCTATTTCAAGTTTCTACTACACTAAACACACACATCTGTAAAGAGTTCTATAGTGTATCGATTATAAGTGTGCAATACAGAACAAGAATAATTAATTACACTGTGGACTAACACTTCGTTTTTCGAAAAAAAAATATTTCCATTATACACTTATACATACGGAACATGAGGGACACAAATGTATTATCAATGTGCAATGTGCTCGGGCAAGTGTTTTCTATTGTTACAGAATTTCTTGGATAAAGTAACTGGAAATATTAACTGAATGATTTGTGTACATTTTATTATTTTCAAATAACTATTTGTAGAATGAAGTCATTCCGTAGCGTTGAGTTTACATGGTTTTCTGAAACTTTCCTAATCGTACGTGTATATAATTTTTTTTATTTTTTTTTTATAATAATAATAATTCTTTATTTTGACTATTGATCTTGTCACAAAGATATCAGTCACGTCACATAAGATATACAATCGTATAATAATTAACTATTATATTCAGCCACCCTCGGTAGCTCGGTCAGCTGAGGCACCGCTTCAGAAACTGAAGTCATTATTGGGCTTGGTTTTGAGTCCTGCATATGGCATGGATTTTTGTAAAAGTACTTTCATATCATCCCATCATAGCTTCATAATCAACTGTTCATTCGAATCCCAGTATAACCTAGTTATCTGTTGGTGGGGTCGTTAACCAAACAATAATCATCCATCTATAATATTCAGACCCCTGCTCAGACTGATTTACAATAACCTCTCTCATCCCGAAGAATAATTAGAAAATGATCGCGGACGGTTTTTATTGCCTATAGAATATTTATTTCCTCTTCCCTCTTGCGTGCAAAATGATTATTCTGTTCGATACCAACTATTATTTATTGACAGAAATATCAAACTGTTATCAACTATGTTATCAGTTACATGCATATATTTATATTCAAATTTCCCGAGCGATTTTGCAAGAGCATATATATATCGTGGGTTCAGATCAGCCTCCCAGATAGTATTGCTTGTCAGATATCGATTCCAGCCGACTGTGTTGTAATCGGCCGAGCTACAGGAGGACAGGAAAAGCATTCGGAGTTGAAATGAAATTAAGTAAAGATATGAATAGAAAAGGATGAATATAATGGTATAATGGTATAGATAGGTGAAATGGTGAAGATGAATAAAGAAAATACCGACGCTAATAGATATTACTCATTTGTGCAGTGCGTCGTTAAACCCAATGTGAATGAACAAATGGAACAAATAATCGAAATTTTGATAATTAAAAAACTGGGAAAAATTGAGTTTCTTTGTTGTAATTTGGAGCTAAACCTATGCACCTAGAAAAAAAACCTAACCGTATGCAGGTAATTAAAAGCCCATTAATTCACTTATTTAGAATTATAATATTTTTTTCCAGTTTTGCTCAATTGGCTAAACCTTGTTATATTATAAGACAATCTCACACAAACAAGCCAGATTTTTTCAGAATTCGAAATGCAATCTTCGACAAGCGCATCCAATTAAATCATCCGATCATTTCATGATAATTATTTACAAAATGCAAGTGTCGATGTGATTGCAAGTCAAACAATATTACAAGAGACGGACAATAATATTCACCAACTGACATTATCCAAACCACAATCTGTCTGTGTTAATAAGTTCACTAGTTCGCTGTATTACTGTAGTATGATTGCTATAATCATTTTGTTACTTGAAAGAAGCCTATATCTTATCTTGGGCTTACATCAGTGGTAACATTACAGTTTCACCCCTCTTATCAGTATTGAGATAGCTATATATTATACAGAATGATGTGAAACATTGTGAAACGTTTGTTTACACCCTAAAGCTGCACTAATCTTGTTGCATGTGACAGAAAGAGATGAGAATTGATATACACATATATATATATATATATATATATATATATATATATATATATATATATATATATATATATATATATATATATTATAGTTTTGAAGCTTTCACGACGTATATTTGGATGAATATTATTGTTTCGGGTATTTTCGTCGTGTAATAAAAGAGAAAAAGACATTTCAATATTTAAATGTTTTAACTCAACGTTTCAAGCCAATATTAGGCCCTTTATCAAGAGAATTAAAAATGATAGTTTCTTCTACAATAAATCGAGAAAATATAGAAAATATAAACGAAAAGAAAAGATAACAAACTTTTATTCATTTTTTATATTAACATATATTTATTTTTGTAATCTTTTATTACACGACGAAAATACCCGAAACAATAATATTCATCCATACATATATATATATATATATATATATATATATATATATATATATATATATATATATATATATATATATATATATATATATATATATATTTATATTAAATTTGGTAATATAATATAATGTCTTTTGAGCTGACAGCCAGGCATTAGTTATTAGTTGCGAGTTTTTCGATGTATCTCTATTTTTCTATTTTGTTTTGCTATTCTGTCACAGCTTGACAGTGGTTAAGAGGCTACTTCACACCTCACAACCCATGAGTAAAACTGTGTATTCATTTTGTATCCATTCATATATTCACATATTAACATATTACATTTATATATTTATATTTTTATATTATTTATATATTTTATTTATATATTTTATTAATATTTGAATATGTTATGAGTAGATACCAAAAACAATAAACTTCTATTCTAATCTATTCTTTCCGAGTCCGAGTGGTCGAGTGGCTAGCACACTGAAGCGTCATTCAGGAGACTGGGGTTCAATTCCGGCCATAGTCGACCAACCTGACAGGAGTTTTCCCTGTCGTTCAGGTCAATACTTGGATAGTTCCTTAACAGCAGGCCACGACTGACTCCTTCCCGCTATCCAAAAACATCTGATGAAAATAAAATAATCTTTCATTTCACCATCTCATTCATCTTATAGGTCTATACCATTCACCGATGTCAATAGAAAGTATAGTCATCAATACAGTGCGTCGTTGAACCCAAAATAAATGAACACAAATAAATTCTTTCTCTCTCCCTCTCTCTCTCTCTCTCTCTCTCTCTCTCTCTCCCTCTCCCTCTCTTTCTCTCTCTCTCTCTCTCTATGTATATATTTGTATTTATTTATTTTCATTTTCGTCCAAGTGGATTACAATACAAAATGGAACATTTTTGAGTTAATCATACGGACAGTCAAGGATAAAATAAAAGATCAAACACACAAACAAACAAAAAATAATATATCCAATAAGCGTTGTCCCAGTAATTCTAAAACTAAATCAAAGTGACGTAATTCAAGATATTATAACAGTATACAGGGATGTCAAAAAAATGAAAAACAAACCTCGGACTGCATATCTATTGAGACCTAAAGATACTACATAGTTGTATAATTTAACCTGTATATTTCACACAATATTTCGCATGTATGGTAGTACTCGATTATGGATGCCCGAGAGATTTAAGGGTGATGGGTGGAGAGGGTGGAGTGAGGGATAGGGGTTGTGGTTGACCGTGTTCAGATTCTTAAAGGACCAATTCTTGCTCTTACCTGAATATGAAACACAAACATGCAATAGACATCCTAAACCCCCCAGGGTCACCGTTCGATACCCCGACTGTATTTGTATGGACATAAAAATGAATAGCATAAGTTGAGGTTGACAAGTTTAACGTGAACTAGATCATAACAAAATAAACCAATATTTACATTTTAAATAATCCTATAACTAATATAGACCATAGAATATTCATAGAAGATTGATTCTATCTTTCGCTTCTGCGCGCTAACGTCCAATTTTCCACCGTATTATCGATTTTCACGATTTTCATTCTCTCACATGTTTCGTGCGCATTCTGACGTCATAACACACCACGTTGCTACGACCAATCAGCGACGAGGAAACGGTGTGGTCGTGGATAGACCGGGTAGGCCGGCTGATGATAGAAGGGTGAATTGCATGGGATGGTTGCTCTAACACCGGCACCATATCTTGTTTTGTTAATTTCTCGTTTGTTGTTAATTTAATGTGTTATTGGTGTGAGTGGGTGCGTGTGACTGGTGAAACAGATCTGTATTATAATATATTGAAAGTTATTATTTGAATATATAGAATAGTTTGTTAGATGGTTTTAAATTGGGTGAAAAACAGTAACATGATGAACGTGTCTGGACTTGGTGAGTGAACTATTTTTTCTTAGATTTATCACTGTATAATTTGTGTTTTCCCTTATTTGTCAAGTTTCGAAAATCAAAGATGGAGTATATAGTTTTGGGATAGTGGCTGGGACAATAATATGGAAACTATTGTAGTATGGAGCTTCGACAAAGGGCAACAAGGGGTTCTATAAAAGAGTCAAGATGTATAAACCCGGATGTACGTACCTATATCGAACCCTAGTGTAAGTTTGGTTCGACTGTTGGAATGAATACTATTATTAATACCATGATTACATAATGAAAGTCAGTGGAGTGAAAATGTTCAGCTTGTCATACGATCGATGGTCAAGAAGGTTCATTGTCATTCTAAATTCGTCGGAAGAACTAAATTCAGTTTAGTGAGATTTGTATTCGTTTATTTGAAAGAGCTTGAAAAGAGAAGGCTTGAGTTGGAAGTCACAGGAAAGTTCAAAAGTTCGAATTAAAATCGCAGTTATTAAAACGTGTATTTTCAGTTTCAAGCTTGAATACCGGTACTTCATTTCCACTATACGTACAATTATTTTGATGTGAATATGTCAATAATATCTATATACGAAAATTAATATTACAGCAAAAGTGTTAATATAATTTATGCAAATTTTAATCAACAAGAGTTCAATGGTCGAAAGTATAGTAATATACAAAGTTGTACTAAATCGGACATATTATCTTAATCGTAATATGTGCGAGTTCAAAAATCAAAGTTCACTTATTACTATATTGACAAACATTTTCGATGCTCATAAAAATAGTTAGTCATATCAAAATAGAACATTCTTCAATAGTGTGCGCAAGATACTTTCAGAATGGCTGTCAATCGGGAATATAATATTATGTATACAGTAAGAGATCTATGTAAGTAAAAAGGTGAAAATACATTTAATTATGCTAATACCGCTAGAGAGTCGATTCAACGATTGAATGAAACATCCATTCATTTGTCGTTAACATTAAACAATATCAACATTTAAATTACCCATATAAAAATAAAAATAATAATCGGAAAGAAAAGTGATGCAACAGTATGTCTTAAATTAAATATCTATTTATGTAGTTAATGCGATGAACAAGGCAAAGATAAGATTTATAAAAAAACATACCTTATATTTCTGGAGGTTTAAAACTAGCGCGCCGATTACGGAAATAACCTGAAGTACATTCGCTAACGCTATGGCGATCATTCAGTGACAGCTGTGCGGATCCGGCTTGTACACATGCAAACCTGTGCACCCAGGCTGCATACCGGCGTTTCGTATTATTCAAACACATTGTATTCGTGCTACATTTTATTGTCTTTTCTCTGTTAGTTCGAAGAGTTTTGATAGTATAATTGTACTTTGGTCTACAAGAAAGTGCAGATATTAATAGATATTGCAAAATATCAAGTAAGAAGTGAAGCGAGTATACTCTGTAAACAAAATAACCTACAAAAATATTGAACCAATTATTCATTTATTGAAACATTTTAAATGTCTGAATTCTGGTGAAACGGTACATGTGCAAGTTTAATTGAATATCTGATATAACTACGAGAGAAAGAATAAGAATCATGCCTACCAGTGATCCAAGTTATTTAAATTTTAATAAAGCGTTTAATTTGAAGTTACTCTCCGAATTGGGTGAGTTTAAACTTTGAAAAATATATTTGTTTGATTATATTGGGTTCCGACGCACTGAAATGATGACTAGGACCTATTGGTGTCGGTGAGGGATAAATGAAATGATTGGGAAGATGCCATGAAAACGTTGTTCTTTCAGGTTTTTGGTACAGTGGGAAGGGATCAGTACAGCATTCACTGAGACTTGGTGCAACCTCGACCAACTTCGGTCAGGGTCACAATGGTCGACTCTGACGGGAATCGAGCCCCAGTCTCCTGCATGACTTTAAAATGACTTGGCCTAATTGTAATCACGAGGCCTACAACGAAAATGTATTATCAACTTGACCAGTGGCTATATAATCAATAACAAGCACAGACTTTTCCCCGTCATATATTTGTCATGATATATGCAGTGTTTTTATCACTCAGCGTAAAAAAATGTTGTCACATCACATCCGTAGCTCGTTGTAACAGAACGGACCACTTTTATTTCAGTTATACATCTACATTTCTTTTAATAAGTACACCATTGATACATTAATTATTTTAATCGAATTATTATCATAATTGTACTTATAATTTTAATTTTAGTCTTGAACTGAATGCAATGACAAGATTTTTTTGTTGCATTCAGTGAAATATTTTCCTTCTTTGATACGTCCTATAATAATCACCTCTTTAATACGTGCTATATTATTATTTTCATTTCATATCCCATCACTTATTCTTAACTGCAAGTTGCATGTAATTTTATGTGTGCTGAAATATATGAATTTAAAGAATGAGAAATAATTAAATAAATCCATGAACAATGTGCAGTGAAGTAAGGCCCGAATTTATCAAGGTTATATTCGAGAAATGTTAATTTTTTATTTACAAGTTGTATAGGACTGAATCAATTTTCGTACATTTTTATGAAGTGAATGTTGAGTATCTTTCCTAATGAAATCATCTTCGACAACGAAAATTATGGTTACAACGTACACAGTCTCGACTTTCGAGAAGTAAAGTAACAAACATTTGCATTCACCGGTATGATGTCTATATTGATTATTCTGTACGGCATCCATGCATGCGTACTTTTGGTCATACGAATTAATTATAATGACAAGGCACACGAATATCTGAATCGAGAGATCGGAATAACCTCAAATGACCTAGCTATTGGTGGTTTCGATACAAACAATAATCAGCAGTGATAAAAGTTGTACAGATATGTTGGTCGTTGGGTTGAAGAAAAAACTGAGGTTTAATCATCTTCATAAGTTTTAAGAATCTCTCGACGGTATCCAAGAGAAATATCGCTAATATTTACTTCAAACATAAACTGAAGATATACACGTCATGCTTTAGTCAATGCCTGAAATCGAGCTCGGTTTTTAATTTAGACAGGTTGCATAAGTCGAGCTTGTTGTGTAGATATAGGAAGGAGTCAGTCTTGGTGTGATAATTGGGGCCACTTCAACGACAAGCCTCATATAGTCTGTGCACAAGTACTTTTACTGGTTAAAAGTAAAGTTGAAGATGAGGTGTAAATATAAAAAACGTATATTGTTTATTCGAGAAAAGGCTATATCTCGAGTGCCAAAGATCGAAGAAACTAATCCTAAGGGATTCTTAGGATCCTAATAACGCTAATACCTCGTTCATATCACAGAATTTAACTACAGTTAAGTAGATAACGTTAGTTAAGTCATAATGTGAACGGAACTTGGTTAGTAGTTAACTCTAGTTATGTCTTAACTAAGTTCCTTGAACTCAGTTAGCTTAACTGCGATCAAAATTCACCGCCTTCTCAAAGAGCAACATCATTCGTATCGTCACATTGTTGGTTCAAAGCAAGGCCCTCTATATTATTTACATCATTTGAATTATAAAGATGGCTTTGTTCAAAAACAATGCAAGATATCAACCGAAAATCTGTAAATCTTTGAAATGCAATATAAAAATCAACAACCATTTCATCGCAGTCTGTGTGAACACTTAAACTCAGTTAAGAACGGTGTCATCCATGATGATAACTAAAGTTAGCTTAACTGCAGTTAGTTATCCTAGTGTGAACGAGGTATAATGAAGTAATCGAACCACGGTCTTCCGAGTGACGGTTCAGAATCCCACCAACTGCTTCATCAGTCTCTGTGAAAAATCAAAATTTTAAAGCAACTGGTAGTTAGAACAATCGCCCTGTAAGTTATCACTGTCGTAACTCGTAACCTAACTGTCGTATTTTTCATTTCCCATTTATTGATATATGAGAGTAAAATGAATGTGATTATATTTTATATTCAATAAAATTACTCTTTCAAATACTAGACCTGCAACATAAATTTTACTTTCCTGTATAGTTATAAATGGGAGATTAAATAAGATACGACAGTTAAGTAAGTAACCATGCACTTACGATAGTCACAACTTACAGAAATGAAGCCCCAAAATGAGTGACGTTGATGATTTGCCAAGTGTTTATTATATAGGATATGAAGGAGTTTTCTGCCACAAGTTGTCATGCACAGCGAAATAAAACGAAATAGTATACACGAATCGTCAACCACATATACTTTTGGTATCTTTTCCTCATCGTCACGGTTATAAATACGTTCTCTTCAGTATCTCTTCCGTGTTTCTATTAAATGATACTTATATTTAATTCTATATTATTCTGTGTCTTCGAAATACACATGATATCAGAAATACTACGAACTTTGTACGAATTTAAAAAAATATTTCGGATTTCTTCACGGTGTTTCATTCTTTAACAAATCTAGCTGAGTTTCAATTGCAATCACCTATATATACATATATTTATATATTATATACAATACGATAAATGTACAAAAAATCAAAATTGATATGAAAACAATAAATTTGTAACGTGTGACATGTAGCGTGTACATCCGCTCCAATCTCGACCTTGGCGTTAGAGATATCACAATAATGTGATATCAAAATGTGTTGTTGCAACACATTTGCACACATCCGTGGATACAAGTACGACCATTATTACAACAATCAAGACTCAACTGCTGTCCTTTAGGTGCAAGGATGCAAGGTTAAGGTCAATCAAATACACTGAATAATAAAAGCCTTCTTTGAATCATAAATAAAATAATAATTATGTAAACGTTCATTCTATTAATTAATTCATTGAATCTGCAAGACAACAGGGTAACAGAAGTACTTTGATGTAGAAAGAACGTGCGAATATTTTTCAACAATGCCATTTTAAATACACCATTGGTGTCAGATTTGTTTTCATCAGTCAGGTCGTGTTGAATTGTTGCATTGCTGACGACCAATAACAATTGCATTTCAAGTAGATCGTGTTCATCATAGCCATCTCTCTCTCTCTCTCTCTCTCTCTCTCTCTCTCTGTCTCTCTCTCTCTCTCTCTCTCTCTCTCTCTCTCTCTCTTTTCACATTGGTTAGCAGTTTTATAGTTGTATGCGGATCTGTTTCAATTTGATTTGAGATAAAGCTCGGTATAACTGTAACAGTGAACGGGAGTCTTGAAAGTTATATTATACCTGTATCACGATATCCCTTGAATGACTCGCTCTTTTTACAAACGCTGAGTATCAAATACCTTATTATATAACCCACGGTTTGCTGAGAATAATAATATATAGGTTGCATTTGATGGAATTGGAAGCACATAATTCTTACAATTATATTTGGTCGTATAATGGATGCCGGTAGGTGAAATATATATAGTTTGAAATATAATCATACAAAATTAAATAAACAAACTTTTTCCAAGGAATATATTTTTTATGTTTCATATTTTATATAATATCGAATTTTATGCTTCAAGGGTTTTCCTAAACCACAGAGCCTACACGCAAAGACACATTTTCAGCATCAACAAAAAATAAAGCATGTGTAGTAGTTGCGGTGTCTTTCCATTTGACAAATATATTAATTGCCATATTGTAATGATTGTATCAAAACAGAAATTAAAATATTGTTACTTATTGATGAGCGTAGCGAAGTCTCCATCCCACTTTTATAAGGCTTTGTCTGTGTGTTTTTTTTTTTTTTTTTCTTTTTGTTTGTTTGTAAGCACTCCACAGGTCGCAAGGGTTGACTGATCAACATGAAACTTTTTTTGTTCACGCAAACTCATCCAACTTAGAACTGTATAGTTTTTGGGATGAATCGGTCGGACCGATTTTGAGAATCATCATGTCAAAGTTTCTAAAAACCCCATAAGATTTGGCTGGGCGGAAAATGTTGAAAAATAAAATCTCTCCAAATGGGATGAAATTTTCTCTAAATGTGTATACATGGATTTTACACATTATTACGATTTTTCAAGCAATTCTGATCAGTCATTTTGAAGAAAAAAAATAAAATGACTGATAATATTCATAAAATATATCATAAAAATTGTGACAGAATTAAGTTGTCAAGATTCACTGCTTTCTAGATTCAAGAGTTGATCAACAATGAAGTATTTTTTATATGCGTCAAGGTGTGTAGAATACCAGAGTCAATGAAGTGGCAAGAGTAGAACTACTTTAACGACTTGCATAGCTTATTCAGATATCAAGGTGTGTAGAATACCAGAGTCGATAAAGTAGCAAGGGTAGAACTCCTTCAAGGACTTTTATACCTTATTCAGATATCTCGCTCATCTTACAACGCATATTTCGCGTTTGACTAGTCAACTTATAAATATTGTTATGGAAAAATAGGATTTTTTTCAAGTATTGGTGTGTGCCTGGAAAGCACAATTCTTTGTGTGTAATATGCCGAACATTTTGGTTCGTTCTGAACCCCCAACCCGACTAGTTTGGATAGGAACGGATTTTTTTCATTTATTGGTATATCATTTCGAATATTTATTCTTGAGTTGTGTTTTTGAGAGTAAGATCAGTTTTTGAACATTGCTCTGACCACTCAGTAGGTCTATTACATGTTTTGTCAAATTAGTTTTATTTTTGGGTTATCGCATTTCAATGGTCAAGTGTGTTTATTTAGTATATATTACGAATGAAAATTCATCCTATAAGCTTCATTTTTCAATCAATATCTTCAGTTATAGGTCAACTTGTCAACTTCTGTTGAACTTTCCTTGTCTTTCTTGTGTGTTTTTTTATGTAATTTAAAGTTGATTATTGCAGTCATTACCATAAGTCACGGCTTTGTGAAAAAGCGATTATTATTTTGGTTATCTGGACGTTTCATATTTTTTGTTTCCTCAATAATGTAAAAAAAATCAGAAAAGTATTTTCTGAAAAATGCTGTTGATAATCGATCCGTCACAAACATTTTCATGATTAAACTTTTTATCACATGTCACAGCTATGTTTGCTTTTTCTATTGGGCTTCGACTTTTCCATAAAGGTCTCATTATATTTTTGAAAATCGTAT
>OZ023328.1:37342072-37427072 GCA_964007535.1 Brachyptera risi | reverse complement strand
TTGTGATGTCCAGTCCGTACAATCCTACCTAATCATCCATAGGCCATAGCCTCCTTTGTGACAAGCTTCTTAAAACATAAATCAATGCATTTTCAATACTAATCGTTATTTTATTTTAGTTTATTAATAATATTAGTTGTTTGTAGCTCTAAGGCCGAAAAAATTAATTGAAGAATTGCATACTATATTATAAGACTATTAAAATAGATTATTTGAAGCTAAACGTTATCACAAATAATACGCGACGCAAAATAACGCTTATGACCTAGTTCTATAAAGGTGGAGGATGCTGCTTTTATAGTATATTGACCGTCGTAAAATCCATTACGCAAAGCTAAGACACGGAAATTCATAACTTTACATTCATTTAATGACTTGAAATTGTGGCTGTGGCAAGGGGTATTTGAGGGGGAAGTTCTTATTTACAGTAGACAGCATGCATTCGATTTAGATTTAGCTTCGACCTACATAAAACGAATGACATTTTCAATAATAATATTATTTAATCTCTCAATTGATATACAATGGAATATTGAAATGATTTGTCGAATAATACGAGAAAAAGTGATGATGATGACTCAACGACCCCAACAACAGCTACATTATTTGAGGGTACGAATGAGCAGATGATAAAGGAATATTGTTTATAAAGACCGACTGGACTATCTCAGAAGCTACGCTTTTTTCAAGCTGAATATCAATAAACATTACGAGAAATTTAATTTATTTTCATTCTGAGATATTAAAACTTTGAAGAACAAGTTCTTAGTTCTTTACTATTATAATTTTGATATCTACCATTAACCGTGATTCATTCAGTCAGGGCACTGCTTTAGAAACTGAAATCAAGTCAGGCGTTGGTTCGAGTCCCGCGTTAGGCATTTTTGTGTGTGTTTAAACATCATGTATATACATCTCTTGAACAATTAATAATATACTACGTATCCACTGTCTGAGATTCATCTACAGCATCCACTCTTCTGTATACCCCTCCAAATAATTGAGCTGTTGGTGGAGTTCATAAACACTAATCACCAATCACCACAACACTAATCACCATCGCATGCATAAGAGACCATGTTTCTAATTGGTGGCAGCTTATCAACAAAACTTGTGCACAATTCTCGTGTCGTGTTGCAATGTGGTTATCAAAAGAAGAACGCATTTTATTATTTAACAAGTTAATAATGTGCTCCTAAGTTATCGTTGTGAATCACAAAAACCGATGTGTGGCCACACAAACGTTTAGTCCATTGGTATCTCAGTGTGAACTGTCTTGTGCTGCAGTGCTTCACAAAGAACTTCAGTCGATGTAGTTCTCAGTTAACTTAGTGGTTGGTTTGTTTTGTTTTTAGTCCTCATATAACCTATAGGTTTACTCTCAGATTAGCTATAGGTGTTGCCTGTTGGTCCACTTATAATTCCTAGGTGTTTGTATAATGTGTCTATGTTTCCCTAAGAAAACCACAGGTGTTGGTTTGTGATGTTTTTAGTCCTCGTATAACCTAGGCTTTGAATGCCGTGATTGTGAGGACATTAGATAAGCTTGGTGTTGATATACATGTGTTTTATCATCCCTTTGTATAAGGTGATGATTTTTTACATAGTATTTTATCGTACTCAGATAGCCTAGGTGGTTGTATATATATATATATATATATATATATATATATATATATATATATATATATATATATATATATATATATATATATATGTAAATTAATGTATATGTTAATTGATGGTGGGACCATCAAATAGCTGAACTGTGAGTGAATTGTCCTAATATAATCTAGGTTTTGGTGAGGTCCATTAGGGGTTGACCTAATCTGTTGATGTAGTTTGTGGTGTCCTCATATAAGCTGTGCGTTGGTTGTGGTCCTCAGATAACCCGCCCCACCTGTTGTAGTCCTCATTTAATGAGGTCCTCAGTTGGTTTATGTTGTCCTCAAATATAAGGTAGGTCTTCGAAATACATGTGACGGCTACTGTACTGTACTGTACTGCTGACTTAAAATTATAGGATATAATAAGAATATTCGTAATGGTTCACCGTTCAAAGATTGTCTAAAAGGAATATTGAAAGCCGCCCCCGTGGCTCAGTCAACTATCACCGAGTGGTAGAAACTGAAGTCAGGTCGGGCGAGGGTTCGAGTACCGCATAAGGCATGGGTTTTGTAAACGTCCTTTCACCTATCCTCCCTTCATCGTTTTACTATCACCCGCTCACTCGTACCCCCGCATAACCGAGCTGTTGATGGGGTCGTTAATCAGAATTAAAATAAATAAAGTAGTAGATATTGAATATTAATAAAACAACTATTTTTCCAAAAAAATAAAAGACAATACTTATTTCAGTAATGATCAGTAGTTTTGTAACACTGTGATGTAATAGTGGTCAACGCTCTTTATGCCCACTCCAAGTATTTGCGCCAAATATCGTATGATTGCCTCCGGGTACCCGGGTTCGCATCCACGGTCGATTGTATCTCAGCTAACAGATGTGTACGCCGAGTATCTGGTTCGCCGACTGATTAAATGCATAATTCAGGTTAGACTTGAATCGAAATGATGTAATGTTGTTTGGAAAGTTCAAGTTCAATGTAGGCCACAGCCAACCATGCCTGTAACACAGCCATGTACCGTTGACGGCGGAGGATTTCTATCCATTGTCAAACTTATGCAAGCTGATTCAGTGTTAATCCCGGCTTCGACCGATCGAGAGCAACCTTGCTCGATACACTTCACAAATATAAAGATTTACACCTCGATTTAATAATATTCCTACTTCCTAGGGATACTTCATTCAATACTATTATACAATGAGGTTATTTTGAAAGCGTAGAAATATATTCGTTGAGATTTGTATAACTTATTTGGCAAATTAAAAATAAATTAATATTAATTTACTATTAAATTAATTGTGCCAGTGGCATTTGCCATGTACACATTTCCCATTTGAAGTGTTATTTTGACGCGTGCATTCATTTCTGGTGCCCATCTGACATAAAACGGTTTTCGACTAGAAGTTATTAATTATTAGTAATTGTACTTCCTTGACGATTAGACGTGTGTAATTGTTGTGCGACAGGAAGTGTGAAATAGTTGAAACAATTGAAACAGTTATTTTTGTGAAGCGATTATCAAACTCGTTCGAAAAATGCCTCACCCCCAAACGGCTTACCGATCGATTGGTAATAATATTGGCGGCGGTATGAAGAAGCGCCGCTCTAATCGTAAAACGAATCAGACGCGACGTCGTACAAGTAAGTTGAATAAGTCTCCGAATAGTGAATTAAAAATTATAAATTGTAGTTTGCAACTAGAAATAGAACTGTTTGGAACCTGATTGAGGAGAACCGGAACCTGCGGATTTTTTTTTGATACCGGAACTCTTTATCTTCTTCAAGAATCGTAACCGAAAATACACAGAGGGTCAGATCACTGAAAATGAAATAAAATTGTATGTAATGATATTTACTTACCGGTACAGGTAGCTGAGTGGTTAACGCTCTTGCTCCGTGTGACCCGGGAGGTAGTAGGCATCTCGGACCCGGTTCGATCCCCGCTACCATCCATCTTTACAGGGGTTTTTCGTGGTTTCCCTCTGTAGTCTAGGCTAATGCCGGGATGGTTCCCACAATATAGGCCACGACCGCTTCCTTCCCACTATCCTTCCCATTACCCATAAAAACCTTCATCTCATCATCCCATCATCTCATTAATCATTCATCCGACGCCAATAGATCTTAGTCATCATTACAGTGCGTCGTTAAAACCCAATATAAAAAAGATATTTACTTTGCTGTGACGACGGCCACTCGGCCTTGTCAACGTGCACTTGAAGCAGCCGCGCAGCCGCCGTGTTCGTATGTGGGTGGCTATAACCCGTTACAAATAACTACACGTTTTATGTTATTTCACGTAAATGATAAACCATGTTTCAGCGATTACTATATAATACCTGCAATAGCGTGTTGATAGTGCTAGAAACATGTCAACGCTCCGAATAATACAGGAAACCTGCGTTTTTGGTATCTTTTTTTTGTTTCAAAATACGTTTATTGTACTATATTTAAAGCCGGTTGTACGACGTCTTGGTGAATTATTACAATCCGGGGAATTTAACAAAAATATTATTAGATATTTAAATTTGTTGATGATGGGTAACAAATGTTATTTGATGATTTTTTTTCTGTTTGTCCAATCCATATAAATTTAGTACATTTTTATACTATAAATTGTTTGAATTAATGAAACAGCGACTCATTGCAAACCAATTATTTTACCATTAGAGCTGTAAGCAAAATAATAAATACGACGGATCAGCTCGTGAAATCCATGCTGTGTGAGTAGAATATGTCAATTGAATTATATTTCAAAATGTATCTATGAAATGAAAAGTTGAAACATTAAAATCCCCTGCGGGGTGATAGTACCCTCCCTCCCTCCACTCACTGTATTTTCATATACACGCAGGCTTCGCAGTCTTATGTGACTTTATATAGCTATTGTGACCATTATAATTATTTATGTACATTTTCATCAAAGTTTTATGGCGCCCTTTCAAAATTCTTGCCCCTCTCTGACCTAATATTCTGGCTATGCTACTATTTCAAATGTGTATGTTTCGTCTGTTATATGAAAAATGTTTCATAGACTTGTGTCCACGAGAGATGAAGGTGATCTACCAACTGAATAAGTCTAAAAATTCATATAATTGGGAACATGCGTGAATCTTGAATTCGATTTAAATTACATTATTTCGTAAGCATGTTTTTCATATTTTCTTCTCATTTAATATATTTGGTCCAACGACTGCACTATTCTGATGACTAAGATCTATTGGCGTCGATGAATGATGGTTTATAAGATGGTGAGAAGCTGTGTCGAACACCGAGACGCGTGGCCGAGTGGTAACATACTGGACCGTCATTCGGGACACCGGGGTTCGATTCCCGCCATGGTCGATCATCCTGACAGAGTTTTTTTGTGGTTTCCCTCTGTCGTTCAGGTTGAAACTGGGATGGTTTCTTAACAACAGGCCCCGACCGACTCCTTCCCACCATCCAAAACACCTAATAAAATAACCTTTCATCTCATCATCCCATTATCTCATTCATCATCCACCGACGCCAATAGATCGTAGCCATCAGTATAGTGCGTCGTTAAAACCCAATATATACATATATATATATATATATATATATATATATATATATATATATATATATATATATATATATATATATATATATATATATATATATGTATATATATATATATATATATATATATATATATATATATATATATATATATATATATATATATATATATATATATATATATATATATATATATGTATATGTATATATATATATATATATATATAGCTGTGTCGAAGGATTATTCTATCAGATGTGTTTGGGATATTGGGAAGGAATCCTCAACGACAGACGGAAACCACGAAAAACCGCTGTTAGGATAGTCGACCAAGGCGGGAATCCATCCCGGTCTCCTGAATGACAGTTACATTATATACAGTTACAGGACCATTAAAAGTCGAGAATATATTAAACATCTGAATGAGCAATGTAATGATCAGCGTTTTAGAGAAGCTCGCTGCAAATCTATGCATACCATATAGCTCTGATTTGGAAGATGTGGTTGTGTATCTAATCGTATTCCGTTCTGAAAAATTATCGACCATCAAAATACCACAACTTACAATTATAACGGTGATATGTGAATTTGTCAGGCTGGTTGACACGCTCCAACAGTCAAGTTATATATAATATATTGTCGAATTGCGTGTAGGCCTATATGGTTTGATTTGAGAAATGACAGAACTAACGAATTTACCATTTTTCCATATTATAAAGTCATTTTTATTCCTGAATATTCCCTCGTTCATTAGTTCCAGTATATGTAGTATCATTATTATTATTATTTTCATTATCGAAGCTATCATTTCATTTTGAATAGAACCATTCCCAGATTTAATGAACTTATATTTTGTTTCTTGTCCTTTTATCATTCCATTATTTTATAAATGTTATTATTGTTAGTTTTCATATTTTAATTGATTGACTTCTCTCTTCATGTTTCATGCAATCTTAATATATAAGACAGAATCTTGGATATATATATACATATATATATATATATATATATATATATATATATATATATATATATATATATATATATATATATATATATATATATATTTATTTATTTATAATGAGTGTATTATAAATCATAGTCTCTGAACATAATTACCTAATTTCCCGAATGGACCATCGTCTCATTAAATCCAGTCTGATGGAAAGATCTGAAAGAATCTCGGATGAAAATCCATCTATCAACATAACTGTTTGGCTGCATGTCCCTTTCATGAAGAGCACACAACACGCGGCTTACATGAGACGCCGTGACGTCACGCGACGCTTGTGTCGGGTTAGACAAACGGCGGAACTGTAGACACGTCATGTACACGTCAAAACTAACACATGGATTTGTCTAAAGGAACGTTTTAACATTTCAAACTTTGTTTTCAATCAGTTTTTTTTTAAATCATCTTCTAATTGGTTTGTTTTCACACGTCGTATAGCAATTTATTAGTTTGTTGTTTGTGTTGAAGTTACTTTGATTTAACTCAATCACAATATAGTGGAAATCTAACAGACTATGGGTAGAGTATTTGTGTATAGGCCTAGTTATTGTTTTATTTCATTGAATTATTGGCAGAGATTTCTCGACAATCACTCGGGACTAACAATGGAAGAAATCCAATTATTGGAAAAGAGGCGCGTAGAATTTTAAAGATGGTCGAAGATATGATATATGTGCATATATATATATATATATATATATATATATATATATATATATATATATATATATATATATATATATATAGGAATAATATAGGCCTACACACAATACATATTTACAATCAATCGAGTGGATACTTTTCTAGATATCTCTACTATCCAGATCCATTTAAAAAAATGACTCAAACTTGTTGAATTGACGTATGAAACTGCGTGTTTGATTGTAACAACAATGTCGGAATATTTTACCACGAGGATTTCAATCAATCGCTACGTCACGTCTTGTGTTTTCCTACACTATAAGTGATTCGCTGCTAAGGTAACACTGCCATCTCTGCTTTTTGAAATTGAAATAATTTTTGACATGATGAAACTATAAAAAAAAAAAAAGAATAACAGATGCTTACAGTAACATGAAAAGTGTAAGGTTTGAAAAATCGAACAGGAGGAATTTTAAATAAGCAAGCATTTGTTATTTATTGTAATATCTCGACAGGTAGTGTAGGCGTTATGTGGCGTTATATAAGAATAGGTGGTATGAAGTTATCAAAAGATTTATTCAAGGAGGAAATCATATTTAGCCCGTAAAATCTAATTATCTGGAGAAATTATTACTTTTTTTTAATAATCATTGAAACTTAATTCAAAATCATTCTAAGACTATGGATGAAAGAATTCAGCAACGATTAAAATCAATTCATAATTGTCCAAGTGACGCGAATTATCAAACAATTATTTATATTTTATAAAAAAGATTAATTAGAAACGCATATTAAGCTGTCGATTTTTTCATTCAAATTCATTCAGAGAATTCATCGACATTTAGATTTTTTTTAATAACATCGAAACTTGATAATGTTTGTTAATAATGTAAATAATGTATACTATATTGTTATAATGTTATGTTTGATAACGGTTTTTTATGTTATGCGCTATGTCAAAAGCGGAAACGAGATTGTCATCAAACAGAAGGCTGTGGGTGCTACATTTTTGAGAAAATATCCTTATTTATCGAATGCAAAAACTCTAGATGGCCTTTAAAAACGTCATTTCACACATTGTTACAAAACGTTCTATATTTGATTATTCACGTTGTTACCGCAAATAGAAAAATAGATAATGGTAAATAAAGTCCGCAACCAAATTCAAACTAACTACTCAAGTACACCTGCTTTCGTATACTACAAAATTATTGACTTTTAGAGATTTACATCAAAACAATAGAGTATACAATTGGTTCTACTGATTAAAATTGCACTGGTTTTGAATCAAAGATCTCAAATATAATATAAAATAGTAATAATATGTTGCAATCCGCAACAAATTGAAGACATCACTGATAGTGCGAGTTAACTAGTTGAATTTATGTACGTGATAGTTTGTGAGTTGTGACAAGTGACATTTATAGGTTAGGATCAAACAAACTTTAGTTCCGATCTACGTAGGCCTAGGGCCTACTACGTTTTTGGAGCATTTTGTTACCAATTTCTCAACATTCTTATTATTTCGTACTATGGACTCTGATACGCAGCTGAGCGTTTATGATGGTATTTTTGGTGAGCTAACAAAAGTTTTGAAATTAATATAAGTCCGTACTTTATTTAGGAATGCTAGAAAAGTACAACTAGAACTGGAAACTTTTAAACTGGAAAAGTTATGAAACTTGACTTGAAATTTAACTGTATTACTTTTCTTCATTATTCAAGTGAAAATTTCTGCATCGTTGTACAAGTTTTTAACAAGCCTGTTTCAATTTCAATATGCCGTACCAAAATTGACTGAAATATAATCTTTCACTTAACAAACGACAAACAATAGTTACCATAGCAATACAGCAAACTGGTGGGCTACCAAACATTCTGATTGGTCAATTCCAACTGGTGCACATTGTTGTCTGTCTCTTGCAACAATGAGTAACGTCACTTGACATAAGCTTATACTACTTCGTGATTATTGGTAAAATTACAGTTGGGTGCGCAGAAGGGCCTTGTTGACGATGTCAAGCATGTCAAGTGTACAAGAAAAGCATGTAAGCCTATACCTGAAACACAAGAGAAGAAGATTACCAATAAAGCATTCAAAATTATCACCGTTATATTTGTATAACTGTTTTTTCAGGGTATTACAATATTTCAGGATGGGGTTTACGATTTGAAACGTAACTATCTTCCAAAACGAGTTGAATCCTCAACCTTAAAGCAAGAAAGTGTTTATATTTTATTTAATTGCTTTACTACTTCCTTCTTTCGTGGATACAACTACAACTCGAACAAGAAAGGCTGAGAGGCAGAGAATCATTTTAACTGTATTTTTTATCAGGCCATATAACTCGTGCTGCTCTATTATCATTTCATGAAAATTTTGTTGAATAATAAAAAGTACAAACGTCAAACCTTGTTGTTCAATTAAACTCGTGCGTCTAACCTTCGTACAACATCTGATAGAACAAACAATCATACAAAACTCGGGACTATTCTGATTAATTGGTATTAGGCCTATAGGAATAATAATACCAATCCTAAGATTTGTTTACCAGCGCAAAGTCTTCGAAAAGTTTTGAATATGAACGTGGATTTAATGACAAATTTTATTCTTACAGACTTTTCAAGCTCTAAGTAAGAGTGGCTATAATGTATCGACTTATTTATTACCAAATTGTTTTCGAATAATATTATTCAATTGCTATTTGTATTGAATCGAGTAAAAGATAACTTCAAAACATCGAGTTTCGATAAAGAAATAAACTCATATGCCAAAAAAGAGGGAGATTACTGTACCGGTAGTCATACTCCTTACGTGTATTATAGTTAACCTTTAAAATTTAGATATTAGAAAACGCAGTATACACTAAACTCTTTTAAAAATTCACTTAGTAGTCCTAGTTGGCTAACAATTAACAAAAATCTGTCATTTTAATACTGATTGATTTTTAAGGTTCACATTACTGTTGATTTGTTTATTGTTATGAACTTCTAAAAGCTTTTTGTCTCACGACAAACATTGTCTTTCGTAGCTTTCTTGCATCTTCCACTATATATAAACTCAAATTTTATTCAAAATGTATAATTCAAAATTATTGTCAGTAACAAATAATAAATAACATTACTTTACTATTATTCTTATACACTCCATACTATTATTAATATTATATTGATCATTGATTAGTGTTCGCTTCACTATGTATTGTGATTGTGAATCAAAAATCAAATCTTTCGAAATTGTACTGAATTGGGTGAGATGCTTTATAGATATTATTCAAACAATTTTATTATAGGCCTATACATACATTATATACAGAGAAAATACAAATTTTCAAATTTATTATCAGTAATTGAATGACTAATATATCTACTTCTGCTCTGAACAAATGAAACATGATTTAGTTTACATCGTTTGATTGGTAATAATTGTTTATTATTAGAAGACAAATTTCTCTAAGGATTAAACCAGGTGTCGTCCATCGAATGAGGAATGGATGGCATAAAGGGGTTATAACCTAAATAGCTTTCTGAGTACTCATCGGAGAGAAAAGTGGAAAAAATCGAACGACTTGCCAGCAAAAATAAGTCATCAGACGTATTTTCATGTTTTTACCATTTGTTTTCTTTGCAAAATAACTGCAGCTTTAAAAGTGATTAGTCAAATTAAATTCTATTTGAAAAATATTTATAGGTTCTAAAATAAACTACAGATTTATTTCCTCATCAGACATGAATATTTATAATGTGCATGAATCTAGAGTATGTAATGTTACACGTAAGTATAGCATATATACATACAAAATATAACTGTAGGATAATTTCAGAATTTAAACAATCTTTTTGAATACTATTATTACTATTATTGAACTAGAAATCTTGAAATAGAATTATTTTTTCCAATTAAGGCTGAGAATGACAAAGTGGGAGCGTTTCAGCACTTCAAGGGCGCGATGCACCATCTCCCCCCCCTCACACCCCCCGAAAAAAATTATAATTTAGATTCAGTTCGGGGATGATGACAACATACTTTTTTTTTCAATAACATCAAAACTTGATACAAAATCATTGTTCCCCAATTAAGGCTATGGATGAAAGATATACTATATCATATTCGATGACAATACTAAACTACATGTTGCAAAAATGAACGGAAGATTTTCAAAAAGAACATTGATCAATGAACCAATTCATTAGGTGTTATAAGAAACCAGAAGAATCTGATCATATTCTTTAAAGTGACGCGTGTTAGTTTTTATGAAAAGAATTATACTCTTTAAAAAATAGTTATTCGTCCGACTTGACAGAAGACAACTTTGTCAAAAAAAACTCTTGAAAACTCGAATAAAGTCGTGCGTCCTTCCGAGTGTTTTTTAGAATACAGTTCCCCTCCCCTTCCCCCCCAAATAACCCAGCTGCTGGTGGGGTAGTTAAACAAGCAATACAAATCATTATCACCGAGAAAAACTTTTGAAAATTTCCTCGAAAATAAACTTTGAAAATATATTTTTTTCTTTTCAAACTTTTCACCGTAACCACGTCATGGTTAAAAAAAATGTATTTTAGTATTCATTCATCTATTCATTCACCTCTGTATTCATCTATGACATTACTTCTGAGACTTTCTGAAATACTTGAACAAATTATAGTGTTATCTGATATCTACGACGGAGAATATCAGCTGTTATATTCACATCATTACAAATTATTTTCACAGAAACGCTTTTACCCCACTTCTAGCCCTTATCATTTATTAATCTATTCACCTGACGATTTTTCGTGAAATAATTTAAATATTCAACTTCGCATGTCAAGGAGGAATGCCCATCGCACACTATAGGCCTACTTGAGTTTAAAAGTTGGCTTTTGATCAAGTTTAATCAATCAATAATACATCAAAAATTCTTCATGGAACAGAAAAAAGAAAATATAATTAATCATTATTTATTATCATAGCTATACATACCCAATTTGAAACTATTTTCAAGTGTATGAATAAACATTAAACTTAAAGATTTTACATGAAAACGATCGCTGTCTATGCAAGTGCTGTCTATTGATAAATATATATTTATATATATATATATATATATATTAAAATGAGATCGAAAACTGACTCGGGTACAATTTTTCCAATGTACCTATCAAAATAAGGGTAGTATATTATTACCACCCCAAAGAAAATAAATATGTATACGGGTATGATATAGCCAATTTAACAAATTGTTAGACGAGCTTTAGCGAGGATTCAATTTGACATACTGAAAAAAATTGGTGTTCGTTTTTATGTTTTTTTTTTGTTTTTTTTGTTGTTTTTTTTATGTTTTTTTGTCGGTTCTCCACAGGTCAAACGGCTACAGCTATCAACTTCAAACTTGTTTTCGCCATGGTTCCTCATCTAACTTAGATCTGTATAGTTTTGTGGCATTATCGGGTGGTAACTTTTTTTTTAATGAATTTTAGAAATTTCAAAAATCCCCATTAGAATAACCCGGAGGAAAATACTTGAAAAATCAAAATTTTTCAAGACCTCTCAAATTTTCGCCGAATATAAAGGAAACTATTAAGCACATTTTGAGAGATTTTTCGCATCAATCGGATGAGAAATAACGAAGAAAACGCATTTATAAAGCATTTTCCCATCAATTTAAGCTATTACGGGAACCAATTAAATCTATAGCAACAAGTGTCACCAATTAATTCAAAACGATTGAAATGAATGAAGAGAAAGGCCGTGACATAACTGATTCTCGTAAGGTTTTTGAACTTTTGGAGTGATCCAAGGTCTGTAGATGTAGATTGGGTTGACAAATTATTTTTCATTCTAGATTTCTATACCCCCAAGCTCGTCTAACAACGCGCATCCCGCGTTTTCCTAGTTATAGCAAATGAACCAATTCAGGAATGATGAACTATTCAATTGGTAAAAATTAGACGATAAAAACTAATTTCACAAAATATTATGATTATAAATTATATAGGATATAATATTTTATTTGCTCTGCAATGCATTTTTTTTATAAATTGTGCAAATGTCCCAAGAACTAGATATATACTATATATTATGAGGAGTACGAATGAAACTATGAATTGACGAAATATAAAAGAACGATTACAATAACCCCATGTGTTTAAGCAGGGTTTCTAGTTCCGATTTTTTTCTTGTCGTGCGACACGATTTTCCCAACTGGCCAATCACAAGCCAGTATCCACCTAAACAACATGGCGGTTCACGACACGGTACCGATTCGGTGTCGTGATTATTGACTCAACTCGGAACCCCTGCTTTATGCGAAAATCGAACCACATCCGAGTTCATTCAATTTTCTAAAGCACTGCCATGACTGAATGAGTCACGGGAGTGGCATATACATTTCTCTTCTTTTCACATGTACTTCAATTATCTTGTTGGACCTTCTTTTTCTTTCACTTACGATTTTTGATGATTGATAATAATTAGGCCTAATGTTTGCTTTGTACACCAACAACATCTATGATATTTGGGGATACGAATGAACGAATGATCATACTAAACAATTTGATCACAGAATCCCATGAATTATTCGGGATTCAAACTCACGTCCAACATGACTTCAGTTTCCAAAGAAATGTCTTAGCCCACTGAGTCAAACACGCGGCTTTTCTTTTATTTAAATACAGCTAAATATTTGTAAGCACATATTCAATATACTAACTCATCTGTTTCTTCTGATTGTAGTCGAAGAGATGGACCAGTACTTGTATTACGTTGGTGGTCCAGCAGGCGCCCTCGCACTCACAAGCGTCGCGGCGGCTTCGGCGTTCTACTTGGCGTCGCGTCCCTCTCCAGAGAAACCACTCGTCGCTCTCGACCATCAGAGTTTTCTGCTCCCGGTAAATACATTTCTTTTCTTTCATATGTTTTCGAGGTGCCCCTCCGACAGCTAAAGATTATGTGGGGTATGTATGAGTTTGGATTATAGCTATATTGATATGCTACTCATGCTAATTCCTAATGCAAACTCTCTCCAGAGCTAAGTAACTTGAGAATGAACTGTTGGATCTTTCACTTCTGCCTGATGAATGAAGATCAAATTATATTGCGGATCAGATTATTGTGATCCTCAACGTTTACTTGGTTGTGTCCTTGGTAATTGTTTTTTTTTCGATTTGTATACGTAGAAGACTTCAATGTAAACAGAGGAAATTCTGAGAGAAAAAAATTATGTGCACTCGTATAATTGCCTTTCTATTTTCGTGCATGAGAATCCTATAAAGTATATAATTTAAACTATACGGTAAATGCGTAGTGCAATATATAAGAAAGTAGTGTAATGTATACTGCTGTAACAGCACTTTTATGGTTTTTAGTAAAGCTGCTGGTTATTTACAGCTCTGAAACGCTGTTGCCTAACCATCGGTACAATTACTATAATCCAAGGTATGAGTGAGTGAGAATGAAATGATGAAGTCACATTTACAACGACATTTCCTTAAGCCGGAGCGGGGCTCGAACCCGCGCCCTCAGATGGTAGAGTGTCAAGTGCACGTATACTCTGGTACTCGTTCACCCTATGTATAGACTGAAGATGTTATACCTTTTTACTAAAATGGACCCTTTTCAACAATAGTGACTTTTCTGAAAGGTTATATAAGCTTGAACAAAGTATATATATTTACCACTACTGCCAATTTTATTCGTATTTTCAGTCAATTCATTTTCGTTTATTCGTTTAATGCTTCGTGACGAATTAACTTAACTTCTTTTGTAGATCTTTTGTGCCATCTAAGTTATGTAAGGATACGTCGCTCGTTTCGTCCAGCAGGCCCACAAAACAATGTTAATTGAGACAAAGATAAATCTTTTCACAATTCCATTCTGTAGCCAAGAACTTGCATACGTCCGGACCACCGATCTGTCCGGACGCTTACAATTTACATGAATAAAATGTATAAACTAACGTCTTAGTCATGTAGTCACGAGTGTCTAGGTTGTCGACAGTCTACCAAAATAACAAACTAAAAACACAGTTACATTTACATTTACTTGAATCCACGAAAGGTCATTGAGACAAGTGGTCGAGTTGCACACTGAACTGTCATTGAGGAGACCGGGATTCGATTCCCGCCATGGTCGACCATCCTGACAGGGGGTTTCGTGGTTTTCCTGTTGTTCAGATCAATACTGGGATGGTTCCTTAACAGTAGGCCACGACCGACTACTTCCCACTATCCATAAAACACCTAATAAAATAACCTTTCATATCATCATCCCATCATCTAATATATCACTCACTGACGCCAATAGATCGTAGTCATCATCCAGTAGAGTGCGTTGTTAAACAGAATGAACTATACGTAATGAAAACTAATATATACTCGAACTCTATTCGAAGACATTTTGTATTCAACTGTTCTGATAACATTAAACAAAACAGTCAAGAACGATTGAAAAAGTACGATCTCAATAAATTGATAAGAAATAATAGACATAAATAATAGATAATAGACATCTATAGAAATAGAACGATGATATTTTTGTGGATTATGTTGGTAGACCCAACTTTTCTATTGTGGATAAAAGTATAGGTGTGATATTTTGAGGGTAAATAATTTTTCAGAACGAGATTCACGTTTAGAAATACAACTACATATTCCAATAGCATTTTATGTGAAATAATGTTGAAGTTTGCAACGAGTTTCGTACATCCTAAATTTTCATCCCCTGTGCCTTCATTCGGAAACAATGGCTTTGTATCAACTTTTCGATGTTTGATAAAATTTAAAAAGTTCTCTATAATTACCGAATTTATTATTTAGAATGTATTTGTATTTGTTCAGTTTTTTTTTTAAGTGCGTTAGTAATACCCGTATTCGTAAACAGCCTTCATCTCTGCTGGATATTAATTCATTGCTGTAGTTTTGGCTTAGGGCCTAATATTCACTATACTCAGCTTAGTCTATTACCATTTCCTCTTCTGGACTGAAACATTCGACCTGTAGAACTTATTTTAATTCGATGACGGAAATGAGATTTCATAATTTTATTTCAGTGAACAAGTAAGTCATGGCAGCTATTTCTTCGAGACGCTCGACTTTTGGAGTGAATACTTTGAGTTGTAGGTGTTTCTGAGAGTTGTAGATAGCGGGCGAGCCGATATTAGAAAAGGATTTTAAGAAATGAAGACGTTATAATGTCATTTACATTTACATATAGATAAAACTGTTTTTGCACAGCTCAAAATATGTGTCATTTTAAAACATCCATTATCATCATTTTAATTAACTATATACATAATGTTTACTAATTGCAGTAGCTCACCTTTTCGATCACTGAATTTGAACACACACAAAATTTCATTGAGAAGTATTTAAAAAAAAAAATTAATCGAATAATTTAAATTAAAATTGTGTTTAATACCTATGACAAGATTTTTGAAAGAAAGCGAAGTATTGTGACTCCAAATAGATATTAGTATCGAAAATCTATATATTTGAATAATTTTAAATATTTCGTGATTTTAAAAAATCCGTTTTCACATTCCAAAAAGATGGAGAAACTATCTAAGGTGTGTTTCTAATAATTATTTTGAGTAAAATTCTATATTCGGTTCGTGTAGTGCTTTTTTTAAGTAATGACGAATTGATTTTATAATATAAAATCTACTGAAGTATATATGTATTTTTTTAATAAGAACAAAACTTGATACAAAATCATTGATAAGACAATTAAGGCAATAATAAAACGCACGAAGAATCTAACAGAATATGACTAGATCCGCGACTAGATTAAAGAAAATGTTCGAACATAATATAGTTAACGTTGTTATTTTTTTCTCTGACAATTACAAAAAAAAAGCGATGCAATTAATTAATTGTCGATTGTTATTGTGTGGTTTCGGTATGTCGAGCCAATGAGGGGAGGATGCGGGCTGTCCCTGAGATGTTGTCAGAAATAAACTAAGTCGCCTTGCGATATCTGGCTCCTCACACACCTCGCTATAGGCCTAATACCGCGCGGTGTGCTGCAACTGAAGCGAGACCTAGCCTTTAATACATGCTTGACTCTCACTTGGTAAGGCGGGGTATAGTAGTACAATCTCAGACTAGACAAACTTAATCGTCATGAATAATTAGAAAAAATTATTAACAAGTACCAAAATTGTATTATAATAATAAAAACGAATACATATTTAAAAAGAGGTTGTCACCGAGGGGTAGACAAAATTATAAAAAATTATAAAGTAAATATGTAAATTAATAAAAATTATGTAGTACTATTATTGTTAGTTAATTATTTGTACTTACACTACACCGGATGATTTCAAGGGATTTCATGGTGATTTCATGGGATTTCAAGAGGATTTCAAGGGATTTCAGGAAGATTTCATGACAAGTGTACACCAGATTTCAGGAAGATTTCAAGGGATTTTGAGAAGATTTCAAGGGATTTCAGGAAGATTTCAAGGAATTTCAGGAAGATTTCATGACAAGTGTAGGCCTACACCAGATTTCAGGTTCGGTTGTCACGTTTTGTACAAGTAAACCTATATTAATACGCCTACCGTTCCTTACACGAAAGAATTAATTATAATTTTAAAATCTAAAACGTATAGTTTTAATCCAAGAGAAAACATTATAATGCGTCGTAGTGAGATGAGCGTTTGATGTGAAAATAGAAAAACAGGCCCTCGAAAACGGTCAAGTGATTGAAATGAAAAAATTTTAAAGCAGACAATTATCACCCTCAAATCTGGTAAATATTAAAATTTCATCAGTTTCTTTTTTATTCCTCTATTCACTATTCAATTCAATTGTTTCACTATTTTTTCAAAATTAAACTTCATTTTTCTTGAAAGTGGGAATTTAGCCAATTTTGACAATTTTTGCCAAAAAAACTTATTCTGTTTTAATGATGCGAGCCCTATTTGCGGCTAGACTTGAGATGTTGTATAACCTACGCAAGCGAATGGTTATTGTTATTGTTGTTGTCGTCGTCGTCCTTGTATACGCACTTGAATCTACCTAGATCCAAGCAATTAACCTATTCGACCTAAGCAACCTATCCTGAAATAATTTAATCAATGTTAGACTAGACAACAAGGCTGTTCGTCAGTATAGTTACTTTGATTTATTGGAGCAAGTACAAGTAGCCAAGACAAATACCAAGACATAATATATTGTTTTCCAATACAGTATGTCACGTGTGACATTGACTCTCTACTCATCTCAAAGAAAACTGCTCAAAAAAAGACCTTGATATCTATTCTGTACTTCGAACAGAATGTCATAAGGGGTTAGTGTAGAGTGCAGCAAGGTTGACGAATACACCGAAATAAAACATCATGCGAGAGAATTGCATGCATGCTTCAAACATGTGCCTGCTCGTATGTGTTCGTGACATATTTCACGACTGAACATGAATGTCATTGCAGCTTTAAACTGCTACAACAAATGCCTCGACTTACCAACGTACAATAAATATATAAACTGAGTCGAGTGGTCGAGTGGGTAGCACACTAAACTGTCAATCAGACCGAGGTTTGATTCCAGCCATGGTCGACTATCCTGACAAGGATTTTTTGTGAAGTAAATCCTGGGATGCTTTCTTAGGCAACGACCAACTCCTTCCCACTATTCAGAAACATCTAATTAAATAACCTTTTAGCTCATCATTCTAACATCTCATGTATATTTTTCCGACGCCAATGAATCGTAGTCATCAGTACAGTACGTCGTTAAACCTAATATATTTAAAAAAATATATATATATATAAATAACCTTTCGAGAGTATTTCTACGACAATAATAGGCTGGAAATATTTCTCAATATTGTGATCTATCTATATATAATTCTATGGATTATTTGCTAAATACAATAATTTGAGGGGATATCATTGTGTAATTACAACAATGAGTGATGACACTTTGAAGACGCTTATAGACACGTTGTAGAACCAATTAACTCGCATTTAGTCTCTCAAACCATTCTGAAAGATTTGCGATATCAAAATTGTAACTTACAACCGCTCCTCTACTTTACAATAGATACCAAAACTTTTCGTACTTTTCGATAGAACCGAAATGAATCGAATCAGTTTGAAAAATAACAAAATAAACCAAGATATGCACATAAATTATGTAGGCCATTTTGTAAACACCCCTCATTTTTACCACTTTTCATGATATGGTTTTAATTTATTTCCAATTCTTTGAATGAATTCTAGTTTGTCGTCTGTTGAAACATGAATAACACTAAAAAATAAAAATATTATATTAATCAACCAAGTGAATTCACGCTTAGAGTTGTAATCTAGGTCAATATTTGTAAAAAAAATATTTTGAAATCGTATTTCATCTCTTTAATGTGTTTCTGTTGCGAATTACATACGACGACAACCCGTAAAAAGATTTTATGTGCACGTAGAAAATGTTGTTATTTATTGGGTTTGTTCGTACGGATGACTCGTATATGCTGTCATTTGTAGCCTAATAACCGCAAGTATAACTATCAACGTGAACAATAACTCTTTTTCTCATCGCTGTTTCAGGAACTATTATTTTATTCTAAAAATACGATTGCAATGCCATACGGAATATAGAGTAATATTAAAACCTACAAATCGGTTATATCATCAGAAATATAATTTTTATGGAAACAAAGAATTATATTATTTTTTTTTTATTTTTTATTGAAACAATATTTTATATGAAAACTTGAAATTCTGTGTTCGAGGATTTTTTAATATCATCAAAATTTAAAGTCAAAATTCATCTAAAGTTTTAAATCAAATTTCATCAACAGAAAATTTAAAAAAAAAAATGCCAACAAAAATTCAGACAGAATGTCAACCAAGAATAATTGTAGGAAAAAAATGAAAAAAGTCTCGAAAAATCGTATCAAAAATGTTTCATTAGAAGATCTGCCCCTCTGGCTCTATCAACTAAGACACTGCTTTGAAACTTGGGAGGCAATTCGTGCGTGGGTTACAATAATTAATGCATCTTATGCAATATGCTCGAACCCCACTAACACAAGCTAAATTATTGCCAATTTCAAAGTTGACTAGAATACTATAGAATGCTAGTTTGGAAATAGTAAATGCATTACAAAACAAAATAATTAGTGTCATAATTTCATACCTAGAAGCATAAGCCATGGATTTTTGTGAATCCGTTGTAAGCTCATCCGTCATTCATACCCCCAAATAACCATAACTGTTGGTGGGGTCGTTACCAGAAAATAATCAACATCATTCCATTTGAAACACTGAAAAAAAAAAAAAAAAAATGTTATTTTTCTTACGTTTTAATTTTAATTGAAATGAACGAGAATCAATGATTGAGACAATAATGTTCTGGGAGCAGCAGTACACGCGACCACCCTGATCCTTCCCCCCTCCCCCCATGTCAGGTCACGGTTGATGGGGATCCTAGTCCCATGACGGACACAATCAAGCAACAATGCCACTGTCATGTGAGTGAATGTAGCAAGTTGTGCAGTGAAGCCAAGAGTGTCACATCGTGAAGTTGGCATCAAGCCGAGTCGAATAGGACACATTTAGAGGGTTTTGGAGGCTATCGTCCCGTGCTTCCCATTAGCCTATTATGTGCCTACAATCGTTTCTGTCCGAAAACCATGTGATTATCGCTTATTGTTTATTTCAAACACATTAGTATCAGTTTAAACCTGTGTGGGAGAGAGAGATTTAAAAAAAGTCAATTAGTAAAAAATAGTAACTCACGCACCCTTTTTGAATATAAGTTCCATAACTTTCATATTAGCTCAAGACAATAAATATTATTAAATATTGAATAAAATATTAAAGGTATATAACAAGAAATAAAATATTAACAACATGAAATATAACATGAAATATAATGATAAATGAAATATTAACAACATTTCTAACGAAAAATAACAAAAATGATGAATAGGGTGCAAATGTTTCCAAACAAATATTGAAATTTTAGTAGTAGATTAATGTGAATACGATCAATCGAAAAACGCAATCGAATGTGAAAATCGTTTGTGATTTTATCTCCAGAGATTTTCAAATCTAAAAGGAGTCTGTGATCACAAATATAAATCCCATTAAAATTAATGGCAACCGTTTGAACGTATTTTCTCTGCAATTTGATGAATGATTAATGACTTCATACTCACAGAGTTAATTGACAGAACACGAGCCTTACGTTGTAAACGACAGCCAATACAAATACAGAACAACAATCCAAATCAGTGACAAATAAGACAAATTACACTCTCGATATTTTCAAATTTAGAACCAATTTGAAATTCAATTATCTTCATCATTATTTGTATCTGTCTGACTAATTAATAGCCCATACAGCCTATCGTTCGATACATCTATTTCCATATTGGATTATTGCCCCCCCCCCCCCTCTTTTATTTCGTCACCAGTGTTTGGCCCAGAGCAATATTCGCTCGGGTCATTCGTTACTAGGGCGTTCGTCTCGACGGTTCTCAAAACTAGACAAACGTCTCACAGTGTGGAGATTTAAGTGCGGTGCAAATTTACCGATATGTCGAAGTGATTTATTATTTCAGCTTTTCGATTTAATCATCAAAACATATTAATAAATCAGTGTGTCCAAACTGAAAAGTGTCAAGTGTTTGTGTTGGATTGATAGGAAAGCTTTTGAATTGTGAATAATTGTGTTTTTTTTTATAAATTTGGAATTTGAGATATTTTCCGAGTACTGATTTACTGGGATGGATTTAAATGGATTCCAGTTCTTAATCAAAAGACAGTTGTTACAAAACATTATTTGATCACTTTCGAAGTTGTGTTTTTTGGTTTGATAAGTAAAATCAATTGAAAAAACATTAAAAATGGCACCGGGTCGATTTAGTTGTTTGTCCCAAGAACCAATGAAAATGCCTCTTGATATGAACAGCCAATCAGACACGATGAAAGGATATGAAAAAGTAAGTAAAGCGAATGAGAACCAAGTTAATGAATGAATAATATGATGTAAATCTTCATATATAATTAATGTGACCATATTTATTGCATTTTGGTTTTCGGCCAAAGTTGACAACGTAATTCTTCTAATTACATCAAAAATAATTACTTGAGATGCAGTTACATATTCTGCAGTCGCTAATTGGTGTCATGATGTATAAGTGCAACATTTAAGTAAATGTAATTATCTTGAGAAAACATCAGCGACAATATAAATGATAGAATGTGTATAAGTAACTTGACACAGATATTTAGATATCAACTAATTTCTTAATATTACTGGTGTTTCAACAGTACTTATCCACTATTTACTTGACAAAAAGTGGTATCACATCATAATACGTATTTTATCATTATTATTATCATTGGGGTGACGATATCGCCCTTGTGGTGGCCGTCCAAATGATCATACCTTTTATCCTTAGCCTTAAATGGAGAACAATGATTTTCTATCAAGTTTCGATGTTGATAAAAATACATTACAACATATCACGTTGCAAATTATTAAATTCAAATTTTGGGTGATATCAATTTAATATCATCACGAAATGTATTAATATTATATGAGAAAATATACTACTTGATATTATGATAGAATTTAAAATAAATGATAGATGAATACTAAGAAATGGTTCGATTCATTTATAGAAAGTTACTGTATATAGCCTATATATAGACACATTAAATTATTTTTTCAATATGTAATACGTTACAAACTATCATTTCGAATATTTCGCTCATAGAAAGAAGAGGAACAAAGGGAATAGATACGTAGACAGGAAGAGAGATCCCATGACTGTTGGTGGGTCGTAGATAATGTTCATGAAATGTTTAGGTTTTATATATTAAATGGTGATATTAAATAGTATAGGCATTTTATAGCCAAATATAAATAAAAACTATCACATCAGTTGAGTTCATTACAATTTTTGGAATTTTATATCGAATAAACTTTCCCGAGGTGAATTTAACAGCAGAACTATAAAACATTTCAAAACGCAGTTTGAAGACTCCTACAAAATGGATCTAAATATACTTTTAATAACGGTTAGCGTACAAGATTAATTGCAAGCACATGTTTGTTTACTTCTGAAATGCAACACAATAAAGTCACGTGTCATTAACAGAACTGCACTCGAACAAATCAATGCAATAAAACTCACGGCCATCTAGATATTGTTAAGAGCTTTATAGAAATAGCTTCCAGCATTGGCTTCCAGTATATAAAATGCTTTTATCACGAGCCTGCTTAAAGTGCTTATAAGTAAACGAGTAAGAGGCACCTAAAAGAAACGAAATGATTGATCTATCAGACAATCATAATTAGATTTGATATATGAAAACAAAAATATGTAGAGAAATGAAAAGTGAATAGATAGAATAGATGATGATTATTGTTTGCTTAACGACCCCACCAACAGCTGGGTTATACGGGGGTACGATTATGAAATTATGAAGTGGTGATAAGTGATAGGACGTTTACAAAAACCCATGCCTTATACGGGACTCGAACCCACGCCCAACTGTGACTTCAGTTTCTGAAGCGGTGCCTCAGCTGACCGAGCTACCGGCCAATAGATATATGAATAGATAGAGTGAATAGAAATAGATTCGGATAGATTGATTTCGGATCATTTGATGAGACTGCAAGAAAAAAGAATAGGCACCGCGAGAATAGTTTGAAAGAAAATCAATTGGCAAAGAGAAGAAAAGTTTGAAAACAAAGTTGGATAGATGAAGAGACCAGATATATTATGAAAGTGTGATAAAAAGAGGGGAAGGCGGCGTATAGGAAGATGCAGACGAAAATTATTGTGGGAGAACCGAAAAGAAGGTGAAAGTGAAAAAAATAAAGAAAGTGAGGCTGGTGAAGAGAATGATGAGACAGGACTGGCACCCTAAAGACCTACTATAAGAGACCCTAGAACCATAGAAAAGGGATCTTCTCACTATGTGCTAGAGCTAGAAATAGTGGTCTCAGATCTACCATCCCTCGACCTATTTGGAACTATACCGAGTGATATTTATTTATTTCAAGGGAAACTCTGGCAGGGAAGATTTCTCAAGATTAGTGTGAAAACTCAATAGATTCAATCGGAACAAATTGGCTCATATTAAAGCCACGGTTATAAAATGAGCTGATGAAGGAAAACTCAATTCATGTACCGAACAAATATGTATGCTTTGCTTAGTAAGTATGTGCTCTAGGTCTACATGAAAAAATGAAAAAGCTGCAAAATGTCTTCAGCCACTAATCCCAGACCGGAATAGAACTGTCAAGATTTGTAGTTTTCCTCTCAGTAAATTGGGTTATCACAACAGTATTTAGCGAGTTCATCATATTATTCGGTTATGCATGTTTATACTTACAAACAACACCACTTTTTCTTCCTCCTAAAACCACTAAAACGTGTTAAAAAAAATACGTAATAGTCATGTTTTACGATATGTGGAGCATTCTAGGTTTTGTAAACAAATTAGTATAACGATCAGCTGTTTTTGATGAGTGATGACTGATGAGTGAAAACTGCTGCTGTGTCTGATGAGGCAATTCCTTCATCAGTAATAGGCCTACTTCGCGATCATCCAACATGAACCACCTGGGTACTTATTAGCACACTTTATGGAGGTCTCCGTATTGGTCTCAGTTGGGCATGGCTGAATCTCTACCCCTTGTAAAGTCGTCACTCGTTTAAGTCGTCATTCAGAAAGTCGGTTCTTATATATAATTAAATGTATAATTGCATCTCTACCCCTCGGAATGTCTGTTCCATGGAAACTCGTCCCCCGCTATTTAAATATACGAAAACAATTACTGAAACTGGGTTCTGTGGAAAGTCTTGCCCACCCAAGGTCGTCACCAATAATACTACATCTCTCGTTGGCGCGAGTGTTACGCGAGTGTTTCAATAATTTTGTGAAGCGACTATATATATGAACTCGTGTATTTAGATTTCAGTCGAAAGACTCGCGGCAACGAGAGACGTAATATTATTGGTGACGACCTTGGGTGGGGAAGACTTTCCACAGAACCCAGTTTCAGCAATTATTTTTGTATATTTAAATAGCGGGGGAAGAGTTTCCATGGAACAGACATTCCGAGGGGTAGATGCAATTAATACATTTAATTATATCTAAGAACCGACTTTCTGAGTGACGACTTAAACGAGTGACGACTTTCCAAGGGGTAGGGATTCAGGCAACCCCTCAGTTGTAGTATTACAACTGAGATGAGTGGATCAGTGGTTAGGACACTGTACCGTCACTTGGGAGACCGGGGATCGATTCCCGTTATGGTCGCTCATCCTGACTTGAGTTTTTTCATGGTTTCCATCTTTCATCAAGGTGAAATATTGGGATAGCTTTTTAAACATAGGCCACGACCACTTCCTTTATACACTATCCCAAAAATACTTAAAATAAATAACCTTTCCTCTCATCCTCCCATCATCTCATCCACCCTCCATAGACGCCAATACATCTCAGTCATCATACAGTGCGCCGTTATACTCAATATATAAACTAATAAAAAAATCTATGCATATGCATTACCGATGCTGATTTGATCTTTAGCTCGCGGCATACTGCCCTCCAGCGTATTGCCCGATCTATTATTGTGGCACACTAATAATAATGATAATAATTTTTTTTTTTAAAGATTTTCATTTGTCAATTTAAGATTTTACATTCCAGTTCTCAATAATCCACAAAGCCTATAAACAGGCTTATCTGTGGTTTGCATTTTAATTATAACACATGGAAAACATAATAATATATACTGACACAAATTAATTACACGTACAGTGATGGCGTATTTAGTTTGTGAATCATATGAGTTCCAAAGATAGTATAATGTGCCAATAATACAATACATATATGAGTTTTTCCATAATAATAATAATAATAAGAAGAAGATCTTGATTTGTGCGCGGACCAATATGGCTCTTCCTCCTCTAAAACCGCTTTCTGATATGACGCAACGATCGACCGTCTAACGAACAATGTGTACATGGCGTTTTTCATTATACTCCATTTTATTTTTTTACCGTCGTTGAAGTAGTTAGACAATTCATAAAAATCCAACCTAACGTAAGACAATTAATAAAAATCCAACCTAAAATAGTCGCTAAAGTGAATTTTCAGAACGCATTTTGAATTCGTTGACCTACCATATCGACGGACATAAAGACATACTGATATAAACAAACATCACATGTTGTAACATTTCATTTCTGTGCATAAGTCAGCCGTAGAAAACGTGAGAAGAGTTGTACGCTGGCTGGTGGTATCGAACTTTTATGAAAAGTAAAACAATAGTAAAACTAAAAGGGTCCAGTGAAGAGTTATAGGTTGAGAGCGTCGAGAAAAGTCGTCCGTTAATCTTTGAGACACGAAGGCTAAAACATTGATCTCTTCATTTATACGTACGTGTGACCATCGGTCAGAAAGCGTAGAGCGAATGAAAGCGATGGAAACGCCCTATTTGACTTTGTTTCAACCCATGTGATTGTTGATGTTGTTGTTGTTGCTGTTGAGTGTTGTTGTTGTTGTTTTTGTTGTTGTTGTTGCTGCTGCAACTGCAACCCTCAAGTAACCTAAATCAACCCAATCGAAGTCGGGTATATAAAACTCATTTACAGAACCAACATTTATCTCATATAATAATTTAGAGTTTCAACCAGAAGTAGAAGTCCTTTTTTTTTTCGTCTGTTACCTTTTGAATCCTATGCAATAAGCTTGACTGGTTCGGCCTGGTAGAAAGAGGAATTTCAATTTTGGTTCGAGCTGTACAAAAGGGTGGTTTGTAAACATAGTCACCTCATTAATATTGCTGATACTTCATAGTCCGTACGAACAAATAACTCTAAAATACTCATCAGTATTCTCTGCAGAAATATTTTATCATCTCAATAATCATTGCATTATATCATCTCGACTGGAATGTTTCAAAGATCTGTTATCATTGTATTTTTGGCACTATTCAGAACCAACATAACAATGTGTACATCGCCATACTGTAATAATGCCCCGTGAATGCATTCACTGTATTGTCTAACTATAAAGCATAACTATAACTTGACGCATAAGACGCGAATGGTTAATCTTATAATCATTAGTGATGAAATAATTCATGTTAATGACCCTTTACGTACTGTTGATAGTATTCTTTAAATAGCCATATGAATAGCCTGTACTTGACAAAATATGTCTTCATTCCGAAGCGGGTTGTACCAACTGATAAGTAGTGGATTGAACAATAATCAGCGACTCAACTTGATATCACCCTTGTTTAGGTCTACTCATGTTATTTATGTACTTTGACTTACTTTTTTATTATTATTTCAACTCTTGCACTTATAATTAACGAAATGATATTCAATCGCGATTTGGTTCAACCGGCTCTTAGTCCATTCATTTTCGACTTGATAATTCACAAGAAAAGTTGTAAAAATGAGTGTATTATATTTTTCAAAAAGCTTCAACGGTGTAGGCTCTTGAGGGAAGTGAATTGATGACGTATTGCGCTAATAATTCAAACATCACGTTCGATTTTTAATCAGGTTTCTTTACTATAAAATATAAAATATTTTATTGAATATTTTAGTGGCCTTATAAGTTGTATACCGTACCACAGAATAAACACTGAATGTCATATTGAAGCTGTTCATCTTCTTAGTATTATATTTAATAACGACACCCATCATACGTCATCAATACTAAACCGACGCTCGTCGGATGCAATTTTGGCTCGTATTTCGTAAGCTTTCTGCTTCTCTACGGGTGACTATATTTGAGTTGCGTGGACACATCATTGGACGGATCTTTAAACGCGTCAAAAACTATTTTTTTTTTGTGGAGGTTTAATGATACATGGGCCAACATGGAAACATACAGACAGATGGACAACCAATGTTGTATCTTTTCAAAATAGAAGCAGCTAGCTAGAAGATAGATGAACAGACCTGATAGGCATAATTACCTCAAGTCAAACACAACTCTTTGACATATGTCAGATTTTGTCTCTAAAGCCTTCTACATCATCTGTAAATAAGGAACTTTTCATTACGTTTTTAAAGGAGATTTGCAAAAAAAATACAGAGCCACTAGAACGCAAAAAAATTAAATTGGAAAATTTCTCTATGGTCATCGATTGCTTATAATGCATAAAACAGAATACATAGGCCTACGTACTGAATACAATTTCAAAAACTATATCATAATCATAAAAACCTAATATTTAATTCACTGTGGTGTGATGTCTGTATAGGAAAATGAATCTGTGGTTATTTTAAATGACCTATTTTAATTACTAAAAAACACGATTTTTGTGAATTATGAATGAGAACTAAAATAATCGAATTACGATTATCTTCTGTGTCCAAAATAAAAACTGATATTTGCCGTTTACTACGTCAAAAACTCGTTTTCACTTTTGGTGGAGGCGCCAAACTTGCAATTTATTCCTTCATTTCGTTTCAAATTATACATTATTTACAACGCATTTGAATTTCACAATTATTTAGTTACATTCTAATTTTATGTGGCTTATTTTGTCCCTTCACATTTGGTCATAATTATTTATGCTTTTATTAGATTATTGTTTGCCGGACATCCGAACGACCCTACCTTCTAAGCCTTCGCTTTAATTAGGGAAATGACTTCGTATAACGGTATAAGGCTCTCGATATAATAAAAAAAAAACGCAATAGCTTCGGCTGTTTGTAAATAGTAACTCCGCATGTTGCATATCCTAGAGAGGAAACGTTTGCTCTCGTGTCATATCGTCGATCGTGTTTTCGACTCTCCCAGCAAACAGGTATGTTGGTCACCAGCGTGAAGGTCTAGAACACTACAAATAGACTAGACTAGCTGATCATTTTGGCAACAAACTCAAGGAACTTTTAAATATATAACATTCTTTTTACCTTTTCTCACTGAACTTTCTTAGCCTCTTCATTGTTGAATTAACTGGTGAAGATTTCGTCAAAGGAAATTAAAGCACGACGATTCAAGCACGTTACAACATGAGTGAATAATTTAAGGTTTTGGGTGTGATCCAAAAATGATGATATTATTTTCGTTATTCAATTTTTGGATGAAATATATTCATTATGAAACGGATGGACTGATGTTATGGCTTGCACAGTTTACTCAGTATGATTTAATGAGTCAACAATGACAACTACACGTGTATTCGTCACGAGAGTTGGATGCTTTTTACCAACGTAACAAACGCTATTATCAACATTATATATGGTAATATGGTAATATGGTGTACTGAGGGTCAATAATTTTTCAGGAAGAGATCAGCGATTAGAAAAGATTACATCTTTTAAAGGCGTTAATTGCATAAACCTGCAGCGAGCGTCTATACAATTACTGAAGTGTTTACAATTAGTTGGTAGAGCACCTTTAAATTTTGTTGATTCAGGTAAATATTCTCTTGTGGTTTGGTCAATTAGCACACCATTAAACTATACTTAGACAGACATGCACGTGGATGAAGAAAATGTGAGGCAAAATTAAAAAAAAAAAACGGAAAAATATTTTCAAAAACGTATCAAAATGTTTGGCGTTGTTCTTCTAATTTTACAATCGTATTCAACTATTTTGTAACTTTCAATCCTTTTGCTGGATGATATAAATTTCATTTCAGGTAATTTAAATATTTTAGATAAATACATTTTGTAGGCTTATAGGTGGCAACCTTCACAATTTAGCCCTTTCGAATGGAATTTTTAAACTTTAATATATAATATTATTCATTTCGAAAGAAGATAACAAGAATTTCATAAAATTTAGTTTCTGACAAGACAGATGTAATTATTTCAACTTAGACCTATTCAAAATCTAAATCAAGTATAATTATGTCTGTAAATTACTTGGGTGATTTTTTCAAACGCAATTTACAAACCAAGTTAGAATCCGACGAACATTTTGAAAAAATGCATCAGGGTGCATGGGCATATTATTACGTCGTTATCGATTGAATATAGCACAATAATGTATGCAAATATATTGGTGCAAATTGGCTTGAACTATTTGATAGTCATTCGTTAATATCAGTCAGTTTTGGACACAATTATATACGCGCACATCAATAATATACTAACATACTAATTTAATATTTTAATATTAAACTCATTTGAGGGTGTTATGTTCTACTAAAATGATTGCACTCCTCTAAATTACTATTGAACGTCATAATCGAACCACGATGTATTTCTCTGTGACAAATTCACCTGTTTTGTCACAACTGCCCCGTGTATTGCGGACTTAGCCAATAATATACATGAATAATTGAAGATCCACACCTGCATAACTATTAGCAAGGGTATGTATGGGTGTAGTGTTAGTTACACCAGCATCTAGAGGGGAAGTTGTCCCCATAGTGTAATATTAACATGCTGGTTATTGATCAGTAATATGTATATATATATATATATATATATATATATATATTTTTTTTAATTTATTCTTTTTTTTTATATATTATATATATATATGTCTTATATAATCTTATTATAATATATTATATATAATTCTTATATATATAATTATATATAATCTTATATATATATATATATATATATATATATATATATATATATATATATATATATATATATATATATATATATATATATATATAAATATATATATACTAACTACGAAAATACAAAACACAAGAATAATACAAACAAAAGATTGAACAAATAATAATGTGGAAGAGAAAAGAAAGATTTGAAAAATGAAGAGAACAAAATAATGAATAGAAGATGAAGATCAAAGAGAAGATCTAAATTCATATTCCTAGCCCAAATTATGGAATTAATCAATATCCCCGAACTCACTAGTTTATTATTTATTGAATGAGTTACTACACAATTAATTATTCCCATTGTGACGATACAAACACACTTGTAGTTAGTGCCCTGTCCGAACGATCAACTTTTATCAAGTGTTCGATGTTGATCAAAATTTAATAAAGTATCTTTCACATACGTATATCATATATGTATTCTAAGAATATATTTGAGTCTGATAATTCTATGACTTCTATAACAGCATTTCGGCACCTCATGCATGCTTACCCAAATAGCATCCAATTAATCTGTCAAACCATCGTTCAATTAAGTTTCTAAAATAATAGCCAAAAGCAAATAACGCATGATAACTAAAAATGAAGCCAATGCAATCAGTCAATGTAATATAATATCTAATAATAATGATTACCGGTATCAAAATAACTCGCATCAAAATGGTTCATGCCTTATTAACTTGATAAAAATATTATTTTCATGCCAAATATCTATTTTAATATACCATATGTACAGTTTACAACGATTAGAAATAGTTTGTTGACAAACTAGTTTTGATATTTCTCCTCAGAAATTTTAAAAAGTAATGGAGTTTACTTTGGCTGGGAAGTTATTGATCTAACGGAATTCTAAGCAAAGTGCTATGATAATATCGCAATGTTATGCCACTTCAGTTGAAATTGATGAAATATAGAAATTATCAATCAATTTATCAATAATAATAATAAGTCTTTATTTCTTTCAAAACACAACACAGTTAGGTATACATATAATTACATACATAGTTGGCATTTAAAAGAAAATGGCGAGCTTCGGTGGGATGCCGCTCTTCCAACTAACCATGATTGATAATAGAGATAATAAGAGATATAATAATAGAATAGTTGTAATAAGAAAACACTAAGAATATCTTGAAATAAGAAAATATAGAGATCATTCATTTTTAAAACTAAGAAAGTGAAGCTATAGAATTTAAACACTGACAACTAACGACATGATTAAATAACTTATAGTGAACAATCTTTTCATATGAATTGAAACTTGAAAATGCATATCGGATAATAATATATTCTAGATTTTAAGAAGCGTAATAATTAATTACCAATTACTATCATTATCAATTATTAGTTGCAGTCAACTTCATAATTTATTGATAGAAATAATTGAAATGTTCATTGAGTTCAATGTTTATAGTTTGTTAATCAAGTTAGGCCTACATTTTGATTAATTATGTTCTTTAGAAACAATGAGAGACAATGTGGCAAATTTTCAAAGTTGATACAAGAATTAATGAGAAAATAGTTATTAGAACATTTTTATTTAGCGTTAAAATGTGAAGGTAGCCTCACAATGAGAGCTGAGACTAACAATTAAATTATAACTATATCTAAGATCAACACTAACAATGATGTACTCACAATAGCGGTTAATCTTAGCTAAGGGCTAAGAACTAAGAGCTAAGAGTTGAAAGTTAGTCAACTTCCCAAGGTCGTGCACTGCATTGTAAGAGCTAGCATTGTTTTCCTATCTCCCAACTCTTAATCTTAGCTCTCAGCGTTAGCGTTAGAGTTGATCTTAATTCTCATTGTGATTCCACCTTTGAGGACACAAAATGGCATTATCAGCGTCAACGTAATAAGTATAGCCCCATAAACTATCATAGCGACTTACCGTTTGTATATGTGTTGTAGTTGAATTGCTCTTTACCATTATTCAGAGTTGTCTCCTAAAAACTGTGCCATACAAAAAAAAACGAATCAAATCACGTAATGGTATTGTAGTCCTTTGCATAGGCTCTGTTACAATCTGTAATGAGGTGAATATAGTTGGCAAAACTATTTGGTTATTAAATAGGTATATATTTGATACTCCCACATGTATTATTATAACATTTGACGCACTAGAATTATCTAGCATGTTCATCTGCATCTTTGAACGTAGGACCCATTTATTAATTTCTTATGTAAAATCACCTTTTTCCCGCTGAGAAAGAGGTATGCATTAATTCCGGGATTGAAAGTATTTTGAGATGAGATACTAAAACGTATTGTCTCCTTGTTGTGTGCAGGGACCTGAGATGATCAGAGTGTCAAAGTTCTACAAGGATTCCAAAGACGGCAAGTTTGTTAGCTACATCGACAAAGACACGCGGACATTGTACGAGACGTTTCGACGAGGTGCTAAAGAGTCGAGTGAGTAGTTTACATGTTTTCCCATGTTGTTACATGTTTTCCCTTGTAGTTGCATGTTGTCCTATGTAGTTACATGTTTTCCCATGTTGTTACATGTTTTCCCTTGTAGTTGCATGTTGTCCTATGTAGTTACATGTTTTCCCATGTTGTTACATGTTTTCCCATGACGATACGTCATAATTCAGGAGCGTTTTTCTACTCTGTCGTATGAACTAGGGCAGCCTCTATCAATGAAGATCTTTGAACCCCAAAAGCAAGTTTTTTTAATTGCATCCACAGTGTTTGAGTGTTTTTTTTAAAGTACTCTGTACTTTCAATGTCATTTCAAGCTGATCGTTGATTTTTAAAACTCTTCTGGCTGATATATTATTATTAAATCTCTTTAAAATGTCATTTGTTCTATGTGGATTAAGACTACATCTAAAATGACTCTTTTTATTGCATTGTACTGTTGCTCATATATCTCATACTTGCACTTCCATATAGTTTCTGAATAGTTTGAATCATTGAAAATATAAAATATGACAAATAATTGAGGTGTAGCGTCATGACATTTTTTTAAATTTCAAGAGTAAATCTATGAAATGAAGATCTTCAACTAATTCATTTTTTTGAGATGGGGTTTTCAATTCTAAATTGCATTATTAAAAAATAAATTGTGAGACTGCATCCAAATAAAAATACTTTCAAGGCTTATAGTTTCACTTATATTTAAAAAAAAAATTTGAATGAATAACAATAGAAAAAAATTAAAATTTGAATGATCATTATTTCTTTTATTATTATTAGGCCTTTTATTATTAATATTATTAATATTTATTTAGAATGAATAAATGGGAGGTGCACGAGGAGGTGCATTGTCACTCTGCCTCAGGCTCGAACCGTAGAGTGGACATTATCGCAATACGGGGAGACAGAGAAAAAGTTCTAGTTCTCGACCCCACTATTAGGTTTGAAAAGGGAGTGGGGCACGCGGAAGAAGTAGATGCGGAGAAGAAGGAGATATATCGTCCCTGTATTCCTCACCTCGCGGAACGTTATGGAATTCCTGAGGAATACTGGGACGTTGTAGGACTCCTGCTTCGAGCAAGGGCAGCTATTCCCACATTTTTTATTACTTTTTTCAAATCATTTAATATACCGGTATCAAAATCATTAATTCAAGAAATAGTTTCCACAATATTGAGAAAATCATCACATATTCTCCACAATCATCTCTTCAGCGTATCTCAATCTACTTGAATTCTCATATTTTTTTTTAATATAATAATTAAGTTTTTGATCTTATCACTATATTTGTATAACTCATTTTCACTTTCGGCAATTATAATTCCAAATTCGTAGTAAGCTGGACCTTCATGGTCAGTCATCAAGAAGATGAACAGCCGTCAATAAAAATGATTTTCTCTCCCTAATGTAGGAAGGTACAATGAATACAGTAATTGAATATATACAAAATAATATAATCATTCAAGTATTGTTGGCATGAATTGAAAAAAAAAACTCAAAAAATTATTTTTATTGAGCCAAGTAGGCTATGGATTCAGGTAGTGCATAAGGCATGTTTTTAAGAAATCATTATCTCTCACCCACTCATTTGTGCGCCCTTTAATAACTTGGATCATTGAGGTACAAACTCAATGCCTATAGAAGTTGGTGGGGACGGTGAGCATACTATAATCATCATCGCCGTTCAATTTGATTTACATAGATTAAAACTGTATTAAAGTTGAAACTATAATTCTCTCGTTTCGATTATAGACAACGGTCCTTGTCTTGGATGGCGTGAGACCCCGAACAAACCGTACCAATGGCTCCACTACAATGAAGCGCTTCTCCGAGCCAAGAACTTTGGTTCTGGTCTGGTCGCTTACGGCCTTCAACCATCGCCCGAGACCTTCATCGGAATCTACAGTCAGAACTGTCCCGAGTGGATTCTAACCGAACAAGGCGCTTATTGCTACTCTATGGTTATTGTACCGTTGTATGACACATTAGGGCCAGACGCATGCGCCTACATCATCAAACAAGGTAAAATAAAAAATATTAATTTCATTCAACTGGAGATTCATTAAATGGGCCCATATATTTAAAATCAAAATAATTGTTATTAAAGAAAACCAAACATAAATGAACAGTGGGGGTACAAAATAAAAAGATTTTTTGCGGATGTGTTGGAAGTGTTTTAGAAGAGCATACAGTACCGGTAGCTCAGGAAATGGATGCAAAATAATTTGATATGGTATATAAATAAATGCTTATTATTATTAATTATTAGGAAAATATTATTATTCATTTATTTAAAATTATTATTAAAAATGAAGTAACTTTCACAACTTGACACAAAGTAAGGCCCCAAATAAGGCTAAGGATGTTAAGGAAGGGTCGTTAAATTGGTCACCTCTTGCCACTAGGGCGATCGTAAAACCACAATGAAATTAATTGGATACATGTACAGCATTACGACTAAGGTATGTATTATGTACTCAGTATGTTAGGTATTTTAATTTGTTGGTGTTCACACAGCTGACATCAGCATCGTAATTGTCGACGACGACGCCAAGTGTAACCTGTTGCTCGACAAAGCCCCGCGTTGTCTCAAAAAACTAATCGCAATCAAAGAAACGCGGCCCGCAACAAACCAGAGGGCAAAGAATCGTGGCGTTGAGATCATTCGTTTTGACGACGTTGAAAAACTTGGAGCAACAAAGAACAACAAAGAAGTGGTAAGATGAGAAAATTAAGAATACTATACCGGTAATTAAGGTTTCATTTAGAAATATATGAGGAAATTACTGTAGTTCATTTGATATATTGTATTTTACTGTTGTACAAATTACGTGTAAATACAAGAGTATTACTTTGATCCTGTTTTCTCACTGATGGTTAGTGGCTTAACTTGTCATCACCCTTGGTTACATGTGTTATTTCCGTACTCTAACGATCAGTTGGCTGATTATTATTAACTAAATGTTTGTAAAACTAGCTCTAAACAGGATAATAAAATTAAAAAATAATAAAATTGTCCATTACATGGTATTAAACACTTCATTCTAAAAAATTTGGCTAAGTAAATGAAGGAACATGTGATTATTAAATGAAAGACAGAAATTCTAGTTGTAAACCTGAATTTCACTATTTTTAGTGTTTTCTACAAATTGAATAGAATTAAAATAAATGCATGATTTGTGAAATTTAGGCCGGCACAGGCAAAGATTGCATTTCAAGGACATCACAAGACTGTGAGACCTATTTATAATCTACGTAATTGTTTCATAGATCTTGAAAATATTGAATATTCGTCAACAATATTAAAGAAGAAAATTGGAAAAAAACAATTAGGGGCCTATGTCAAATAGTTAGGCTTGGTGTATGCTAGAGTGGAAAATTTTCTTTCCAAGTCGTTTTAATTAATTTACATAAACATTTAAATAATTAGGTAGTAATTAAAGTATTAAATAATACCATACTAAAGTAGGAAACTACTTTAGAAAATGAAGATAAAATTCGACAGATGCTCAGAAACAATTCAGTGAAACCTCTATGCATCGTTCCCAGATCTATCGTTTTCCTGGATGTATCATTCATTTTTTCTAGCCCCACTCCCATATAATCAATGTCAAATTTTCCTGGATGGAAAGTTTTCCTGGATGGATCGTTTTATTTTCCTGGTCCCTTGAAAAACGATGGATAGAGGTTTCACTGTATTCATGTAGGACCTACAATAATATTTTATAAGTACGTTTATCCTTGTAGTGCCATGTTTGCACAGGTTGTCATTCTTGGATCTAATTAGGAAACAATGTCTATACACAGAGGCAAGCAAGCATTTGGGGTTTTAACGATAAAAACAATTTGTTTGTCTCAGGTTTGTTGTCGTTTCAGGTCTTCTCGAGTTCAAAAACCCTATTTCTATTTTCGAAAAATGATGTTTTTCACCCATTTCCCGCTATTATTTGCTTTTAGTCATGAAAATTGAATGATCACAAAAAAAACCACCAATTCACCCCTTTTAATTATTTCAAAACGAAAATTAGGTTTTTAGTTCATCCCAAATGCTTGCCACTGACTATGTCACGTTTTCATAGAAAATAATAATAAAAATTCTAATGTTCCATTGCAGCCTCCTAAACTGACAGATCTGTGCACGATATGCTACACGTCCGGCACGACCGGTAACCCGAAGGGCGTAATGCTGAGTCACGAGAATGTTGTGGCCGGAGTTTGCTCGGTCATGCTGCAGCTCGGAGATCATAGGCCGGCAAAGACAGACACCATGATCTCTTTCTTACCGCTGGCACACATGCTCGAAAGGTGTTGTCAGGTAAGAACACTGTTACACATGATAATTTGCATTTAGTGTTTTATCAGGGCTGTCATAGGTGAATATATCGAATTTCAAAATGTTCATTTGATATTGAACATGGTTAATTGAAAAAAGGTACAGTATAGGTGAACCGTAATTTGACTATTGATTGTTACCTAATGCACACTATATAATGAATGTTGAAAAACAAATTGAATTTCAAATGTTTCATTTGATATTGAATATTCTGAATTGAGAAAAAATGCCGATATACAGTAATTCAACAACCCCCATGTCCAATCCCAATCATTACTCAATGCACACTAAAATATTGACTCTTGAAAAAAAAGACTTGACAAAAGATTTTACTATTCTACAAGCTATTTCTAAGAAAAATGGGCACTTATGCATAATAGAGTACTCATTTATTGAAGCTTCATTTAGCATGTAATGTTTACCATTTTCTCCAGTGTCGCTACTCACAAAATTATTTCAAGAAATCAATTCTCAACTGAATGCGTACAATCGATTCACGCGTTCGATATACATTCAAATTAGTCTTCATTCCAATGTACAATATATAGACTTGTAACCAATAAGCTAGCTTCCAATGATTCCAATGTTGAATAAAGTTCAATGAATATAACTATTGCATCATAGCTGCGTTATTTAGGAAAATGGATGAATTGGTGGCAATTGGTAAGACCCTTACTCATTGTAATTTATATGAACGGTTTGGTGTTTCCAGAATGGCATGTACCTAGCAGGCGGCTGCGTAGGTTTCTTCTCGGGTGAAATCCCCCGATTAGCCGATGATATGAAGGCCTTGAAACCGACCGTAATGCCAGCCGTTCCTAGGCTGCTCAACCGTATCTACGACAAAGTCATGGCGGAACTGCACGGTTCGTTCATCAAGCGAATGTTGTTCAATATGGCAATGAGTGCTAAAGAAGGCGAAATTAAGAGGTAAGGATATATTTGTTTACCACATCACTAAAATACTACTACAACCAACTCGTTGCAATCTTTCAGTGTGAAAGTGAAATGATTGATACAGATACAGACACAAGACTATAGTGGTACAATTAATTTCACAATCTCAAGAAACATTAGAACTTGAATTTGTGATTTTACCTGAAAATTTCACTGTCCGAAAACATGAAAATGTTCAAAGCATACTGAGTAGTGTGGCCGAATGGTAAATACACTGAAGCATCATCCAGGAGACCAGGTTTCGATTCCCACCATGGTCGACCATCCTGACTGGGCTTTTTCGTTGTTTCCCTCTGTCGTTCAGGTCAATACTGGGATGGTTCCTCAACAACAGGCCACGACCGACTCCTTCCCACAATCCAAAAACACCTAATAAAATGACCTTTCATCTCATCATCCCCTCATTTCATCATTCCATCATCTCATATATCATTCACCGATGCCAATAGATCATAGTCATCAGTATAGTGCGTCGGGAAATCCAATATGAATATTCAATGCGCAATTTCTTTATCAACGAGAATAAGGTGCTGAAGTATGTAGAACAATTACCACATCTTCAAACTGAAAATATTCATCCATAATCTTCATCCATCTTTTTTCTCTTCAAGAATGCATTCATTCCCCATAAACTCAGTCATTAGTTCATAATTTGAAATTCGTTCAATAAGTTGCATTATAATTAATTATCTTAAATCCTAATTGATTAATTGACTATGGTAAGATCACTCTCGTGATGCACCATCAAAATGATGCTATTCTTTCAACCTTGGTCTTGATTGGGCAACAATGACTTCCTGTCAAATTTTCGATGTCGATGAAAATAAAATGAAAATAATAATCTTTCCATCCAGAACTTATTCAAACATACGTACATACGAGTTCTCATAACGATTTAAATGTTGTTTATTCCAGAGGAATAATTCGCAACAACAGTTTTTGGGATAAGCTGGTGTTCCGGAAAATGCAGGAGAGTATGGGAGGTCGGCTACGGCTGATGGTAGTCGGATCAGCACCACTGGCTGGTAATGTCTTAACATTCATTCGCTGCTCACTCGGTTGCCTGGTGAGTACATAAGCAACTAAACTACCAGTTGCATTACTGTTTTCAGATTCCTAATACCCAAAGTGAAAAACATTTGTTTGAAAATGTTTGATTACTGTATAAATGTTAATTACCAATACGTAAACATTTTTACAATTATGTTAAATAGATTTTCAAAGATGTTGCATATATTGCAGTGAGAGGTTCACAATCTAGTCTCGAATGAATATTTTTTCTCTTGGATCATTCTACATATGAAGTAGAAAAATCTATTTTTAATTTTTTTTTTTTCAAGTGTGCTTCGTCCATAGAAAGTTTTAATAGCCCAATACAGTGGAACCTCTATGCATTGTTGGCACTTGGCAGATCCATCATTTTCCTGCTTGTATCATCCCTTTTTCTCATCCCAATCCCATATAATCAATATTAAATTTTCCTGGATCGATCATATTCCTGCATGGATAGTTTGTTTTACATGGTCTCTTGAAAAACAATAGATCGAGGTTTCACTGTATAGGATATAAAAAAACTTCAAACTTTACAGCTATATCATAGATTATAATTACATCCATAGGCCTATATAGAAATGTTTAAAGAATTTCAATTTGACTTATTTTTGTATTTAGATTTTTGAATGAAATTATGACAAAGTTGGTATACTAATGTATGATTCCACTCTGCCAGGTTGTGGAGGGATACGGTCAAACAGAATGCTGTGCACCTGTGACCTTGACAGTCCAAGGAGACCACGTACCTGAACACGTTGGGCCGCCGGTCTCGTGTTGCTGCATCAAGTTGGTAGACGTCCCCGAGATGGAATACTTTGCCGACAAAGGCCAAGGAGAAGTGTGCGTCATGGGCACCAACGTGTTCCTTGGATACTACAAAGAAGATGATAAGACGAACGAGACGATAGACGCGGACGGCTGGCATCACACTGGTGACGTTGGCATGTGGCTACCGGTTAGTATACACCCTTCAACTGCTATGACCGCATTTAAGTGCTTGATTTATGAACTACATTGTCTAATTTCTATTGGACGACTCCCAGCAGTTATCGGCATTTTTCTATTACACAATCTGTCAACTTGAGATGAATACTAGTATAAATTATACACCTCCTTCTATGCATTCCATTTAAGTAGCATTCATTTAAATTTATACTCATGTCGTGTTTCTTTCATTCAGATTTTTATAATTTTCTATATATTATACAAATTTATATTAATTGAACTCACTAATTTTCAATTATTCTCATTTAATTACGATCTTATTTATCAAGTCTAGTACAAATAATAATGCTGTATTTTGCTTCTCATGTTTCAGAATGGCACACTAAAAATCATAGATCGTAAAAAACACATATTCAAGTTGTCGCAAGGCGAATACATAGTTCCTGAAAAGATAGAAAATTGTTACATTAGAAGTCAATACGTTCAACAAGTCTACGTTTGTGGTGAATCACTCAAGGTAAGCTGCTTGTACCGCTTTAGTGTTACGACTCACGAGAGATAGCGGTCCTGACCAACCATCTGTATCATGTACTCACTATTATTTTGAAAATGGTCATAAAAGAACATATATGGTTTGTTGCAGACTTGAATCAATTTCAATTTTTTGAAAGGATCAATTTCTATTTTCAGAAACCATTTATATGGTTTGAACGAAGCGAGTATGTAGGCCTAGATGTATAGCTTTCATATCATATGCATTTATTTTTCTCAATTAATTTTACTCTCTTTTTTCAATATTTATATTTTTCCCTCTTCTTTTTCTAAATAAGTAATCAATCAGATATTGAATTTTCCAGACTATAGCTCAATGTTACCATCAATTTTTGTATGAAACACCATTGTATTGTCTTTTTGCTCTTTTTATTGATCCGTTATTTCACTTATATATATATTATATATATTATTCTGTGCAACCTTTTGTAAAGCATAGTATATTTTTTACTAATAAAGAATTTATACAAATGATATAGTTCTAACAATAGAGAACCGACAGCTTTGATATCAAAAGTTATTGACATAATCCAGTTATCTAATGAACATGAACGTTTGTTTTTCCAGTCTTGCATCGTAGCCGTAGTTATACCCGACGTCGACGTAATAAAATGTTGGGCATCCGAGAACAAAATAGCGGGAACGTTATCAGTACTTTGTGCACATCCTGAAGTAAAACAACTCATTTTTGACGACATGATCGCGTGGGGAAAAGAAGGCGGACTCAAATCATTTGAACAGGTGATTACAATGTACATTTTTGAACGCTGATTTAAAGTGGGGCATTCAAAGAATCTTAACCTTTTGTTTAAACCAATTTTAAAGTAAGAATAGCCACCGGCTGAATCCCCCATAATACAGTCGTTGATAAAGTAGGCCATATCTGAAGGGGCTGCAACCCACATCACGTGTGCCACCCGTTGAACTTAACAATCCTTTTGTATAATTTTACCATTAATATCAAATGATATTGACTAAGAACGTTTTTTTCAACTATTGTGAGGTATTCAAATATTGGTTCATTACATTGCAGGTGAAGGATATCTACTTGCATCCTGATCCGTTCTCAGTCCAGAATGGCCTCCTAACACCAACGATGAAAACCAAACGACCACAACTTAAAATGTACTTCAAGCCGCAAATTGAAGATATGTACGCAAAACTGACATGAAAAGATAATGCTACGTCTAACACAGCAAATGAAACGTTAATTGATTTTTATATTAGCTTGTAAAGTACGGTACGACATACAGAAATTGACCTTGATCGTTACGAAACAGTGAGATACACTACGACTGATTTTGCCTTCGACTATCAAGGATAAAATAATATGGATAATACGTGTTTGTACAGCTGGGAAGTGTTACGAGAGGTACTGCACTGCGCACGGAGAAAGCTAGTCTGTTTTTCCCAATATCTTTTGAATGGTTGAACTCAAAATTTTGTTATGGCAAAAGATTAGGAATGTTATGTTTCACCTCAAATTAGAACAAGTTTAACTATTGAATGGATTCATAACACTACTACTACTACCGATGTGTTGGTAGAGGCCAATCTTAATTTCAAGATATAAATTTCATCTATGTAGATTTATTCTGGTGAATAAAAGTTTCAATATCTTGAATCCTTTAGAAAAAATTATATTGCACCCAAGATGAAGACATGCGGTATGAAACAGTTGCTTGGTTGAAGCATAGCTATCTATGCCTGAAGAAAGAATTCAAGTTAAAACTCAAATTAACATAAATAATTAACAAAATAAAACTATAGGCCTAGATTCAATTTCAATAAAATTATAACACTATTTGAGCCTAAAGAGGGTTTTATAAATTCTCACCTCTGTTTTACCAATAGTTTGTACCTTAGACACCACAATGTATCGTGATTGAAACCGTTGTTATTTGTTATTATTACGTGATCATTAGAAGGAATTAAGAAATGAGTGCCCCAAGACACCATCATACGTACGGTGGGCATCACATGTTAATAGCGAAAAGAAAATTATAAAACGTGAGACTGTTATACTTGTATCTACCAGAGATGAAGGTCGTCTACCAAATAAATAATTGTAAAAACTTCGATAATTGTAGAGAAATAGGCTGCATCTTTGAACATATGATGCTTATGAAAGATGTAATTGTGCTTTGATCGTTAATCCCGATGTGAATAACCACCAACTCGCAAATACTACAGCTATACCAATAAAATGGTGATATTAGTGTTTGTAGGTTGGTAGACAACCTCCAACACTTGTGGATACAAGTGTACAAAAAATGCATTGGTGAAGATCTACTGTGTAGGCTACCTGTACTAAGTAAGTACTGTACCATGTATTTTCCTTGGTCAATAAATTGTCAAAACTAGGCCTTGCGTCAAAGTGAGAATACTTGCTATTTACAAATATGTAGCAAGATTTCGGACTGGGTTGCTATTTTTTGTGCAGGAAAAGAAAGAGGTTGTTTCACTCGACACATATTAGTTCGTACTAGGGATAACATCGATTAATCGAGAATCGATTAAGAATCGATTCTGATGTAAAACGATTCTCAAATCAAAAAATCGATTTTTCAAAAAAAAAAATTTTTTTTTTTTTTTTTTTTGTTTTGGTTCAGTGCTGTATGTACTTTTTTACGTTGTAATAAGTGCTCATTTCGTTGTCTATATTATTCTGTATTGTTGAGATATTACTATCTGGACAAAAGCTATCCCTTCGGTTACGTCTGACAGCCGAACGTTGACGGAAATACCCAAATGGTACAGTTCAGTTCAAAGAAGTCTCTAGCAGCTATTTTTCACGTGAACGCCTTGAGAAGGTTAAAAAAAAAAGGTTCAAATTACACTACTTTTTTGAAAAAACTTTTTTTTTTGAATTTTTTTTTTTTGAATTTTTTTTTTGAATTTTTTTTTTTCAAAATCGATTTTTAATCGATTCTGAAGCATAGAGAATCGATTCCCGATTTTGAGAATCGATGTCATCCCTAGTTCGTACCTACCGAAAATGATCATCAATAAGCTTTCAATTGACTCGAATATGAAATTTTTCAGAAAATGTAAATAGTAATTACCCTATTTGATTATAAATTATTCACACAGTTGGATATTTGGTGTTTACTGGTATATCTATTTGGTAACACAATATTTCCAACTATTGAAATAATTTTAAATTCATCACAGTCAAAGGCTTTTCATATTTAAACAATTCAAATTGTATTAATGATTTATAAAATCTTGCAGTAAATTATTTATGAAGCGAAGGAATTAGAGCTATAAACAAATCTAGTCGAACATTGAATCAACTTAGTGAAATATGTTAATTCAGACATTCCTACATCTTATAATTGGTCCACATACATGTTGTATAAACTCAGCTGTGAAAAGCTATACGGATCAACAAAACATGGTTACAGGAGTTACACGAAAATACTTTTCACCAAGAACCCTTCTAGAAATACCGGTATTTGATTTTTGATTTATTGTTCATATGATTTATCTTAAGATTTATTTTATGTTCAGGATTCTCGAAACACTGAATTATTAAATTGCAAAGTTTGAAAAGTAGCTCAACAGAAAATTGTAATTGTTTGCATTTTTCTGAAAACTCGACTTTAACTCTGAAATAAAAGTTGAAATATGGAACATATCCATTTAGTGATAACTTATTTGTTAATAGTCTTGACTGAATACACTTGAAATATGTAGGTTCCGATGTCGGCAAAAATAAGAGTACAGAACAAACACATTCGAAGTTCTGTATTACTCAACGATATAACTAAGGTATTCACGTAATTTAATAATTAGACTCTTGCCTTGAAACTTAGATTGTAACAAAATACTAGTACTGATAAAAACGTGTGATTGATCATTTGTATGATATATAGGTATTGAAAAGTTATGTTACACCTGGTAATCTGGTATACTTGTATACATGAAAGTAGAAGCAGTCTTAGCTAGATTAAAAAGAATGGCAATAGCTATCACCAGCTCTGGTAATTTCAGCACAAACTATACTTTTCTGTTAACAATTATTTACTATAGTGCCATTATTAATCTCTAGGTTCACATCTTGCCTCCATTTAATTGTTTATACTGGGTTTAAAATGTACCCTAATGCACTCAGCACTCTGCACACCATGGTAAATTGGCACCAGTTTTGTGCCTTCAGTTTCATCATGTAATAGTCTCAATGGCTAGTCTCATTGTCTCGCTATGACCTTGAGATGTCATTTCAGTCGATAGGTATCCATCCATCCCTAATTACTTCAACTCTCCAATAGCTCTCAGTTTCGTTTCATTTGAATGGGAAAAAGCCAAAAGGTCTATGGAATTAATGTTGAAGTAATGAAGATCCTACGACATAATGTCAAAGTAGACATTCGAGGTGTTCGTGGGTAGGGTAGGTTTGGTTCTTCTACTCTCCTGGATACAAGTATAAAATTGTTTCTTACTGGTTTGCATTTGTAAATGAGAGTGCCGGTACAATATAACCATACAGTTTCAAGGTATGCTGGTCTATGGCAGAAAATGTATTGTCAAATGATGACTACCACTACCATATAATTATATTTATATTATTACATAAAGAAATTGGTGCAATTGAGTTTAACTGATATTTGTTTTCAGTTCAGTTATGCTAATAATTCAAGTCAATTGAAAATTGAATAGATAGTACAGTAATACTATAGGTTTAGGTCATGAACTTTGCTTGATTTGTAAGATACGGTAGATCTTGTTCACATATTATACTCCGAAGAGGTTCCAAATTCTTGCAATAAAGTCCACGATATTGTCTTGTTATAACAGAAATTCTTTATTTACATAAGTAATGGTGTGTTCTCAATACTGATCGTTGTAGAAAGTGAAAGTGTCACAATTCTATAAATACATAAAAAACAATGGTACAGTAGTGGAAGTGCTTCCAATTTAAGCAACACATACACTAATAAGTATTAACTACATCAGTAAATAATCCTAAAACTAAATAACAAAACAAATATTAAAGAGAAACAGAGTACAATCAATATAAAAAATATTAATACAGTGAACTACTTTGTTTAGTGGCAATGTTCCAGAAGGCAGAATAATTAAACCAGGTACACGTTTAAAGATTTAAATTAGTCTACGTATATTTGCTAAAAGTGAAATATATTCCAACAATAATAAATATAATAAAGACGAGAGCTACTCCGAATAAGATAAGTCGCTGCTGCATGGAACGCATAATCATTCCGCTCATTAGTCGTGAACTCCGTCCCAGATCGGCATCGGTTTCTCGTAGCTAGAAATAATTGAAACATTTTGATTAGATATTTGGACAGTTTTGTTATAGAACAATATGAAAAAACTTACTCAAAAAATTAATAGACCATTTAAGTGTGGGCCTATAAAAAGCGTAATATTCAAGCCATTCTAAAATCTTACCCGACTTCGAGATTTTTGGATTGTTTCTCGCTGTGCATGCAAATCTTGCAATACCTGGGAGCCGATTTGTTCCGTCTCCAAAATAATTCGATATCCTGATGTTAAATGATTACCAGTACGTTCCATACGCTCCGAATTGTCTAGTAGACGTAGTTTCTGCTCTTCCCTCAAACCGAGCTCGGAACCAAACAGATCATCTCGATGACCACCTTGGATCAAAGTGATTTAGAAAATATGCGCACATGTAGAGTGAATTGTTATTACATCTATGCCTACCTTGAAAACAGCACACTAATATTCAGGTACCCGACCGTAAACAGCAATTCCTCGCAAATTCTAAATGGAATACGCTGACGGTAAGAATGAATAAAAATCAATTTCAGCGTTATACCGGGTACGCTATTATTACCTTGACTGCTATAATCGTCTTCCTTCTAGGCTCATAAAAAATAATTGTGGTCATTGAATAGGGTGGCCAGTTGATATTCATAGGTCAATCTAGTTTGATATTCAACCATTTTATACAATGTTTTTAGTATCGTTATAATTAGAACATCGATAAGCCTATCTATTTTCAATTCAAACAACAACTATGCAATAAAAGAGCACAAGTCAAATATTTAGTCAACGATTGGTTTACACTTCCACCAATGAAAAATTGAAAATACTCGCAGCCTACAAGTTAGGTCTTCTTACTTAACTTTCTTCTTTCTTTGATCAAGATGCATTTCTAAGTTCATTCTACTTTGAAATGAAGTTTAAAATATCGAAGTATTCAATTATCAATTATTTCGAGTTGATTATTCAATTGTATTTGGAATAATCAACATTTTTATATTCAATTATGAATATGAAATCAATAGCCATTGATAATGAAAATCATATCGAATGAAAACCCAACTATAGAGTACATTATTAAAATAATCAAAGTAGGGCCTGATATGAATCATTTTTATTCAATAACGTCTATTGTGGTGATTGGTGATACGCAAACAAGTTAATAATAATGATGTAAATCCACAATAATTATTACTGATAAGTTTGTGTTGTGAAAAACATTTCTACAAGGCTTCACAATAAATGATACATACCATCTTCATGTAAGGAACTTCGGGCATTCATGAACTCCTGACTCAATCGACCCAGCTCAACTCGGTAACTGTCGACACGTGTTTTAAAACGTTGTCTAGTAGAAACATCTATTTCACGCACTTCCAGATCCATTTGCTCAAGCTAGACAGAACACATAGACATTTTCTTGTTATTGTCTTGAAAATATTTTTTTTTTTATGTAGTTAATCTAGCCATATTCTGTGATATTCATAAGTATTTTGCTTAAGCCTAGTGCCACATAAAGATGGGTTTGTTGCATTCAATCAAATTATGAAAAGACCTGACTATTGTTTGTGGCTACTTGTTGAATCAGTATTTTGTCAATAATAAATATTACCACATAGTATTAGGTGCTACATAGGTATTTTATTTACAGTAGATCAACTAATTTTACTCAGATGACATTTATGAGTACTATTATTGCATTTCAAATGTTAATGCACTACCAGAGTCTGAATGAATATCTACTAAAAACTGAATGACAACACTTAATCTTACCTGTCGAATGTGGACCTATCCAGTGGTCGAATTGGGAAATTTCTTATGGGGTATGGTAACTCGTGTCACAAAAGGAAGCGCTAAAAGGATAAATTGTTGGGTGGGGGGTCCCCCCTCGAAGCTTGCAGGGAAAATGTGAAATCATATTTTTTATCCTGTTTCACAAGTTTTGGAAGTCTTTAGGCAGTCATACACTATTCAACTATATGTATTCAAGTATTTTATAAATTCAACCAATTGTTAGGATAGGTTTTACGTATAATGAAGCGAGGAGGAACCAATATTTTGTACATAGACGTCGTTAGGATTTGTGTATTGGGGGGGCGCACAGACTACATTAATAAAATGACCACCCAGCTGGACACCTGCCACGTGCGAAAAGGGGAGCAGAGCCCTGCAAGGAATGGTTTACAATATGAACATTTTTTAAGAGATTTTTACGATTCACGAATGGTTTTAGAGTCTTATAATTGCATCATCATGGACGTTTTCGAAGTTTCACTTTTACGATTTCTCCCAGCAAAGCCCCACAGGGAATTTTTTGAAATAGACCCATGTCATTTTTCAAGTGATTTTTTATATATTCACAAGCGGTTTTGGAGTCCAATGATTGAATCACTAAGGACATTACCAAAGTTATTTTTAATAGTATAATCATTATGAATATTTTCGAAGCTATTTTCGCGATTTCTCTCAGCAAAATTCCCAGCAGTGATTTTTCTGAAATATGGTCATTCTTCAAGCGATTTTTGCGATTCACGAGCAGTTTCTGAATCTTATAATTGAATCACTATCGAAAAGAAAAGAGGAAGTGTAAAGTAGTAGAGTGTATACTGATACAATTCATATTAATAAGTCATCTACTCATCATATTTTATTGTGTGTTTATTCGTGGGTCAACATTATACATTTTCAAAGGAGGATAAGTTATTGGAGGGTGCGAATGTCGATCAGGGGGGTGCGCACCTCCCCTCTGAGACCCCCTAACGACGGCCCTGGTTTGTATATAACATAACGATGAGTCACCGCCTCACCGGTGAATTACCGCGAAATGTGCATGTTCCCGCTCAAAAGTAGGCCTACCACGACACTGGTAAACTGGACTATGAAGTATACGGTACCATGTAAATACACGCAAATTACGCAAGTAAAACGCTGGATTTTAAAATAACTGTGTTAATAAACTGATTAATAATCAAGATAGGCCTACTCTATAGGAGGAAAACTAATAACTGGAATGGTATCGTTTTTAAAACGCGGAAGAAAAATATGAAAATAGAATACGGTAGTAAAAATGGATTATTTTAGGGGGGGATGGTGTATGCCACCTTTTCTCTTTGGGGGGATGGTGTGAGCAACGTTTTCTCTTTGGGGGGGATGGTGTGAGTGACTATTTCTCTTTGGGGGGATGGTATCCCCCCGCACCCCCCCCCCCCCCCTCCAATTCGACCACTGGACCTATCTACAAATAGTTGAACAACACCTATGCATAAATGCAACTTAATTTGGACTTGAGGGAATTAAAACATGGCTTGAAAATATTAATTTGACTCAAACTTGCAGTCTTTTTCTTCGAATGTGAAATTTGGATTAGTTAAGATTATTTTACTGTTCCAAATTACACCATACAAATGATATTAGAACAGTCAGACACTTAAAATAATTACATTTTAACTTCATCCAGATATTCATTCATAGAGTGAAAAGATTTGTCCGTCAGGTACTCTTCAAGGTCACATTTATATAGATACATATGAATAAAATAAGTGTAGGATAATTCATAATTACACACGGCAACTTACCAAGTCTTTTGCCTCCTCAGTTTGTCTTTGGATGTCCAAAACAAGACTGGCTTTGTCTGCTGTAATATAAGAGGTTTACCAATTTGTTATATTTTAGGTAGGCCTATCAAGTATTGGGCCTACAACCTATCAAATGTATTGCTCATCAATGTTTAAAAAATATCAGCATAGCAGAGCTACCCTGTCTTTACCGGTTGGAGAATGCTAATCTCACCGTGAAAATATTTGAAAAAGACTGATAAGAAACTTTCTCTCTCTAAATCAAAATATAGGCCTTACACTCAAGTTAAAAATAAAGTACGGCCGTTTAAAGCACCTTGGTTGTTTGAGGTGGTCTTATAAACACAGAAACAAATTGTAAGACTTTGTAGACCTAGACCTGGTATGGTTTAGGGAAAAGACCTTGGGCCTATGGCACGTTTATTTAATTTATATTGGTTTTAACAAGACACACTCTAATGATGACTAAGATCTATTGGTGCCAGTGAATGACGATGGATTTGATGGGAAGATGAGATGAAAGATTACTTTATTAGTTGTTTGTAGACAGTGGGAAAGCAGCAGTCATGGCCTCTTCATAAGGAACCATCCCAGTATTCACTTTGAAGACCGAAGGAAACCTCGAAAAACGTCAGTCAGGGGAGTCTAGGAACGAATGGAGTTGGGTTGAAATAGTAGTAATTGTCGCCGCGAGAGTGAACTCGACACCTTACTAACAAAATTGATGGTAGCTACAACTTGATTGTATTCAATTTTGTTTGTGGTTGATATGAAAAAGAAAAAGAATCTTTTTCCATAACCCCATGCTGAAGATACCAATTGATGAGGGTAGCTTCAAAAAACAAACTTAAAAGTCACCATGCTAGGTATTGAGCCATAAACTCCCAGATCGTGAGTCAGCCATGCTAACCATTGCGCCGAAATAATTCACGTTGAGTCATGTTATTTTGACCATAATACTACATCGCAACGTGACTCAGTAACTGAGACATCTAGTGGCAACTATTATATCTATTTTGACCTCCTCCATTCGGCACCATTCCTCCAGCATGTAAGAATCCAGTCAGGATGGTCAACCATAGTGGGAATCAAACTGGTCTCTTGAATGAGCCTACTGGTCCACCAGTCTCAGTTTTGTGCATTGAAACCATTATTTCTAAATCTTCCTAATAGACCCATGGGCCTAGGCATTGAATTTGTAGGCATGGCAAGGCCTAGGTCATTGAATTTATAGTGTTGCCTAGGTTAAGCCAATGTGTTGGAAGTTCCATGATTCTAGGAGCTCTACGACGTGACAGACAATTGACGACTAGGCCTAGTGATTGACCCGCCCACAAACGTCACAAAACAAAACATCCAATCAAATGGGGTTTGTTATGTGGGTAATTTGACATTACCTATCAGAGTAACTCTAAATGCTCACATGAAGTATAGATCTAGGTAGCCTACCGATAAGCCACGCCTATCACTAGTGGTCAATTTGGCCAGGGTTCAAATTTGGAATATTGTCCGCAATACCCATTTTAGTGTGACCATGGTCTGAGTCTGACAGTGACAGTTCTGTAGGCCTACTAGGCCTACTGCCATTGGGGCTACTGTGCACTGTTCAGCAATACGGCTTCATAACTTATACAAGCAGCAGCTAAGGTTTGGCACTTAGATTGTATCCGTAATTATTAATAATAATCAAGTTTATAGAGTAAGCATATACCTCCATGGTACGATGCTAATTTTCCTATATTGGCAGTAATTTCAGCAGTTAAAATACTATATAACTGCTCATAATTTTCTATAAGAGACGCCATCTTTAACCAGCTGTCTCCGAATACGCCTTGCAAACATGTCGGAAGTTGATAATATCGTTCCCTAAGTCCGTTCCTAGAATCACACAGACAGTGTGGTAGTGTTGAAAACTTCTTCCGGAAAACCTAACCTAGGTGCGTGAACATATAATAATAAATATATTTGTATCTTGAATCATCCCCTTTATTAATAATTGGTGTATATTGATTTCTCTATAACTAATAATCCAAATATCAGCTACACCTTTTAACGTATTCAGGAAACTAATTTTGTGTCTTTTCCCATTATGTTTCTAGGTTAAAAATGGTTCAACGCTTAGTGTACCGACGACGTTTGTCGTACAATACCAAAAGCAATCGACGACGAGTGTGAGTAATTTTCCACTTCTGCTAATAGTATTGTATGGTACATTATACGCTTTAGTTATAGAAATGTATTAATTGGGCTATAAACTACCATGTTTAGTCTAATGCTAAAGCTAAACAATATGAGTGAGACCTAGGCCTACTTATGAGAGCAAGATGTAAACATGACATGTCTGTTATTCAAAGTTTCATGTTTCCAGTGGAATAGTCTGAAGTTCATCTTTCTACCTCAATAATTAAATCAGCTCTGGATTGGCTTGAGCCTAGGCTAAAACATTGCTTTAAAGGGAGGTTGAAGACAACTTCTACGACCAGTCCTCGCGCTTTGGTCTTTGTTGCATTTTGAGTAGGCCTATGCCTAGCCATTGTGTAAATGAATATCCTCACGGGATAGAGTTGCTTCTTTCTGGTTGAACAGTCTACAGACTCTGGTAGTGTTACGCCTGGTAGGCCTAATCCTGCTAGAAGCGCTGTGATCAGCCAACTTTGCCTTTGATGAGCACGGCTCTGGCATACGGTATTGCCTATCTAGAGACTGCATTAATATCTATGGCCTAGGGCCTACATGTTACAATCGTACTACAAATCTTTGTTAGGACCATTATTTCCATTTTCACATCAATAGACTGCACATACTCTGGAGAAGATTTACTATGGCTGCCATGTTCCTTCTCATTTGCTCAAGTTAGTTGGCTGTTTAGTCTCATCCATTTGACAGTAACCCTTACCTAACTATCCAAACTAATCTAATCTAACTATCCAAATGATGACTATTAGATTAGGTAGGCCCATGAATACAACCAGTGCCTCTTCCTTGAAACTTGAACCAACAACTGGTGATGCCTACCTTGGCCAAGTGATGAACTGGTGTTTAATGGACGAGATTGCAATTGTAGCCCAACTTGAAAACAAGACTGTAGGCACTTGTGACCAAATATTTTGTTAACTGAAGACTTTATGGCAGTCATCACCACTTGACAGGAATGGCAATAGCCTATTTCAATTTTTTCAAATTGTACATTGTTTTCCATACATTGTTTTTCCCTCTACAAAAGTGCATGTGAGTTAATTTTGCAAAATGTCAAGTTTTTTGTTGATCTTTCAAATCGTATAAAATATCAAAATTCTACTATCGAGGATAGGCCTACGGAAATATTTCCAAGTCCTTGAAGATGGAAGACGGTAGGCGTATAAGTTGGAATTATTGAACTTATCGTATAATTGTCAAACGTATATGTTGCTAAAAGAACACATTTTTTAGCTGAAGGGCCTAGACGTTTGAAAGTTCGTATCATCTTGAAGGTAAAATGAAAATATCCGTTTGCTTTGCATCAGACTTTTGATATCTTATAGGGCCTACTGTTGAAAAGTGATCATCAAAAACTGATTACACGGAATCAACTCCCATGCACTAAAAAAAAGGATTGTATAAACTTTCACCAACATATAAATAATTACTTACCGATACTACGTGTAGCCTAAATAGCTTCTTCAGGTGTTCACACATTTAATCACCTTCAAACCCTTGATTTCCAAGCAGGTTGCATATTTCCTTGTGAATGTTTTCTAATTATTTTCTTCTCATTCATCAGCGTATAATCTTGTTGGTCATTTAACAACGTCAATGTTGTAAATCATTCATCTTCATAGTATGTGCAAACTTATTTTCTCCCATTGCATTCTTGTCTTCATCGCTAGATTTTCATTGTAGGGTACGCACTCCTGGTGGAAAACTAGTCTACCAGTACTTGAAGAAACCCAAGAAGATCCCCAGATGTGGACAGTGCAAGGACAAGCTAAGGGGTATCCAGCCTGCTCGACCCATGGATAGGTCGCGTATGTGCAAGAGGAAGAAGACCGTAAAGAGGGCCTATGGTGGAGTTCTTTGTCATAAGTGTGTGAAAGAAAAGTAAGTGTTTGATAACAAAAAGATGATTTCCAATACCGTACTGATCAAGTGGTAAAAAAAAATGCTCATACAAAAATGTGTGACTTGTGGGATGTGTTATATGGATGCATTTGATTAATCAATCTATCATCGAATGTATTTATTTGATTACTACTAATTAATCTTCTTCAGTAAGTGATCAATGTTCCATAATAGAAAATACATATCTATCTCTCTCTCTGACTGAGATAATCATCGAATGTTACTGTTCCACCAATTTTAATTTTTACGGTATTTTCAACTAGTTTTTTGAGGTTTTGTCCAAACAGCTGTGCAGTAACTATATAGTCTTATCATATTGAGATCAATTGAGAAGCACCCAATAAGAAGAAAGCATCCCAATTTTGTAACAGGCGGCAGATTTGAAGACTTGACTGACATCCAAATATTGTCAACTGTTAGTCCGATGTTAGACCCGAAATTAGGTAGACTCGCACTTTCTTACCAAGTAACCATGCTGAAAGGATCATTCAGACCTACAGACAAATCTATAAAAACAGTCAAATTTCAAAAGGGTCATATTGAATCTTCACTTCATCCAATTCCCATTGATTATGGGCTGCTATCCTAATTCCGTGATGATGAAATCCATTTGTTCAAAAAAACATTTTTCTCTGTGCATCACTCTCTATTTCCTACGATCTACTTGAGTGAAACTTGGCAGTTAACAGTGCAGAATACACTTGATTGAATCATTTTTAGGGCCACTTGGACTGATAACTAATTCTGTTTTTGTTTTTTCTTTTTACAGAATTGTACGAGCGTTCCTCATTGAAGAACAGAAGATTGTTGTCAAGGTGCTGAAAGCTCAACAAGCATCGAAGAAACAAAAGAAAGTTGAAAAATAGACTTGTACAATCTGAAAAAAATACATAAAATCTTTATTATCTACATGTGTTCAATTATAGTATCATTCACTATCCATTCTGCCCTTGTGGTGTTTTATTCCTAAGAGTGACCGTTTATATTTTCCCAGTGAAGTATCGAATAGCATAAGGGCCAACAAATGATTTGATTCTCTATATGACCTTTGAATTTTTGAGAATAATTTTTGTACCGGTAGTTGATTGTTTGCAATTTGCAATAATTTTGAAATATTACATACAGATATTGCCTACAGATTTTACTTATGTTTCCAAAAAGAGCAAGGAGTAAATACATCTGTTATAACACGTTTTCCTTTCCAGTAAATTACCAAATTGCTATGAAATACGTTTATTGGCTATAACATTGTATCACTTGATATCTTGTCAATCACGAAGAGTGGCATACAAACCCTTGAAAAAAAACTAGAAAGACAAAATCATCCTCACATTCCCTACCCATTCGATTTTTGACAAATATACAAAAAGCAAGTTGAAATAAATTTGCTGATTTGTATTTTAGTTTTGTTGAGCTGTGGTAGCTAAAAATGTCTTCAGATGTCATATGAGTTATCAGTAATTGACAAACGTGAGGTGAATAATGTGTCCGTGAAACACAGCTTACTTTGAGCTTATATTGGTCGTTCCCTTCCTAGAGAAACGAAACTATAAATGTGGACTTCCGTGAAAGGGCTGTGGTGTTTTCCATTCACTAATTCTTACCATTTTCAATAATAGCCCCCTCTAAGGTAAACAATTCAGTCCCTTGGCTTATATTCCGGTATTATCCGGAATAATTATAAAATATATTTCCGGTATATCTTATATTTCTAATATTTCAGTTTGCTTTTTTCTCTTAGACTGGAAACACTATTTCATCTAAGATTACATTTTTATCATCTACGTGATGCGTATAGTTGTGATGCGTATAGTTTTTCGACTTTTTCCAAACCTAACTCCTCCGCCCCGCATGTATAATTTCATCTCATAATAGATATTTCAAAAAGCAATAATACACTTCGGGAGTCAATTAATCACTTCACACTTGTCGAAAGTCGAAACCACACTTTACGTCAAAACTACTAGATAAGGACTAGACGCACGTGCAGCGGAACAAGTATTAACTCGAGATGACCAACCGTTCGAGAATCTCGGAACGATGGGTGTCAATGTAAGCGAGCGCATTACTCATGACGTCTCCCGCTACTCTTGCTGTTGTACGCTTTCGATCTTAGAAAACTTTTCGATATCGATCGAAAATCGAACGGCAACCCTAATATATATAAATATATATATTCATATATCTTTAAATCAACAAATGAACAAACAAATATCGCTAGCAAGTGCTGTGTCTAGTGAGGAAAGTGCGTACAATTGATTTGACTGAATGGGCAACTTCAATACAGTACAATTTAATTAATCAGTTGATACCAAGATGCATTGAGGGTTGCGTTTGCCCGCCCGGCAGCAAACAAACCCTCAATGCATCTTGGTTGATACTTTATAAGTACATGACAGAAACTGAAATATGGAATTTAATGACTTTGGAATATAAAATGAAAGAAGGAAGGACATGGAAAAATTATAATGATCGTTACAAGATGCATTGAGGCCTAAGGGTTGCGTTAGCTTGCCTGTTGGACCGGCAAACCAACGCAATCCTCAATGCATCTTGGATCGTTATAATAAATAGGCCCAACCATCGACACGGCCGATAATGTATTTATATTTTATGGTATCGATTACTAGAAAATAGTTTTAATGACCCCAGCTATTCTTTGTATTGTATTTATTTCTCCTGCAGATTTCCACATTACACAAATATAGAAGATATCAAAACTTGAAACTAAAACTTGAAATAAATACTGCATGACGCAGTCAATTGAGCAAAGTATCAGTTTTTTTAATCAACTTTTGAGCAGTTTGACATTTCATTATTCTAGTACTGTACAGAAGAAATATATTTTTAATACCTTCAAAATGATGTGAAATGAATTATTAACTTGGATACTGATAATTTTCACAGGTACCGGTACCCTATAAAGCGAAAACCTTTTTTTTAATCTGTATACTTGAGACAATATTGTGCGTTACAAGCTCAATACTTTTCTTATACCCTTCAAAACTTGACTCCCAACAATTACTGATATTTTGACACCCAAATGCTGTCTTGATATAAAACAAAACAATAGTTAAACCATGAAAAGTTGTCTAATGTCTACTATGGTTGACATTACAACATCATGACATTGTATCATGTCAAGCGTTTGTTAATAACAATAGTAAGTTGTTGAAAAATGCAAATATTAATTCAACAGAATAGCTATTTACTAGGTAAATGCCGGATATGCGTTGTGAGATGAGCTGGAAATCCACATCTATGGACCTTGGATTACTTCAAACGTTCAAAAACCTTACCTACAACTTGTTGATATGTATAGTGCTGCAACCTGTCGCATATACACTTTGCAAAACCAACTGTGCAATAATTGATCCCAACCTTTAATAAAATGAATACTTTTATTGCATTTTCTGTGTTATTTCCCATCCAAATGTTGTGAAAGTCACTGAAAATTTCTGTAATTATGTTTTCCATATTCAGTGAAAATTTTGGAGTTTTTGAAAATTTTCCACATTCCAAGTATTTTCCATTTGTGTTATTCTTAGGAAGATTTCTCAAACTTTCCGAATTTTTTCTGGAAAAACCTTCCGACTTATTTTTCTGAAAAACAATCCCAACCTATTCTCGAATGACAGAAATATGTAGAAAAAGTTTCAAGTCAATAGGTATTTTTCATGACCTGTATGCCAAGCACAAAATTAAAAACCAAAAAAAACATAAAACGAAGCCCATTTTTTTCGCTATGTGAAATGGAAATCTTCGCTACGCATTTCTAATAAGAATTTTAACTCAATTTAAAACTACCGGGAATGGGCGACTCTGACGTCATGCGCAGTAAAATGTGCGCAGTGTTAGTATGTAACGAGTAGAAAATGGCGACTGCTGTACCTTGCAGTCTAAACATGGGCGGAAGAACTGGGTTATTATTGGGATTAGGCGTGTTATTAGGACAAGGAAAATTAGGTAAGTACATGAAATTGTGTGCATCAATATCTAGAGTATCAATCTGCAGTTGAACGCTTCCCCACTGTGCATGCCGCCTGGTTTTACTTGAAAACGTTCCAGCTATGTCTATCGTGGACAACGAAAGTGAACAACAAAATGATCAATCAAGTCGGTCTTGCTACAATATTTTTTTATTCTACACATTCTCATTATACATAAATCTGTAAATATCTTCTGTAGGATTCATGTATGCTCTGGTTTAATTGCATAAGTCGTGTTACAGCCAAAGTATTACGTTGTAGAAGTATGCCAAGCTTTAAACTGAATTTAAATCGCTGAATGGATGGTTACGAACCCAGGACATCAATGCCCAGGACAACCGATTTTGTGATTATTGATAGTTGTGTTGACGAGTGAAGCATTGCTGAAAAATCTCACTTTGATATTTGAAAATTGAAATGAGATGAACGCTTTACTATTTAAGGAAAATCAAAGTAATTATGATTGCCTATAATGCCAGGCGGATGGTGAAGGGTGGATTGACCTTATAGGGCTGCTATCGCATGTGTTCATGATCACGCACACCTGTCAAACTTTTCACGACATTCCATGATATCTTGGCTTGCCGTATAAATAGCTGTAGGGTTTACTTTTCAAAATGAAAAAAAACACTCATTATTGATAATATGAATTGGTATAACTTGAACGTCCGATCAGTGGTTTCATCCATATTTGTATTGCTGTACGTGTAGTTCTGTTTTTAATTCGTCGTACCAGTCGTACTTAGAAGACAATTCATACCCTAATACTAAACTTTAATTCTGTCATATTTACGTAAATCTAAGTGACCTTGGACTGGAATCCGAGTGGTTTCTGAGCTGATTTATGGATAAGGTGGATTAAGGAGAGGGTAAAGAAGTAGGCTGGAGCCGTGCTTTGTGCGTGTGACCAGCCACGATGAAACAAATCCCGAGTTACACGAGGTGAAGGTGTAGGTGTAGGTATTGTTTGTTGGGAAGAGGTTCCTTTTTTTTATTACACATTAGAACACTTCATACAAACTCCACATAAGTATTTGAGCTCTCAGTGAGAATATCTCGTAGGAGATATGGAAGGAAGAAGGAAGAGGAAATGATTCAATTCAATAAGAATAAGAGAGGAAATGTGTCAATTCGATATGAATCATATTGAATTGAATAATTTCCACTTCTTTCTCCACGTAAATGATCCTCCTCCCAACAAACACATTCACACATCTTATGAATGATATAGTTTTGACGTCCCATAATTATCTGAAGATTATTTGAAGACCAGTGTACCGCATATAATTTTGATATTGATAATCATTACATTGCTAGCTCACAATTCGTTTGTCCTGATTTAGGCCATTGCTTATGATGAGTGCGAGCGTCAAATGATCTTATCATCACTTGTTTGACGACAAAATATATTGCGAGTTCAACTACCTGCACTTCCAACTTATTTGTCTTTACAATGTCATATTTCGGCAATGACAATAAATTCACATTCCAGGTTTGTCACCGAGTTAGTGTGACAGTGAAACTGCGGAAGTGAATTTTTACCAACTCGATGAAAATGTTTGGTATTGTTAGCACTTCATAAATCATAAATTGCAATTTAAGACTTATAATTACGTACAATTGTTTACTGAGAAGTGAGAAAAAAAGTTTACACTGTCATGGATTCACTAAGAGTAATAGAAAAATATTTATAGTGTAGCTTGCTCATTAGATAGGCGTATAAGAGTGATAGGCTAACCAAATACAAACCAAAATATATTTAAAACGTGATGCAACAAAAATCAAAAGTACTTTAAAATCTTCTACTTTCATTTTACGATCTTTTACTCAAAACGAAGCCAAGTTATAAAACAAATTATTTTGGGTAAAACCGAAAAAATTAGCAGTTCTTTTTCGTTACTCGTTACTCGACAAGTGGAGTACAAGTTGAAAATGTCGGATTGCATAGAATTCGAATCGTTGTCATTCTCAACCTCACTCCATCATTTTCTCACTCACTCATCACACAGCTTTCCGCGTGATTTAATCAGATTCCCACATATTAGTGGTCGGAGTAGTTACGCCATGTAACATTATCTTTCTGCAGCTGAAAGGTGCCTGCTTGTCGGGGTAGCCCCAGGCTAGAAACCACAGTGTCGTTGTGTATATGGTAGTGAGTGTTGCATGAGAGTGAGACCTTCTCACCCCAACCTTCCGTCTTTCAAGTCTGCAGACGCCGTTCTTCTGGCACCATGGCCCCAGACACTATATGGTCTACTACACCTCGAGTCCTTGGTCCGCAATCTTTATCTCGTCTTAATTAATTCACCAAACGAGGTTGAAATAATTGATTTAATTGGATTCTCAACGATGTCCAGTAGGTTCTGAATACGAACTCTTAGTAAATCCATAGACTATTTGTAGAAAACCCCATTGTTGGCGTACGTGAACCAAGTATTCTTACTACATAGTGTAAAAAAGGCATGGTTTTTGTCCTGTCACTTATCATCACTTCATAGTTTCATCGTCACCCGCGCATTCGTACCCCAAATAACCTAGCGGTTGGTGGGGTCGAGTAAATACTAATCATAATCACAATTGTTTAGCGAAAAACCTGAAGATAGAAGGTAGTATGGAATTACTTCTTGAAAAGTGATGCATTATCCTAATACCCTTTATTTCCTTTTATGCACTATTCATAGTTATTATAGCACGATGATTATTTCTGGCTGTTTTTAATTAAATTTTTTATTCAAATATACGAATAAAGTTGGTAACGTGCTAAACTGTTTACAGCATCATGTTCATTGATCACAGAGGAGTTGGAGAGCTAATGTCACTAGTCAGACCATAACTCTTGATTAACTCGATAAGATTATGATCTTCATGTCTGTAATGAATCAGATCTGAAGACGAAACCACATGCCAGCCTCATTTGATGAGATCGTGAAATTTATTGTCGAGTTTAGCTGTTTAGGGTCGCTACATTCTGTCTCTGGATTACTTGTTCAGGCAACTTTCAAATCGAAATTTTCGTGTAAATTATCGTACTGTTATGAATTATTAATTTGAACTAGTAGCTTACGGTACTGGAATATTGTAAATTTGTAATATTTTGGTTGCATCTACAGGATACTCAACTTTACAGTACAAAACATGAAGTTCCCTACTGAAATTAGACGGCAAATCACGTCTCTATAGATCGTCCCAATTTTGTCAATGAAAAGTCTGTTTTGGCCGTTCTTTCTCCCTGCTGGTAGAAAGTCCGTAAAAAGTCTCGTTTTGGCCGTTGTTTGTCCCTACATAATCCGAGTATTGCCCCTGCTCTACGTGTTAATTACCCTTTCATAAGTCTAATTATGTGTAGCCCAATTCATCATTAAATTAATTGTTGAATTACACCGTGTTCTAGTGACGCATGCAAAACGAGAACTTGTTTTTTTATGAGGTTTAGATGAGCGGCTAGATGTATTATTTTTTGCCAGAAAAATGATATAGCTATCAGATTATTTAGGCCGCCCCCAAAAACCATGTTTTCTTATTGCGTGCGTCACAAAAAACGGCGTAATTCAACAGTTAATTTAATGCAAAATTTAGCTACAATTATGTAGAGTTCTGTAAATGTGTAGAACACGTAAAACAGGGGCAATACCGTACACGACAAAGTATTTTTTTTTTTTTTGGCAGCAAAGAATTCTTTTGAGTCTTGACGATAGTCAGGACTATGCCAATTGATAGAATCACGTTATCCAGTATCCACCCCAAAAATAAATTGTCGAACAGTTTTCCCAAATTCGTTGTAGATTATTCATTGCACTCATCATCATGTTGACTCAACAAGTAGGTCTACTCCGCCTACAAGCGATGGACTGGACTGGTCCAAATACAAATGTATTTGACTGCATAAAGCATGGGCCAATAATCCAACGAGCAATGGAATGTTGTGTGACAGATGAAAACTGGTTATTCACCCCCATACAACCCCTTGCCTCATGTCAGATGGTACATTCTATGTGCCCGAGGCGATAAGTACTTTCAACAATAACGTTCGACATTCCAATCGATTCTAAGAAACAGAAAACTTCTTCAAAGTGTGTAAAAAGTCCCTATATTGTCCGTGAAAAGGCCTTCGATCGGCCGTGTTTCGGCACTGTTTTACCCCTATTTCGGCAGTTCAATATCCTTCAGTTTTCGGCCCTGTTTCGGCCGTGATTCGGCTCTGTTTATTCTCTCTCTATATATACAACCGTATCTTTCTGCGTGCTGTTTGCCTATCTACGTACGGCCGTGTTTCGTCCCTTCAAAACTCAACTGTCCCTACTTGGGCCCTATTTCGGCCGTGTTGTTTCAGTAAGGGGTGCTTATATATAACGAATAATAATATCTAGGCCTAATGGGATAATAAATGTACAGTAGAGATTTCTACAATGCAGTTTTATAATTATTATAGTAGGGCTACCAGGAATGTTTTTGATGATAATATGAGACAAATGGCAATAGGCCTAGCCTAAGTTGATTTCAAAGGGCATTATACAGGCACATACTTCTTTGTTTAATCCATGACAAATTTGTCAAAAATATATTGGGCCTTATTTATTACTTTGAAGAATATTCTCTTATTTTGAGAGTCATTCATGAATGGTGTATATTATATTTCAAGTATTTGATCAAAGTTAGGCAAGAGCATTCAAGTGCATGGGGCATATTATCTGCATGCATGTATATATATATATATATATATATATATATATATATATATATATATATATATATATATATATATATATATATATATATATATATATATATATATATAAAATATATATATATATAAATATATATATATATATATATATATATATATATATATATATATATATATATATATATATATATATTTATTTTCATATATATATTTACTTTTCTATATTGGGTTTGCACACCCACTGCAATGATACCTCAGATTATTGGCGTCTGATGTGGTCAGCAAAATGATGGGTTGAAGTTAAAGTGATGGGAAAGATAATGGGAAGGAAGCGGTCGTGGCCTATTTTTAGGAGCCATATTTATTCAAATCTACTCTAAAAAACGAATGTCATGTCACATTTCCTACCGTGTTTCAAGATGACTTTCTAAGCTATTATGAAAATTTCAAATTTTATTTTCATTTCAACAAGTTTGCTAGTTTAGTAGTTTCATTAGGGTAGGCCTACCTTCATTTTATTCATATAGGCCTATTATTATTACACTGTACTTGCTCGTCTCATACATAGACCTATCTGTTTTTCATTTTTTTTCACAATTTCAAAACAATTTAATTTGTAACACAACAGCTAATTAATAAAATACGGTACAATACAATGTTGCCCAAGGCGCCCCCAGTCTCCACAGGGCTACAAGTTCCCACTAGGGTGATCATTCGTGAACATATTGCGAATGTTTATTATGGATCGGCAATATTTTAGAAGGTACTTCTCTGCATGATGTGAAGCAGCTTCACAACAAAACGTTCATCCAGAAAGCCACCACGGTTGTTTATGCTTTAATTGACAGTGAAAATGGTCACAAAATATGTATATTGCATTAGGCCTACATATATAATTTGATTACTTCTTGAGATATTTCGTCATGTATAGTATGATTCATATCAACGCACCGGTATTCGTGAAACAACTGCCAGTTGGGCTATTACTATTTAAATATACAATGGGTTCAAACTTACGTGCTTGGCATACTGTCCAAAGTTATGCCATTTTTTGTTGTAAATCAAGTCAACAGAAACTATTTATTTGTATCAAAATGGTACTGGTAACCATAGGTATGCTGATGAAATTAAGTTAATCTTATAAATGAAGGTTTGATCAACCAATGTATCAATTGTCATATTCATGCTAAGTATCTACTGGTTTTGTTGTAGACCTATGTAATGGTTCAACGTATTTATTTTCCAACTGGTTTTCCAAAATTTTCTTGGAATTTTCCACCTATTTTTCCCCATTTTCCCTTCTTAATATACTATTTCAACATTAATACGTTAGATAAATAACAAAAAAATTGATACATTTTGAGGGTGGGTTTCCCTTAAAGAATGTTTGATGTTTCAGCTCACAGTGTGGTCTGTTACTGTGATGGTCACTGCCCGGATGATCAGCCCAACGGAACATGCATGGGCCAGCCCGGCAGCCAGTGCTTCAGTGCCGTGGAAGCCGTTTACAACTCGGATACGGGAGACATGGAACCGGAGAGAAGTTACGGATGTTTGCCGCCAGGCGAGAGTGGCTTCATGCAGGTACACTGCCACTGAACATTGTTGTTTAATCCTATTCATTATGGTATTCATTAGAATTTGGACTTGTAAATAATGTGGCTTGAATCTAAATATCACTTTGAAATTACTTTTTGAAATTTATATATTGGACGTACTTCTAGAGTGAATGTGAGCCCGCTTGTTGTATACCCTTTGATTAATCTAACCATTTTTGTGACAACTTATACAAGCATAAGCTTATATATAGGTGTAGATCCACTGTAAAGTATTATTATTATTTGTTGAAAAGTGCCGCGAAGTTTGATAATTCATTACCGGTACCTAAAGTAAAGGCTCCAGAGAATTTTCCCGATGCTCGAATTTTCCCCGCACATTACTTTTTGTCTACATTTATTAAACTTGTTTGACCTTGTCCAAGAAGGTGCATAAATTATCATAATTAGCTCAATATTTTCAATTCAATGTGTAGCGCTATGATTATTACCTATAAATCTCAACAAACTGAAACTCTGGATTACCGGGTACCGTACAATTGTTTGATTAAAATTTGAAATTGTCAACTTACCATTCTTTGTTCTGTTCTAACAGTGTAAAGGTTACTTAGTGCCCCACCTCCACGGCAAGTCCATCTCGTGCTGTAACTACACTGACCTGTGCAACAAGTACCTAGCTCCAAATTACGTACTCCGTAGCACGACACCGCAGCCGCCAACTGGCTACGATGAGGCACTGCCGTACGTCTTACTCATCGTCTCCATCTCGATATGCCTCATCGCTTTTCTTATCATCATAGCTTTCGTTTATCTGAGGTAAGTTTCTTATTACTGTACCCCAGATTATCGTTAGCGACGGTACTAGAAGAAGATTAAAGTAAAATTTTGAGTAACTATGATAATTCAGTCATTGATTGAATGAAATCCAGTCAAATATTTAAATCAAATAATCAATTTGATTTTGATTTAAAAATAAAATATTTAAAATATTGATTGTTAATAGGGTGTAGTAGCAAGGTAAAAAGATGAATGATAACATATTTGATTTCAACAAAATTAATATTCCATATGCAGTGCCTCTTTAGTACATTTTTCAGGGGACTAGAGTAAAAAACTAATTAATAGTGAAAAACTTATCAAATCTAATAAACATTATTCAACATGAAGGGATATGAAAGTGAAGAAAAAATAAAATACCATGATGGCAAATTTACTCAAGAAAATGTACTGAATTTATGAATGTATGTATTTTTAGTATTTAGTTATTATTTCACTGAAGCTACATATATACCAGTATTCATCAGCTTTCTGAGACTTATTGATGTGCTAATGATTACAAAAAAACAGTTATACGTAGATTACGATATCAAGTTTTATCAGTGTTGGCTCTCAAATTGGTTTCAATATTTTGTTGACGTTTGTGTAGGTACAAGAAGCGAGAGGACCGTCGGCAAATGTGCCTCGTACAGGCCGGTTTCTCGTGCGATCCATTTTTAACCAATAGCGGCACACTTCAACAGCTACTGATTGATCACAGTTCCGGTTCTGGCTCCGGTCTTCCATTGCTTGTCCAACGTACGATTGCTAAACAGATTCAGATGGTGCAGTCTGTCGGCAAGGGAAGGTAAGAATGGGTTACACTGGTATTTTTATTATGTTTAAATGTAGGCCTATGTAGATAATTTCATTTCCAAATACTAAATGCAGCCTCAAACACACTCATTGGCATATTCTTACTCTGTACTAGGTATGGTGAGGTGTGGCTGGCTCGGTGGAGGGGGGAGAGAGTGGCGGTAAAAGTTTTCTTCACGACAGAAGAAGCAAGCTGGTTCAGAGAGACGGAGATCTATCAGACAGTGCTCATGAGGCACGAAAATATACTCGGTACGTTGTTCAGCCTATCATTTTGTTAGGGTGGGCTACCTCACATTTGGTGACTTGTCATTCGTATTACTGTTTTAATTAACTAATACATGACTGTGACCGAGTGATTTAACTTTCACGTCGTGAATGTGGTTGATACGTTTTTTTTTGTTTTTCTTCTCAACTACTTCTTTACGGTCTCTCAAATTTGTTATCTTTGGTAGTAATGTAATAACTCAACAAACACAAGTTTAAGAGTTGTCCTGCTTACCATTTGGAAGGTATTCACAAGATATTTGTGCTTCTCCTTATTGGAATTCTGAAATCTTCAATTTCTCAAACGCTATGACCAACAAACTAATTTCACTAAAATAAATTCCTGCATGCTCTTATTAAGATTAGTTTCTATTCCAATATTGTTGTTAGTCGTCTCAATATCATAAACTAATTACTGCGATCACAGGTTTCATCGCTGCCGACATCAAGGGCACGGGCTCGTGGACCCAGATGCTGCTGATCACGGATTACCACGAGAACGGCTCTCTTCACGACTATCTCCAAACGCACGTCCTCGACACTTCCTCTCTACTCGTAATGGCATTGTCGGCGTCGTCTGGAGTCGCCCATCTTCACACCGAGATCTTCGGCACGCGTGGCAAGCCGGCCATATCACATCGAGACCTCAAGAGCAAGAACATCCTCGTCAAGAGAAACGGCCAGTGTGCCATTGCAGACTTTGGACTGGCCGTCAGATATTTAAGGTAGTGAAAACGATGGAGAATATTTGTTACAGCATTGTTCTGTTTAGATGATTCACTACATCAACCACAAGTACTAATGATTTTGGCGTACAAATCAAAACAAAGGCCACACACGGTACATTATTTAACGATTCTAACGACGTGTATGGTGTTCTTGCAGTGACAGCAACGAGATCGACATCGCGCCCAACACACGTGTCGGCACGAAGCGCTATATGGCGCCGGAAGTGATCGACGAGTCGCTCAACGTCACTGCCTTCGACGCATTCAAGATGGCCGACATGTATGCCATGGGCCTCGTGTTCTGGGAAATGTGCAGACGATGCGTGACAGGCGATAAGATCACGACTGCCGATGACTACCAACAGCCTTACTATGATTGCGTGCCGAACGATCCGTCATTCGATGACATGCATCAGGTGGTCTGCATCAAGAAGATCAGGCCTATGGTGCCGGTCAGGTGGGAGTCGGAAGAGGTAAGAGTAGCCTATAAGTTGAGAGTCCATGGTATAGGTATTTGGAACTTGAGTTTGTTCATTCTTGTGGAACCTACTTCCCAGTACCGGTACTCGCTTTGTTCAGTCCATGTGTTTTTTGTGCTCTGTCTATGTATTTCCTCCAACCTCATTATTACCTCCTTATTCTCATATCACTTGTTTCTCTTACCGTACTCTGCATCATTATCTATCATTCATCTTATATCGTCCATCACAAATTCATATTCTTTAAATCAAGTGCTACTACTATTCAAGTTTAGGGTATGTTTATGTAATTGGTGTGGGCATAACTCAAATTGATTTTCATCAAAATCAATACCCTGAGTCAACAAGTTAAGGGATTCATTCAATATGTATAGGCCTATTTATTTATTTTAATTTATTTTACATGACAAGTTGCTGCAAGTATTTGAATACGCAGTTATCCATGTCTTGAAAACCAGTTGGCAGTAACTTAATTGTAGAATGTAGTACCAGTACTGTACTTGTAATCAGGGATATAAATGCCTAAACCAACTGGTACACATTATTTTTTGTTATTCTCGAAAAATCTCGTGTGTAATTCCTATTCCCTTTCATTCATCAACCTTTTTTATTGCAGGTGTTGATGACGTTGTCGAAGATAATGCAAGAGTGTTGGCACTCGAACCCGGCAGTGAGATTAACAGCGCTTCGAGTCAAGAAAACATTGTGTAAACTTGAGACAGACAACACGGTGAAAATTGTTTAGAATATAGGACGATCGTCTTGTACGTCGTTCTTTCTCGTACCTGGAACTCGATACCCCTTCGTACAAAATAAAAACTTTGACTTTGCGCAAGTTATATCAGTTTTGTGTTGTCATTGACGTTTTCTACGAACGTTGAAGAAACGCGCTCGTTTATGGGAGTAAAACATTGAGGAGATGAAGATCAAACAGTACCATATTATTGCAGTTAACGACGTAGTTATTCATTACAACGTTCACAAACTTATTCGTTACAATGTAACGCTCGCTTTTATTTTTTTCGAGTGTCCGGTGAAAAATATACCGGTAGAGATTGTTTGTAGCCGTTGGGCAAGATTTTGTGTGTACATATATGAATGTGTTTTTTTCTATGTGGAGAATTACTTGCAACGTATGTGTTCCAAGTATTTATATCCGCATACCAGTACTGTAAAGTACCTGTTGTCTTAACTCAGTTTGAATTCTAGTACGGTGTATTAATATTTGATGGTGCTCTGTTGACAATCTCTCATCCTGAAGTTGTCACTTGTCTTTGTCGGTAATTTAATAGGACAAAGTTCAATGGCTGAAGTTACAAGTATATTATCCGGTCAATAACTCATTATATGTAAATACGTAATATATTTTACAACACGTTCACATTCGCACTCTTTAAAAACGCATCTCATCATTTATTACATTTCAACTATATTATTATAGTTCTCATTCATTACATAAGCACCATTAGTATGTATAATTGGTCAAGTGCGATACTTATCAACTATGTAACATGATTCTTGATAATGTTGTGAAAAGTTGGAAGTTTACATTGCCTCATAACCCCATCAACCGTAGGCTTATTTGGGGGAATTGGTAACTACATATACTGCCTGTGAAAATGTATAATTCAATCTTAATTTTTTGGGAAACCGATACTAGGCATAACTGTAAAGTAGGCCTACTGATATGGCGTATTCGAAGAGATTCGAGCTTCTCTACCAACATAAACAAATATCACCGCTATATTTGTATAGCTGTGGTATTTTGCTGGTCAATGTTTTTCAAGGACAAGAGTTACGATCAGAAACACTACTGCGTCTTTTGAAAACGTTTCAAGTGTCTTAAACTGCAGCGGGTTTCTCGACAATTACTGAAGTTTTTACAATTATTCTCTTAGGTCCGGTATTACCAAGTCCAGTTAGCAGTTATCTGAGAGTTAGTGAAAACAAATATTACAGGTAACCATGGTGATAACAACTTTTATCTGCCAGTTGAAGCCATTCCCACGTTAGTAATACAGGGCTTTAGTGGACCACCTTCGTTTCTTCAGTATTCAAGTGTACCTTCGTATATTTAGATGTGATCATGCTTTGAATTCATAAAAAATCTGTATTTTTAAATTCACCACAATTTCTGGCTACATATGGTAGAACAATAATAATAAGTTAATAACTGTTGAACTCTACAAAAAAAATATTGGTTCAACTCGTTTTATTTGAATTTTAAATAACACGATGTTGATGCTGTTTTGACGCAAGTTATCATCACCTTTGACCTCGTAGTAGTTTCCCAATGAGTTGAATTGAACTACATAAGTTTTGCTATGAAAAGTGTTGAAGGATTATATTAAAATGTAATGCGTATTACGTGTTATGTCTATAAAGGATCCGCTGAAGACTGAATGTTAATATAAATCATTTAATAAATGTAATATATTATGTAAAACTGTGAGCGTAAAGTTTATGTGGACTGATAGCCTTACTTATGTCGAACTCTATAATACTACTTGAACTTGATTTTGATTGCTTAAACCCTAATGTATTTCCAAAACATTGAGGCTATCTGAAAAAAAATGAAAAAGTTGTGGTCTACTTACTTACTTAACTTATTGAAGAATTGAAAAAGTCTGCAGTAAAATTAATTACAACATAAATCAGACTTATGTATCAAAATGTTGAAATCGGCCATATATTAAGCGCCATTCAAACGATCAGAAGATACTAATTAAGGTGTACAATGACCAAGATGTGTTGATATCTCCATCTTTATTTCATCATATTCTGTTATTGAGAGTTTGATATAACCAAGGCTAGAGTTGTGTGCCTGTAATAAGTTGTCAATTATTAGGAATGGTTTGTGCCAAGCTAAATTGAAATGTTGTAAGTAGTCAAATATATATTTACAATTATTTGATACTGTAAAATGGGAGTTAGAAAATGTGTTAGCCTAAATGTTCATGTAACAACTTATATAATAAGAAATATTTCACTATGTGACTAGGTACAGATAGTTCTGAAAGTGTTCTGTCTCGATATCATTGCTTTAATATTACAACGTGAGTTTGTGTTTAGTATTAATATTAATGTAGACAACATGATTTAATTTTACCCTGACGTCATAAAAGATTATATAAATATCCTTAGCATATCAATGTAATGATATCATTACCAAATATTTTATCGACACTTTCTTTATCCGAGAAATACTTCACATCATCACGTATGCTCAAAACAGAATACAATTCAAAATCAGTTCATGCATTTAAAAATAAACAATGAGCTATGCATTCTATCATAAATAATATAAAATAATATTTTGGCTCAATTGTCTCATATTATTTTAATCGGAATTCATTGATATTATCAAAGTAACGAGCAATATGGAAATGGTATTAAAAACGTAGCATATAAGTCTAGAAATCTGTTTTCTTTTCAATGTTGATCCTTCTCATTGTGAAAATCATAATGGTAGCTTGATTAGTAACTCATTCGATCAATGTTGAGCTCCATATTGATGATATTACGTTGAGTGGATGTACGGATTTCATTGTAATACATAGCATGCATATCTGTTGAAAACTGAATCATTAATAGTTCAATCATATAGGTAATACTTTTACTAATAAACTAAGCTATTTATTTTTGTTTTGTAAGTGTGTGTCATTTTTATTCTAGTGTAGAAAATCCTATTTTGAGTAGTACATATTCCTGAGTAGAATAAATATACTGGTCCATGGATGAAATTCAATGCTAAATGATGATAAGTGGAAGTTCTGTGAATTGAATCCAGTGGAATTTGTTAGCATGCATCTAAGAGATTTCAACTTTATTAGAAGGTGTAGGATAATTGGATGAGCGAAGCGAAGACTCAATTACACTATACCGAAAAAAAAGTGCCTGTTTTTTGTTTTTTTGTTCGCGCTCCACAGGTCAGACAAAAATTCAAAATCAGTTGAAACTTGGCACACACATGAACCCCTATCTGACTTGATGCTGTATAGTTTTGAGGCGCGATCGGTTCAACCACTTCTGAGAAAACTCATTCCAAAGTTTTCAAAAATCCCTTTAGAATAAGCCAGAGGAAAACATTCGTGAAAAATATTTCATCTGAGAGGATTCAAATTCTCAGAGAATTTCAATCTGATAATGATACACATTATTCCGAACTTTTACTCAAATCGGATCAGCCGTTTCGATGTAAAAAAATATATAATGTTATTTGTGTCAATTATTCAAAGCTATTAAGATACCTATTAAATCAAAGCAACAAGTGTCACCACTTGATTGTAAACGATTAAAACAAAGCCTTCTTTATTATTATATAAATTATTAATGTAAAATAAGATGGCAGTGATGTAATGGTTTGGATCTCAAGGTGTATATATATATAATAACCAATCCAAAGATAAGTTGATATGTTCCAGCTCATCCATCAACGCGGAAACACATAACGCGTTTGCCTAGTGTATGATGAATATAAGGAATTCATGGGATTAGGTTGATCTTTGAATGATCCAGACATGTTTTCTCTAGACAATTGGGACAATGACTGAGTAAAGTTTTACGTGATATACTTGGAAATCACTGGCTCACTGCCACAATTGAAATTCCTCGTACCTGTGAAAGAGAAAAGTCACAGATATTGAGCTCATGACGAATTGTTTGTTATTCATTATCTTATTTATTATTATTAGGGTACCATAATTTTATCACTCATTTTTACTTTTTGCATTTTATTTATGATAAGGTCGATCTTTATAGTCATCTATCACTAAGATGAACAGCTATCGTCAATTATTTATTTTCTCTACTTTTTTGATTGAATGTGATGCAATAAATCAAGTAGACTTGAATATATGGGGCATTGAAATTTTCAAATCCATAAAAATATCAAAAATCATTTCATCAATAATATCGACTATTACAATTTTTCACAAGGCTATAATATCACTAGAGAATTCCCTGTTGACAAATGTGAACAAAATGAATGTATCGAACAGAATTTTTTTGTAAATGAACCAAGTACTTTTTCATATTGACAGAAATGAAAATTGGTGAAATTGTAAATAGAAAAATATCTAAAAACGAACTTTTTTCTCATAACTTCTTATGATAACTTCTATATTCAAGCTCTTATTTCAGCATTTGATGTTTTTATTAATCATTATAGCTTGTTCACATAAAAAATGTCCTCTCTACTGTAGGGAATAAATATTTAGTGAATATAGGATTTATATTCACATAGCCTAGGTCTATTATATACTATAATAAAAAATGTAGTACGGTACAGTAGTAACATGAAACCTCTTCTGTCTGTGTTACGTGACATTACATCGGTGTTGTGACTAGATATTTTTCATGTTCAATTTTTTTTTTTCATGTTCAAAAGATGGAAGATAATTTGAAAAAATATGAAGGTAAACGTTACAGACGAAAAAATAATTATTGTAAGCTTTAGTTCGCGCCCGCACATCGAAGAATTCACCGACTCCACCGCACATTTCTTTGTTAGGGCAATCAGATATTTCCTAAATTCCAACTCAATTATAGCCTTCGTTATTTTAGTAAGTGCAGGTGAAGGTTCACGTTCCAAAATAAGAAAGCCTGTAAACACTTGATGGCTTTTGCTTTCGGCATTTTGCTTAAAAGATTATTTCGAAATTGAAAAATAATTATCTAGATAAGTGCTATCAGACGACGAACTCATTATGAAAAAAATAAAGATGACCCCAAAAATTATCTACATGAGATGATGGAGTTGTATAAAATAGTACTATATACAACTTCATGGTGAGATAAAACTAAATGGATATACAAAAATTATCTAAATAAGTCTCAAAACCAATTGAGGCTACATGATGTTTTTGTCAAGAGAGGCGATCGATTTTACTTTATTGTTTATTATTGACGATTGACACTCAACGGTTGAAAAATATATACTAATTTACATATTATCTCGATTATTTAAAAAAAATCATGTATAAAATTACCACAATGAATCAGAAAAAGTCGTTCATATACAATTTGGGTCATCAGACACATACATTTAAATATCTGTATGATTATAGTTTGATCTGCTAATCTAAATGTGCAGTCTACGAGCACACATACTCGAGGAAGAGAGATTGAAAGTATAGTAATAGATAATTGAACGGAAGTTGGGATGTACTATTGAAACCTTGTGCAACTCGAGACTGAAGGAAGGATGAAACAGCTTCATTCGCAGGCGTTACTTGAAGTAATATTATCTACATATCCCCACTTCGGATTGGCATCTCACAAGAGTTGGTACTACCGGCCACATTCAAATATATTGCTTCGAGACTAACAGGAGGAAGATAAATCAAAAGTGTATCATTTTGACTGGTGAAAAGTAATAGTGATCAGTGGTGTAAAATTAAATTTTTTCGGATGATATCAAATAATATGTAAATAATAAAAAATTATTTTTCTATTTTTAAATTATAATAATTGAAACAAATATGAATTTATTCTAAGAATGTGAGTTTTCAATAGACAATCGAATTGAGGAAGAGTGATATTTTCGAAATTTTGTTAACTAGCTTCAAACGAATTGTAGGCCCACTTCAACAAATATGTAAGTAAAAACTAGATATTGATTAGTTTATATTTTTTACATAAAATATTTATGTAATGATTAGATGCATGTGGATCAGGTATATAATAATATTTATTTAGATCTCTGCGCATACATTCTGGGTTGCCGATTGGCATAGAATAATAATATGGATCTAGATATAGATGTTGATGTAGATATATAAATGTAATATATATATATATATATATATATATATATATATATATATATATATATATATATATATTGATATATATTGATATAAATAATATGTATGTTATGACGGATGTTATCGCGGATTGAGGTGGAATGTTTGATTGATTTCTCGGGTTGACCGCGCGTTTGCTGTTTTGGAAGAACTTGTCTGCGTGGACAACGTTTCGGTAGGATGTGACCTGCCATCATCAGGGATTCTTCTTTACATCTCGGCAAGCGTACACCGAGTTCGCCGAATTGTAAAGAAGAATCCCTGAAGATTGTAGGTCATATTCTGACGAAATTTTATCAAAGAAGACAAGGTCCCAAATGAGATCGTATATCTATATTTAATCCTCCTCCAAAAGAGCAATCGCGTATAACCTGAGAAATCGCCATTTATAAACACACACAAATATATATATATATATATATATATATATATATATATATATATATATATATATATATAGAGAGAGAGAGAGAGAGAGAGAGAGAGAGAGAGAGACGGAGAGAGATACACACACACACACACACACACACACACATATATATATATATATATATATATATATATATATATATATATATATATATATATATATATATGTATGCATTCATATCTATATGTATATTTATATTCAATTGATAACCGAGCAAATAACTGAGAAAACTGAAAACTCATAAATCAGATTATTTGACATGTATTTTTTCATTCATAACAACGTTAATTCAATTGTGTTTTTGACCATCATTATGAAAAATGGTATAATTATGAATCGTTTAATAATTGATCAAATACAACGAAACCATGTTTCCATGATCATAGATATATTCCAAATTATACAAATTACTAGAAATGTTAATTTTTATCAGTTAATTACTAATTTGTTTTATGATTTGTTATACTTATTTCAATTAATTGTATTTGTGAAATTAAAAGCGATACTGCGATGGGGGTTGTATCATATGGCTTAGTAAAAGCTGTTCTACCAACCTGCACATATTAATGTAGTGTATAATGATAATACTATGCTAATAATGAATCGACCTACATCGTGTCCCACCTGTCAATTGATCGTACTTGCGCTATCAGACAGAACGAAACTGTTACGCGTAGTCAAATCGTGTGCAAAACGACGACATTTATTCTTTAATTATAATTAATATTTGTTTAATGTCTTATGATTTTATATATAGACATATATGTTTTTCATGGTCTCCCTCTTTCTTGGTTGTTGATTACTGAGATCATGAAATCAGTTCACGATAGAATAAATATATTATTATAGATTACAAATTAAAACAATGGAGCAGAAAATTACGAAGACAAAGTTTTAAAAAGTAGAAAAAAACAAGGAAGTTCTGGAAATACAGAAGACGAAGAAGAATTAAAGACCAATAGTATAAATATTATTGAGAAGAACGAGGAGAGAGAATATAAAGATCGAGTAAAAAGAATATTAGATCATATTTACTCTTTTTCCCCAACACAAATTAATTGAAAAGCTTAATAGGCCGGTTAGCTGAATATTGACATCATCACAAATTTGGTTGTAGGTTTAGGTTATAAAATGTGAATGAAGGCCCGGTTAAATGCATTGACGCTGTCAACGCTGACCCAACTATCAAAATACGACATTATTGTTCGAACAGTTTATTTCTCGACCAGTTTTGTATTACATTTTTTTAACAGTTTTTATCGAACAGCTTTTTATTCGAACGTTTTGTTTCCGAACTGTTATAAACTTATAATAGCATCCCGTTCATTATATCTTTGGCTAATATAATTAACTATCTAAGTACCTAGTATGATTTTAATTAATTATTTTCTATGGGGTGGTAAAGGCTCGCCGGTGTGATGCCAGGTCAAAACGATCCTACTTTGCCATCCCAAGTCTGAGCTGAATTTGTGTCAAGTTAACATGCAGATGAGAGAGTACTATAGGCAAAACTTTTGAGTGCGGCTTTTGTACTTTGCTGCTTCTAACCACGCACATGAAAATCAGAATTTTAACTATTATACACCATAAAATTATATCATCATAAAGATGAAAATAATGTAAGTATACAAAAATTAGATTGTATAAAGTGATATCAAGTATAATATAAATAATGATGAAAATAATTTGACGAGCCAGAGGGAAGAAGGGGAAACCAACGTGTGTAAAATAGAAATTAAATAACTTATTGATATTTATTTACAGTTTCAAGATATTTTTAAATCAATTAATTAATTTATCGGAAAATTCAAACCATCACTTTATTATACTTTTTTCAACAAGTTATTTATAGGAACGAAGGATTATTAACGGCGAAAAAAAAGACAATGAAATAAATAAACAATACATTAAATTCACATTCAACTAATATTTTATTATGCAAGGTCAAAATTATTATAGTCTTTTGTAGAGTTAAAAATCCATTTTCATCACAGTGTTTTATTGTTATTCGAACCTTCAAATGTTGTTGTTAAATCTACTAAAAGTACTACCTTCCACCACCACGACCCTGATCGTGAAAATTGTGACGAATGACGACCTTCCTACAATTGCATCTATAACAGTAACTCCACTACCATCTCGACACGGGCTCCGGTCTTTCTATTTTTGTTGAGGAGATGTATGAAAAAGCTGGGAAACAAATTATAATTAAATATGTGGTATACAGAATGGAAAAAACAAGACATTTGTCAAATCCTTTCCAATTTATTCGAACATTTTATTATTTAACAAAATTAACATAAAACATTTCCAGCCACCTATTATTTATATAAAAATATGAATTACATATTTTTATATAAAACTTGACACTCAGTCATTGTTCCTCAATTAAGGCTTTTGGATGATATACGAGCACCCCAAAAAATCTTACTACCCCAAAAGATGAATGTTACTAATTATAAATAAATGCTTACTCATAATATATATATATATATATATATATATATATATATATATATATATATATATATATATATATATATATATATATATAAATATATATATATATATGTATATATATATATATATATATATATATATATATATATATATATATATATATATATATATATATATATGTATATATATATATATATATATATATATATATATATATATATATATATATATATATATATTATATACTTTATCCACGAAAGAAAGAAGTCATCTATAGGCCTACCAACAAAATAGTTGTAAGAAATTCAATTATTATATAATCTCGGTGCAACTTTAAAGATGAAAATGTAATTTTGTTTCTTATCGTAAAACGAGTCCTGAAAAATCATAATACCCTGAAAATATCACAGCTGTTCACTTTTTTCCTATCAACATCGAAAACTTGACGCAAAGTAATTGTTTCCCAATAAATACAAAGGATGAAAAAGTTGAGGATCGTTTGAACGGAGCACCACGAGGGCGATCTTACCACTCCAAAGAAATAGTTATAGATATAATTTAAGTCTCATTCAACACATTTTAAAAATTATAATGATAAGTTATGAAATTAAGAACAATTCAAAAGTCGTGTTGGGAAAAAACTGTTCAATCTTCTTTCGAATAGGTATATCTTATTCTCTCTCATCATGTTTTCTTTCTTCATCTTTTTTTATTCTTTTCTTTCGTATCTTCCTTGCTTCTTCTCCTTGAAAATTCAATTACTCAAACATATATTCGAATATATATCGAAACGAATTCAGTCAATTTCAAACATATTGAATAATAGTTATAAACAAATATTACAGTGATATTTATTTTTGTTCTTTTGGTAGACGACATTCTTCTTTCGTGGATACAAGTATACTTATACATGTCCCGTGGATAGTGGGATTACTTGTGTTGGAGAAGCAAAATCATTGATATTCTTAATAAATTATTAAATACATTTGTAATATTCATCATATAATTGCCACAACCTATACTCGCTCATTCGACAACACCAACACATTCTCGTTTTCCTCAACCAACAAAAGTGTGATCTAAGTACAGAGTGGGTGCAGTGCATAGCTTAGGCCTTAGGGTCAATTAACTTGATATGATACATGGTACTAATCATTGGGTTTCTATGTTTCAGGTGTTGATATTCAGGTCGTAAAGCCCACATTGCAGTGACCTCGATAATGCGTACGATTTGACCTACCTCAAATGTAAAATTGTAAATAGTGTCATCTCTCTCACAATTTACTCATCAGTTGGTTGACGTGTGACTGAGTGATATTACTAGTTGAGTTGACGACGTTTCCGTTCACACCACTCCTGTGATGATCAGGTGAGAATGATATTAATCACATATTATTTTTAATTTTTAATAAATGACGTCACAATATAGATGGATTTGATTGCGTGCTGCTTGTACAAATGTGAAATGTTTATCAAAAAGATGAAGTATTTTTTTATTATTGATTGTTATAGGTATAGTCACTAATTATGTCAGATTGCACAGTTTTATTTAATTTAACTTAATTTTATTTTAATTTTCAATTTTTTTATTAATTTAATTTTTTTTAGTTTCTGGTGACAAGACTGCCTCGAGGTTTTGAAACATCCAAGATATGCCGCATCTAAACGGTCAGATATTAATTCTTGGGGGCATAGTAATTCATTCTTGGCCTTGATTGAAAAACAATGATTGTAGGCCCGGCCATATCAAAGTTCGAAATTAAAAAAATATATATTATAATATTTTTAAATTCAAATTTTAGATTTCCATCAACTATTCATACGAGTTGATTTTCCGAAATTGAATTATTCAAGTGCTTAATTATAAGTTATATGTTATTACCATTTGTTCGTCCAGTCTTTTTGAAAAGAATGGTAATAATGGTAACTTGTGAAAAACCTCATTAGGGTCATTTTTTTTTTTACTGAGACGCGTGGCCGAGTGGTAACACACTGAAATGTCATTCGGGAGACCGGGGTTCGATTCCCGCCATGGTCGACCATCCTGACAGGGATTTTTCGTGGTTTGGCCCTCTGTCGTTCAGGTCAATACTAGGATGGTTCCTTAACAAACAACAGGCCACGACCGACTCCTTCCCACCATCCAAAAACACCTATAACAAAATAACCTTTCATCTCATCATCCCATCATCTCATTCATCATCCACCGACGTCAATAGATCGTAGCCATCAGTATAGTGCGTCGTTAAAACCCAATATATACGGTCATTTTCAATCCAAATGTTCGAATTGCCCGTGAGTTGAAGAATTGTATGATGTACCAATATTTTCCTCATGCATATAATACGAAGTAAAACCCCTTGATAAAATAAACTGATAGATTTCAGAAGTGGTGCATCATTACTAGAAGAAACGCAGTAGTCACAGAAATTCCAACAACATTGTTTTATTTTGAAAAGTAATATTACAATTTAGTACTCTGTTTTATAAATCCACGACTTCTTTAATAATCAATCCCGGAAACTGTTACCCAACTAGGACTGTTACGTTTTTTTTTCAAAAAACTATATTCGTATTATATTTTTTATAAAAGTTAACAATGGGCTCAAGTTCTCGTTGATTTGTTTACGATTGACTCGTGAAAAAGCAGTACCGTACTGTATATTTTAAATACCGCGAACATATTCAGAGCAGTATTTAACGGGACACATCAATAAACTAATAATAAAAGAAATACAATCGAAAGTAAAGATCAGTACAAAAGGTCGAAGAACACAAAAAAACAAGGAAGAATGTAATGAAAACATTCGGTAACTCCTCCAGCTTCAGTTTGTAACACCGATGAGTTAACAAACACTCTTTACAATAAAGATTGCAATCGAATTAATTATCCTGTCCGGACATTATCCTTGTAAATCGTTAAATCAATGTTGAAATCATGTAATTTAGCAGATTACAAATCTCACGTAATTAAATTGCTAAATTGGTTTCAGTCCGTTGAAGAAGCGGTCTGTTATACGAACCGTAAAAACAAACAAGAGATCGAGCTATACGTGAAGGCTGTCTTGACATGGAAGTAATATACCGTATGATATTATTAATGTATACTATTATCTATATTATAATTCATATATATTATAATATAGATAATATAGATATCAGTTAAGTACAGTTGAATTTAAATATGGAAGATATGTTTTCGGGTGATTCAACCAAACGATTTTACCTTGCATCCATAGCCAATTAATTGGGGAACAATGATTTTGTATAAAGTTTCGATACTATATTTAAAAAAAAAAGGTAATTCAAGTTTCAAATAAATTATAGGCGGTGAACAAACTATAGGGCTTACTTGCTGATGTGACTGGACAAATAAATATGGATGACATTGTCTCTACTTCTTAGTTCTTACATCCATCAAATTTGACATCACCTGAAAGAAGCTTGTTAAATGGTTTTTATAAGCTAATATTGAGTATCAGTCGTTGCCATCAATAGAGATAACTATGGAGTCATGTATCTATTTCAACAACAACTGACATCTTTTTAGATAAAACTGCATACCATTCAGGTTTCGATAATGGTAATTTAGTGTTCAGTTCAGTCCACTCATCTAATTGGTTAGACCCTGCATGGACTTGACTAAACAATGTATTTATATAATGATGTTTCGCATAAATATCAAACTGTACTTTTTTACCTGAAGATCATCCTTCATGTCCAATGACTAACTTATAGCCTTGCCATTAGGTGATCTCAGTCTCAGAAGCTGAGAAGGTCTACTTTTATTCAACTAACAATTGTAATTATAGTGCATTTAATTATATAACTAGGCAAACGCGGCATACCTTGATGAAGATGAGTGAGATAATTGTATGAAAAATGCTTGATAGGTAAATACCTTGATTTTGAGATTATTAAGCCTTGGTCGTGCACTGTGTCATCGTTAGACAGCTTCAATTGACTGTAGGCCTACATGTTGATTATTTTAACTGTACTTCCTTATGCAGCTCTGATTTATTTCACCTGCTGATCGTTTTAATAGATTTTATTAATTGATCTACAAAATGTACTTTTGTATTTTCATCTTCAGAACGACTCATCCGATTAATGAAAAACTTCGTTCTAATGTGTAATATAAATCATACACATTCTTATGTTTGAATTCCATATTTTAAGAAAATACATGGTTAACATTTAAAAAAATTATATTGGGTTTTAAAGATGCACTATACTGATTGCTACGATCTATTGGCGTCGGTGGATGATGAATGAAATTATGGGATGATGAGATGAAAGGTCATTTTATTAGGTGTTTTGGATGGTGGGAATGAATCGGTCGTGGCCTGTTGTTATGGAACCATCCCAGTATCAACCTGAACGACATAGGGAAACCACGAAAAACCCCTGTCAGGATGGTCGACTATGGCGGAAATCGAACCCCGGTCTTCCGAATGACGGTTCAGTGTGTTACTACTCGGCCACGTGTCTCGATAGTAAACATTTTTCTCATTTTCCCCCTTGGGTTATTCTTATGGGGTCAAAATATTGAAATGGTTTCTCTAAGAGTGGTCAAACCGTTTGAACCTTAAAGTATCGAACAAGATAATGTTGTTACGCTAGATAATGATATACGTACACTTGCACACAATTTTCATCTCAATTTGTGGTTTCGGTCGACCTGTGGCCTGTGGAGAGCGAACAAAACAAAAATAAACAGATTTGTTTTCCATGTTTGGTAAATTTCAGTCTTCGCTCACGCTCATCCAATTAATTACAGGTACGCAGTGTGTGTTTTATGGACTATATTACTGCTGAGCGGACGAAAAGCGCAACTGTTTACAGACAACGAAGATTGCGCAATTCGTCTGTCGGGTTCACTAAGGAGACAGCAAGCTGCCAATGGCATCGAGTAAGTCACAAGAATTTAACAATTGTGTACAATTAATACAGAATACATTCATTTATTGTGTGCCGCAAAGGTTTTGAAATGAAAATATGATGTAGATTTTATTATTATTTTGAAAAATGGCTGAAATATAAACATGTAATCAAAGAGATCTGAGATAGTATACACGGTAGCCCACGGTAGCTCAGTCAACTGAGGCACTATACTAGTTGGCTACTATAGTTCAAAGTCATCATTGGGAGTGGGTATCCATTTCCGCACTTCCTTTCATTTACCACCACTTCATAGTTTCATTGGCACTTGCTCATTCGTACCCCCAAATAGCACAGCTGCTGGGGGGTTGTTAGCAAATAATAATCAATCAATCTATGATAAAATTGACATTATTATATATAATCCTATTTTCTCAGAAATGTAACCCATAATCTTGAGTTTTAAATCTTTGTATGATTATTCTCAAAAAGATATAAACTAGACACACAAGGTAATATATTGACTATATTGACTTTTTCACTGGTATACGTGTAGGCCTAGCTACTTGTTTAAAAATTAAAAACAACACAAAAGTTGTGAAAAAAGAACAAAAGTCAAGTACTATAACCATCCATAAGTTATAAACTTCGCTAAACATTTTTCTTCTATTTGAATCGTATCAGTAAAATACTTGACTGTTTGTGATATAAAAATATAAAATCCCGTTTTTGAAATTTCGATCTTTACTATGCTGGTTCTAACTTCCTAAGAATACACATTATAATAAATACCTGTTCTATCTGTGCATGACTTTTTCAATGGGTTCAAGAGTCCTTCACAAATGCATCAGCTTTTCAAGTGTAGTACACCTCACATGGTCAAGATCGCGTAACAAATTACAAGGCTGATATTTTCTCAACTACCAACTTGATGAACAATACCTAGTTAAAAATACGAATTCGTGAATACGAATCCACTCCAAAACCAAATCCAATACTGTAATATAATGCATTAAAAATTGCTTGTTTTCAAATCAAATACAATATCAAATAATATATTGAATTATTAATTGCTTGTTTTCATTAATATACGGAAGGTCACAAATGAACTTTTTAGTATAATTTAACACAGAATTAAAATATTTACTGAGACACAAACAACGAGAATATTATGTTATATATTATATATAGGCCTACTGTATATCATAATAATATATTATATTATTATATATTATATAATTTATATAATTATTTAATATAATTATAACCACATGTAATTATATAATATTAGTCTGTGTTACAGGCTTTGTGGAAGTTTTTGTGAACTTCATGTAGTCTACTTGTTCAATTTGCTGAATTAAGAAAATATATAAATATAATATATATAGTATAATATTACTGAGAGAAAATGTGTGAAGGCAATCATTTCGCCTCGTCAGTGCTACCACACCCGATTAACCCTTGCATCCCTCAATAGCTCAGTCAGCTATAAAGGTGGCCTCACAATGAGAGCTAAGACTAAGAATTAAGATTATGACTAAGACTAAGATTAACACTAACAATTGATGCCCTCACAATAGCTCTTAATCTTAGCTACTATTACAGGATGTCACATGACTCCAAAGCAGTTTGAGCATACTAAACTCTTTTTTCCAAAGATACCTCACTTCTAAGAACTCACGTCAAGCCATAGAATAAAGAAATACTCAAGCCAATATACTCAATTATTATTACTCAATTATATATATTGAAAATATATATTCAATTATATACAATTATTATACTCAATACAAATACTCAATTACTTAATGAGTAATTCGCGAAATTGGCGGCACAGAAAGGCTGTGTCCTGTGAGCAAATATTTTGCTGGGTGGCTGCAGAAGGCTGTGAGTACGTATTTTCGGCTTGTCGCGGCTGATTTGAAATGGTGTCACCTGATTGGTCGAGCTAAGAGTTCTTAGCTAAGCGCTAAGAACTAAGAGCTAAGAGTTGAAAGTTAGTCAACTGTTCAAGGTCGTGCACTGCATTGTGAGAGCCAGCATTGGTTAGCCATCTCCCAACTCTTAATCTTAGCTCTTAGCGTTAGCTGTTAGCGTTAGTGTTAGTCTTAGCTCTCATTGTGAGGCCACCTTAAGGCACCACTGCTGGGCGTGGGTTCGAGTCCCACACAAAGCAGGCTTTTTTATACGTCTTTTCACTTACCATCACTTCATAGTTTCATTAGCACTTGCTCACTAATACCCCCAAAAAACCTAGCTGTTGGTAGTCATTAAGCAAACAATAATCATCATATTAACCCTCAAATGGTCATGCTATGAACAGGTATTGAATTGTCTGACGAATATCAGTTATAAGTCACGTGAGAAATTAACGTCATGGCACTTAAAGGTCGTCTCCAATGAAGACACAGTATATTTACCCAATTAAAGGACGTCTCACATTAAGTTTTAGTTTAATTACAATGAGTATTGTTTATCAATCAGGGGTTCCGACATTGACGATAATGGGCTAGAGGGACTGTGTGTCAGTTATCGCTCAATTAACGAGGCTTTCTCAGAGGCGAGAGAGAAAGTTGGACTACGTCATCCTCATCGAGACGTCAGCATCCATCAACTGGCGTTGCTGGGCACCGCGTTGCAGGAGACGACCCGTATTTTGGCTGACAGGTAAGGCATTGCGTTGCAGGAAACATTGTGTATCGTGACACAGGTAAAAGCATTGCGTTGCAGGAGATAACAGGCATACGAGCGTCGCGTTGCAGGGGCCGAATTCACAAAAGGTCATAACTTTGATCCTGCTCAAAGTTACGACAATTTATAGAGATATTACCATATTTTTATCCATTATTTTTGATTTTTTGATCTTTATTTTTGATTAAATCTATTATCATTTTCAATCTATTACTATTATCTTTGAGACAGTGTCAAAGTTGATCGGTAATATCTTTGTAGCAATTTTGATCGGGATCAGAGTTGATCCTGATCAAAGCTATTACCTTTTGTGAATTGAGAAATGGAGATCATAAGATTATTAATAAGATAAAATATTAACAAGATATTAATAAGATATTGATAATAAGATATTATTGAGATAATTAATAATAAGATTATATAATAATAGAGATTATTGATCAATGGCCGAAATGGAGATAATAGGTATAAGAGCGTCGAACTGAGACGAGTGGTCGGGTGGCCAGCACACTGAACTGTCATTCAGTAGACCGGGGTTCGATTACTGCCATGGTCGACAATCTTAACAGGAGCTTTTCGTGGTTTCCCTCTGTCGTTCAGGTCAATAGTTTCTTGACCATCGACTGCTTCTCACTATCCAAAAATATCTAATAAAATAAGATTTCATCTCATCCTCCCTTCATCTCATATATTATTCAGTCGACGCTAATAGATCGTAGTCATCAGCAAAGTGCGACGTTAAACCCAATATCCAATAATAAACCCAATAATAAATAAATAAAAGCGTCGCATTTCAGGAGGATGTATCTTTTGGGATAA
>OZ023328.1:37238956-37341872 GCA_964007535.1 Brachyptera risi | reverse complement strand
AGTTAATTGCTACTCAATTTATCAGTTATATTTACATTTTCTTTATCGCTTTCTTGCATAAATCAATATAAAAATTGAAAATAAAAAATATACAGGATAATATTCTTTTTTCTCTCATAGTCAAGACTTCCTTGGAGACTTTGTGGAAATTTCAACTGTTAATGTATCTATTATATTTATGTAAAAAATTGATAACAATAATTTTTTAATCGGTCGAAGCGGTGCCTTTAGTTGTTGAACGAAGTGAGAAAAGAAAACGTGCTCGTGCTGTCACTCATTATTAACATCGTTTTTTCCATCATCTTTTCTCAACCATACGAACTTTTCCTCCGTTCTTCTTTCATGTAGACTCTCTGAACACTGGGGTGCCTGAAGAGCATATACCGGAATAAGTATACTCGGTTGTGTGACATGGGCGTGGGTGTCAAACTTTACCTGAACCCTAATCACATTTAGCCTACAACTATCCATTCAAAAGTACCCACAACTCCATGTCATAAAGCCGAATATATTTTATTTCGGTATACGCTCGTCAGCGTGTCCTGAACACTCACACCAGCACGCACCGGCGTCGTTATAACCACGTCGTTAACGTCATGAAACTGAAAATATGTTTTCGTTCGTTTTTTCGATCATCCATTAATTCAGTTAAGGTAAAAGTAAGTAAAACTATATAAGGTCACAGTTTACAGCATTAATTGCACTATTTGAGTACTTGCTAACAGCTGACTTGCTTGCAGGAAACACGACGAATTGTTGCCGCCTTGGTCCAACACATCACATACACGGAGTTCTTGCCCATGTTACTGGGCAAGGAGTCGATTGACAAGTACGACTTGGCGCCAAAACCAGAGGTAAAAACATATTTTGTTCTTCAGTCCAGTCTTGAGAAGATTCTGTGACATTCGATCTACGAAGTGGATATATTTACACACACATCACCTATTAAATTGAGCAGTCTATTATTTGTAAGCTATTAAATGGCATACCTGTTAGCTATACTATATAGCTACTACAAGCTGTTATGTACCTGCATATACCGAAGAATGTGTAACTTAGAATTTAGATTGTATAAAATAAGTTCCGATTGGTTGATTAATTTGATTAGGTTGATTTATATTCATTACGGTTGTTCGCCACAGCATCTACGCCCATCAGTCAGTGTTGAATCCAGGCAAACCTGCGGGGGGCTTCGCTCCCCCGCAGCTCGTCGTTTGCCTCCTCCCCCCCGAGATTAAACACTAAGCACTAGGTAAATAGCGTATTTTTTTAAAAACTTGTATTTCGGTTTTCCCTTGCCTCTCCGGGAAACACAAGAGCTCCCCGCAGCAAAATGTCTGAATTTAACACTGCGGCATCAAACAACAAATACATTGTCTATATATTATGCAAATATGAAATACGGCTTTCCATTACCTTTAATTTGACTAAAAGCTAGCTCCAAAAGCTATATTCAAATAATTCATCAACAGGAAATGCAGGTCATTGCAGTAGTCATAAATGCAATTTATATTATCTTTATTGGCTATTTTCAAATGAGTAGGAGTTACGATTTTTAAAATTTTACTTTGAAGTGAACAAATTTGGCGTAAGTGAGTGTCAGTCGCATTGCCCCATGCTAAATGAGGTAATCATAGACGATATCATCATCACGATAATCAGAGCCGTTTAAATAAATAGATGATGAGCGATAGCGAAGATGCTATCCCATTCTTATAGAGCTTTGACTGTGTTTTTTTTTTTTTTTTGTAAGCACTGCACAAGTCGCAGGGTTTGACTGATCGATATGAAACTTTTTTGTACACGCAAACTTATTCAACTTGAAACTGTAAAGTTTTTGGAATGAATCGGTTGAACCGATTTTGAGAAATATCATCTCGAAGTTTTTAAAAACCCCATGAGATTGGGCTGTGCAAGAAAAATTGAAAAATAAAATCTCTCCAAATAGAATAACATTTTCTGTGAATGTGTAGACATAAATGATACACATTATCACGATTTTGTATGTAATTCGAATCAGCCGTTTTGAAGAAAATAATTCAATTAACTGTTTTTATTCATCAAATATAATAGAAATAATAGCAATAATTGGTCCAAAGAATTGCCAAGATTCACTGCTTTCTGAATTCGATATTTGCCCAACAAGGATAAGTATTCTTTATATGCGTCAAGGTGTGTAGAATACCAGACTCGATAAAGTAGCAAGGTAGAACTACTTTAACAACTCTTATTATACCTTATTCAGATATCTCGCTCATCTTACTAGACGCATTTGCTGCGTTTGCCTAGTTGGATGAGCGTATGCGAAGACTTCAATCCTTCTCTTATGAAGCTTTGTCTCTGTGTTTTTTTCTGTTTATTTGAAAGTAATGCACAGGTCTTAGGGTTTTACTTAACATCATGAAACTTTTTCTGTACACGCAAACTTATCCAACTTGGAACTGTATAGTTTTTGAGGTGAATCGATCCAACCAGTTTTGAGAAATATCATCTCAAAATTTCTAAAAAAAAACCATAAGATTAGACTGGGCCAACAATATTTGAGAAATAAAATCTCTCCAAAAGAGATGACATTTTCTCTGAATGTGTACACATGAATGATGGGCCCTACACATTATTACAATTTTAAATGCAATTCGAACTAGTTGTTATGAAGAAATTAATAGCAGAATAATGTTGCCAAGATTCACTGCTTCCTAGATTCGATATTTGTGTTTTTTACATCTTCAAAAATTAATAATTACTAGGCAAACGCAACATATGCGATGTGAAAGATGAGCGAGATATCTGAATAAGGTATACTAAGAGTCGTTAAAGTAGTTCTACACTTGCAACTTTATCGACTCTGGTATTCTACACACCCTGACGCATAGAAAAAATATTTAATTGCTGGGCAAGTATCGAATCTAGAAGGCAGTGAATCTAAGCAACATAATTCTGCCATTATTTCTATATATTTGAAGAATACAAACAGTTGATTGATTTTTTTCTCCAAAACAGCTGATTCGAATTGCACTAATGGTTATAATGTCATTCATGTGTACACATTCAGAGAAACTTTTATTTTATTTGGAGACATTTTATTTTTCAAATTTTCTTGCCCAGCCTAATCTTATGGGATTTTTAGAAACTTTGAGATAAGATTTCTCAAAATTGGTTCAACTGATTCATTCCCAAAACTATACAGTTTTAAGTTGGATAATTTTGCGTGTACAGAAAAAGTTTCATGTCGATCAGGCAAACTCTACGACCTGTGGAGTGCTCACAAAAAAAGCTCTATAAGAGTAGGATGGAGTTTTCGCTATCGTTCGTTCATCCTACTAGTCAAACGCGAAATATGCGTTGTAAGATGAGCGAGATATCCGTATAAGGTATAAAAGACGTTGAAGTAGTTCTACCCTTGCCACTTTATTGACTTTGGTATTCTACACACCTTTGACTCATATAAAAAATACTTTATCGTTGGTCAACTCTTGAATCTAGAAAGCAGTGAATCTCGGCAACTTAATTCTGCTTCCACTTCTATACGGTAATAATATTTGATGAATAAAAACAGCTAATTTGATTTTTTTTCTTCAAAACGGCTGATTCGAATTGACCAATGTAGATAGGCGTGAGTTATACGAAGCAGGGGAAATTTTAGATACCTTGATTGGTTATTTCCCTATTTTCCCCTGCTTCACTGTCCACTTGATTAGTTTTTATATTTTGTGACATCACGAGGGCGGACGATCTAATCGGTCAATTGCATACAAAACGGTGATAATGTGTGTAATTTATGTATACACATTTACAGAAAATTTTATTCAATTTGGAGAGATTTTATTTCTCACATTTTCTTGCCCAGCCTAATCTAATGGGGTTTTTAAAAATTTTGACATGATATTTCTCAAAATCGGTAGAACCGATTCATTCCAAAAAGTATACAGTTCCAAGTTGTAAAAGTGTGCCCGTACAAAAAAAGTTTCATGTTGATCAGTTGAACCATGCGACATGTGCAGTGCTTACAAACAAACAAACAACAAACAAAAAACAAACAAAAAACACAGACAAGGCTGTCTGTGAGTGGGATGGAGACTTCGCTGAACGCTCATCTAATGAAGTGCCTATATTTTATATACGTCAAGGTGTTTAGAGATTTCAAATATAACATAGTCGATAAAATAGCAAAGGTAGAACTACTTTAACTACTCTGATTATAACCTTATTCAGATATCTCGCTCATCTTACTAGACGCATTTGCTGCGTTTGCCTAGTATATATACATATTCAGTGAATTGATAGGTGTGATAGTGATAGGCGTGGCTAATCGCCAGGGCCACCTTGATCTATACTTCATGTGGTAATTTAGAGATACTCTGATAGGTAAATGTGAATTTTCCCACATAACTTGAAGCACATTTGATTGGATGTTCTGTTCTGTGACGTTTATGGGCGGGTCAATCACTAGTCGTCAATTAGGTCCGGTAGGAGATATCACGGGGAGGCAATGAGCGTGCGACCTGTGCGACAGCCACAATTCTTTCTGACAATATAATTCGAATCTTCATATACCCAATACAACGGGAATAACAGCGCTTCGGTAGCAGCATTATAACTAAAATACCATGGCCAATTATCAACAGTAATATTCTTCCCGTATATCTTCACAGAGAAATTAATTGCTTCTCCAACTCTGGAGATCAATTTAATGTGAACAGCTTTGAAACCAGTGCCTCCTTGAACCACTTTAACAGAGGCAGGGTCGTCATTAAGTCGATCCAGTATGCTTATCCAAGTCAAAGTGGCCGTGCGATTGGCAACCAGCGGATATCTCAGGTTGACAACAACGATCTTGTTAGGTAGTGCCGGTTTCCTAATCGTCTCCATGTGCAACAATTCGTCAATAGGAGTCAAACTCCCCATCGTAAATGTTCCTTTGGGTGGTTGTCCGTAAGCAATTAAGATGACAGTTTTCGGCACTTGATCAATTAGCACAGAAAATGCTGTCGCCTTCACGCCACCGCTGTTGAAGGTGAAATTGTAGTTAGGATCGTCGACGTCAGTCAAGTCCAAACAGCTGATGATCTCTTGTCTTGGTGAGAAATCTGACGTTCCTCATGGATAGTTAATAGAGGTCGGTGGGTTAGTCGGCCGAAGATACTTTTCTCTGTAGGAAAGTGTATAGTCTCCAGGGTTACGGGAGCCTATGACCTCGGCATGAACTTGAATAATGGCAATGATTGCCAATAAGAAGGGCAGATGTAGTTTCATGTTGTTGCGTGGATTCGATGTTGGAAATAATTTCTGGAACATAAAATGAATGATTGATTTCAGTTTGGATATCATCATTGTTAATGCTCAAATTAGAAATAGCTTTCATTTCAAAGCGTTGTTTTCTATTGTATGTATCATGTGATAATATGTAAACAATGTAACAATTGGAATTGTACATCGATTTTTTGATGTAAAGAATGAAATGATTGATCGATGAATTGTATCGTTGAAGCTAACATTGATCATCAAGATGAACGGTAGTCCTGCAATTCCACAAATCATGATCCTAATTGAAAAGTATTTTAACTCTGAAAATAAGAGATCCATGTTTAATTATTGCCATTAGCTCGATATTCAGGAAATGCATGTCTTTAATATCCAAGCTGAGTCAATATTGATAATGCAGCAGTATGAACATCGATTTTAAATCATTCATCCATTTATATTGGGATGAGACATCACATTGATAGTTTTACAAATTTCTATGTGTTTCATCCCGTATTATTATTTTTAGGTGAGCGTATAGCCAAGACTTGCATTTCACTTACCGAAAAAAATCGAGCTTCGTTTTATGTATTTTATTTCTGTTTGTGATTTTGGACGCTGTATACAGGTCACAGAAAATAACCAATCAACTCGAAACTTTTTTTTCTGTATGTTAGTGTTACATATCAGAATAGGTTGGGCTTGTTTTTCAGAAAAATCGGAAGAACGATTTTTTCAGAAGTCGTTTTTTCGAAAATCCACAAGCAAATAACCCGGAGGGAAAATACTTAACAAACAGAATAACTTCATGAAGCTCCAAAATCTTCACGGAATATGAATAGAAGAATCATAAATATTTTCAGTGATTTTCACAACATTCGGATGAGAAATAATTAATGGAGAAAACGTATTTATAATGTGATTTTTCAACATCATATGAATGCTCATTAAGAAAGAGCAACAAGTGTCACTGATTGATTCAGGTGCTTGTATACAATCAAAATACCTTTTTTCTAGGCCTAATCAATTTGATTTATTTATTCTGTCTGTCTGTTTTTTAAACATGCGAATCTTTTTCAAATCCGATGTATAGTTTTTTTTTGTAAATGAATAATGTTTATCACATGGTAATATAGGTTTGAGTGCCTAATTCCATTACTCTACGCGTGAGCAATTTTATATTATTTTAAAGTAGCCTCAGCTTCAAGCCTGCTTGTGAGAAGTTTGATTTACTACGCTTTTATAAACTTGTAACAATAATTTATGTACTTAATGGCTGATATTGGCTGTATTTATGGCTGATTTTTTTTTTTAAATTCCTTGATCACAAGAGCATGATAGTATGAAGGATAATCGCAATCTGTGTGATGGGTGATTTTTAATTTACCATCTTAAATTATTTTTGCTTAACAAGTAGAAGAAAAAAATACCAAACATGTAGAAATTCAAATAAAATACTTCCAGTAGTTACAGTACTATAATCCTTCATAATTTTACTCTATGATGTCTTACAAACAAAATACGACTAAAATTAGCATTCTAGTGTTGAAGGAAACTGAGTTTTATTGTTACAAGTTTTGTCTGTTTTCAACAATTAAAATTGTAATTATTTTTTTGTATATAATGCAACAATGTAAAAAAACTATGTCACATCTAACCAAATTGAGACCTTTAAATCAAGAAAAGAAAAGTGTAAAAATTTCAAAATTGTAGATTTTTCAGTGCAAGGTATTATATATATACAAGTTTAAACGTTTGAAGTTCTCCAAGGTCTCAAGATGTAGCCCAAGTGCTGACAGGATATTTTTTATTCTGAATCTCTATACTTCCAAGTTTATCTCACAAGTCATATCATGCGTTTTCCTGAAAATATCCCATGCCGTTCAAAAGTTATATATCGTTCAAAAGAAGTATATTCCGCCTATTCGATTCTGTTGCACTCATACTCTCAACTATAGAGATACTTTTTTTTTTTAATAACATTGAAACTTGATACAAAATCATTGTTTCCCAATTAAGGCTGTGCATGAAAGATAGGATCGTTTGGACGGGGCACCACAAGGGCGATTTTAACATGAATTTCCTTGACCATGACTTACTACTTTTAACTACAAATTTCTGATTACGTGAACTTCGGAACAAGAAATTTATCAATTGAATGGTATCATTTGTTAACTTACCGATTTACCAGAAGACAACTTGCATAACGAACCAATGAGTTTTGTAACAAATCGCCTGTAATGGTCACAATAATATCGAACAATAACAGAAATAAACATGTGATTGTTTCAGAATATTATCAGCAAAATTATGGGTTGGTTGTCATATAATTGTGCATGCTTTGTCTCTCTCTCTCTCCCTCGTCTTTTGCTTCTAAGTCGACCTTCACTGCTATCAGCTTTTTGTATACTAAGCTGGTATTACAGAAATGCACTATTTAATCTAACCGATATTTGAACATGTAGATTATTCCGCGACTCTGCTAGTCCCTAACATTCCAACAATCTAATTTCAAAATCGAATAGTTCAACTAAAGACAAAAAAATCTGTTACTGGAATCGCTTACTCCGATAATCCAATAGTATTCATGACAATTCAGTATCTCGAGAAAATTGGAAGTTATAAATTATGGAATGGACTGGCACAATTGATGAAGTATTCAATAATGCAGATACAATTTTGTACTTGTCAAGTTGATTCCTTACATTGTTCATTCAATTCTGCATTTATTTAATTACTCACACTTCATGGGATTCATCACCAGGAATTCGAATGATTTATTTTCATCAAATTGTTACTGCTCCAATTGGAAGTAATATTTTTAATCAATTTTGAAAATTACCTTTCATTTCATAACCATTGATTTCATCTACGTTCCAGATGAGATCTGAAAGCTTTGTGGAACTCTTGTTGAACAAATCAGAGATATCTTCAGTAGATGAGCGATAGCGAAGACTCCATTCTACTCTTGTGGAGCTTTGTCTGTGTATGAGTGTTCTTTATTTGTTAGGACTGCACAGGTCGCAGGATTTGACTGATCAGCATGAAACCTGTTTTTGTTTTATATGTAGACTAATCCAGCTTGGAACTGTATAGTTCGTCAGTTGAACCACTTTTGAGAAATATCATCTCGAAGTTTCTAAAAACTCCTCAAGATTTGGCTGAGCGGAAAATTTTGAAAAATAAAATTTCTTCAACAAATTTAAATTTTCCCTGTATATGAACACAATGATATTACACACTATTACAATTTTGTATGCTTCAAATCAGTCGTTTTGGAGCAAATAATTAAATAAACGTTTTTTATTAAACAAATAGTTAGAAATAATAGCAGAAACATTGCCTAGATTCACTGCTTTCTAGATTCGATATTTACCGAATGGGGCGGTCAAGGTGTGTAGAGTTTTCAAAATACCAGAGTCGATAGAGTAACAAAGGTAACTACTTTAACTACTCTGATTATAACTTATTCAGATATCTCGCTCATCTTACAACGCATATGCTGTGTTTGCCTAGTTGTTAGGAAAAATATCGAATCTAGAAAGCAGTGAATCTTGGTAGTATATTTCGGGGCGCCTGAAGAGCGAATACTGGAATAAAGATACTTCTAAGAGAGAACTTGGCTTGGGGTGTTTATTTAGAAAGAGGATGGCTTATTCGAGGAAACGATCATAACCTAACCCAAAAACCCTAACAAAAGCTCCTTTGTGCTCTGATCAATTTCCCGAAAAATTAGCTTGTGTACGGTATTCCTAAACGCCAAGCCCTCCTTCACTCTTATAGTAGTATCATTAAGTATAGAGGTTAGGTATAGGCCTTCACCAAACCTCTATACTTAATGGTAGTCCAGTATTCGCTCTTCAGCGCCTCCTATATTTCTGCTATTATTTCTATCTATTTGTTTGATGAATAAAAACCGTTCATTAAATTAATTTCATCAAAACGGCTAGTCCGAATTGCATTCAAAATTGCAATAATGTGTATCATCTATGTGTAGGCCTACACATTCAGAAAAAAAAATTGAGAGATTTAATTTTTCAAATATTTTTTGCCCGGCCAAATCTTATGGGTTTTTTTAGAAACTTTGAGATGGTATTCCCCAAAACTGGTTCGACCGATTCTATATACAGTTTCAAGTTGGATAGGTTCGCGCGTGTGTGTGTGTGTGTGTATACAGAAAAAGTTTCATGTTGATTAGCTACAAACAAACAAACAAAAGAACGACCAAACAAACAAATATACAGAATAAAAACACACACACGGACAAAGCTTCATAAGAGAAGGATGGAAGTCTTCGCATTCGCTCATCTAATTATGAATAGTTTTTTCAAAATGCTCATTCTTTTGGGCGTTTACCTCGTTTGTTTGTTTGTTTGTTTGTATTATGTATTTGTCTTTCCTGCCGTGTGTTGTTCCCAAACTGAGAGTTGTTGCTTGCCTTGTAGGGTTACACCAACGACTACGATCCTGAAATTGACGCCACGGTGACTTCGTCGTTCATCACAGCCGCCTTCCGGTTCGGTCATTCACTCTTGCCGAGCGCCGTCGAGCGTTGGAGCACCAGTAGGAAGCGCATCGGTACCCAACTCAACACTTGACACATTTACACATCTAATTATTCATATTCTTAATTATAATTTTTCATTTCTTATCTAAGACTCTTAGGCCCGGTATTACCAACGTGGGAGTAGCTCCAACTGGCAGATAAAAGTTGTTATCACCGTGGTAACTCGTGATATTTGTTTTCACCAACTCTCAGATAACTGCTAACTGGACTTGGTAATACCGGGCCTTACAATGGGACATAAATGCGCGGTGGCAAGTTCCCTAACTATCCCTATCCCACCGCCTCCCTTACCCTCTAATTACTTGCATCCACGAATGTGATGAGGAGCGTAATGCCCGCGCGCTAATGGTGTAAGATGGGGGGAACGGTTACCCGGAAATTTCTTCTTTAGTGTATATGTCACTAGTATATATATAACTATAGGAAAACGCAACATATGCGTTGTTGGATGGGCGATATGGGCATATTTATATGAAAAGTAATGGAAAGCTAAGCACCTTGAGTTCAAAACAATTACGTCACTGCGTTCCTGTTTTATTAATTACCCATTTTAGTCGTTCCATAATTCAATTGGTGATGAACGTTTCTTGAATTTTTAATGGGTTTCTTAATAGCATATATTGATTGATTTAAAAAGATACATTATCATTTTTTTTAATCAAAAGGGATGGTTCGATTTATGTGAAACTTCGGAATAATGTTTATCATTGAATTAAAATTCTGAGAACATTCCAATTCATTAGAAGGAAATGTTTTTCCCGAATTTTATCCTGTGGGTTATTTTTACGTTTTTATTTTGTTCTTCCAAAATGTGTTTTTTTCGAAGTTGTGTGACCGATTGTGGCTCAAAAATATACCGGTACCTACTGAATTATATTAGACTATGTCATCCCTTGTGTATAGATTTGATTGATATGAGAAAATTTTAAAGAAGATTGAAAATCAAAAGATTCAACTTAATTTGTACTTTCGTTTGACCTGTGGAGGGTTCGTTTTTTTCGAGTGCGGTGAAATGAAGTCTTTGCTTTGCTCACCCAATTAGCATTACTTGCATCAATGAAAGAAAAAGGTGCGAACCGCCCGCGCTCTAATGGTGTAAGATAGGGGAAACGGTAGCACGGAACCTTCTTCTTCGGTTCATTTGTCGCCAGTATACAATTATACAGTTATACAGTATTTTCATGAAGAGTTAGTTTGAATGTTGAATTTTTGTATAGGAGCTCAACGTCTGAGTCAACTTCTGAAGCAACCGTTTGATGTCTACAAACCCGGTTGGATTGACCAATACGTGATGGGCTTGACAATTCAGCTCGCTCAAGCCATGGACGACGGAGTCACGCAGGAAGTAAGTTGAACATTGAAATAAAAGGATTATTTTACAACATAGGCCTACAAGTTTTTGTTATTGACTTGTATCAATTAAATTTGTCACATGTATTCAACCTGCGATACTGTGATACCCTTTACGTATTAAGAGTCCACGGGAGTCGATTTAGCGAAATATCAGTTTTTTGGTGATAACTTTTGAACGGTATGAGATATCAAAATTATAATACGTGAAAAATACAGGTAATTATAATAGCTTCAAAATGATGTAAGTTATGACTATTTAAATCACGTCGCATAACTGTGAAGCGTCGACAGCTAAAAAAACAAACATTTTCTAGCTGTCGACGCGTGACAGTTATGTGACATGACTTAAATAGTTATAACTTGAATTATCTGAAAGTTATTATAATTATCTGTGTTTCCTGCGTATTAGAATTTTGATATCTCTTACCCTTCAAAAGTTATCACCAAGAAACTGAGCATCATGCATCAGGAACCTGTCCCGATTCCATTGATTTATTCATGAGATTGGTTAAGGCAGGGACATGTTCAGTGGCACAAAGCTTGATGGTATTGGTTGTAATATTATCAATGCCTAAGGAGTGACTGTTAGGTCAAAGCTCATTTTTTCATGATGATTATTATTATTTGATCAACGACCCCACCAACAGCTAGGTTATACGGGGTTACGAATGAGTTGGTGAATATAAATCTATGGAATGATATGTGAAAGGACGTTCACAAAAATCCATGCCTGAAGCGAGACTCGAACCCACGCTCAACGGTGACTTCAGTTTCTGAAGCGGTGCCTCAACTGACTGACCTACCGAGGGCGGCTTCATTTGAATAAAAAAAATCGAGTGGTAAGATCGTCCTTGTGGTGCCGGCCGTTCAAACGGAACTATACTTTCATCCATAGCCTTAATTGACCACTTAGTGATAGGCGTGGCTAATCGCCAGGCCACCTAGATCTATACTTCATGTGGGCATTTAGAGATACTCTGATAGGTAAATGTCAAATTTCCCACATAACAAAGCCCATTAGATTGGATGTTTTCTTTTGTGACACCTATGGGCGGGTCAATCACTAGTCGTCAATTGGGGAACAATGATTTTGTATCAAGTTTCGATGTTATTAATTGAAAAAGAAACATTACAAGTTTCATCTCTCATGAGTAGTCCTACAAGTGTCGCTGCACCTGGTTTCCAGGTGACTAACCACCTGTTTCAACAATCTTCTCACCGCTACGGCATGGACCTAGCCTCAATCAACGTGCAACGGGCCAGGGAGCACGGAGTACCGAGCTACAATCACTACAGAGAATGGTGCGGAATGCCGAGGATGGACAAATGGGTGTCGATGTTGCATTCGATGACGAATACGACTGTCAAACGTTACAATGACGTCTATGAGTGAGACACTATAATCATTATATCACTATGCTTTGTAAAGAATTAAATTTTTAAAACTTTCTGAAGTTATCATCATCGAGAAGCAGAAGAAAGAAATTGTTGTTGTAAATGTTAACAACAGATTTTTGATTCTTAATTTTTTTTTAAAGGTTAAAGGTCATCATTAGAATTTGTTTTTACTCTTCTTATCGTGTTTATAAACAGATTCCAATCCCATTAGTAGTTTGCACATTTATCTTATGTTTGTAATATCAACTATCTATTTTAATCACTCAATTTATTTTGATCCAACTTTTTTATCACACATAAAGTAGTGAACGATTGAAATTTTTATAAATATATATTAATGAGACAATTGTATAATATTGAACAGATGAATCAGCACTATAAGATTAAAAAACTATGATTGAACTCTCATTTAGCCGTTTTTATAAAAACCTGGCACCTCCACTAAAATATTAGTCCCATCTAATAGTGAAAAAGGTGATTTTTCTGAATGTTCATTGTTTAAAACTGGGTATATACAAAGTCTTGTGCTGTTTTGATTCTTAAAAAAACACTAAAATTATTTCTTTCATTTCATTTTATTTCATTTGTTTCAAATTGACCCATGACCCCTGTGACAACCACGCAGTTAACGCCCGAGGGCTCTAGTGGTCCACGTTAGGATAAAAACATGTTTAATCTCTCTTTATTTCCAAGGTTTCAAGTACATTATAGTCAGGGTTATGAGGTGGGCTCCGTAATATTTATTGCAGTCCAATGACATTAATTGTTATGATCCTTGAGTGGCCATAGTAACTGGCTCTGCAAGTGAAATAAGAGAATCAAACCCATATCTATAAGGCGTAGGACGTTATTTTAAAGTGACTTCAGCGGTTGATTTATAAACACATGAGGCATTTTAAGGATCCTCAATGTCACAGTATTGTAAATTGTAATTATCTTCATAAGTAGGCCTAATAATTATATTGTTAAAGATATTCTAGCACGTTTCAGTAAAGAAGTTGAGATTGATGAAACACGATATGGCTTGTACTGCTTTTGAAAATATAAAAATGAGAGTGAATAAATAAACTGTTTCGTATTTTGAAATACTAGGAAAACGCGTTATATGTTTCCGCGTTGATGGATGAGCTAGAACATATCGACATATCTTTGGTTGGTTATATTAATATATCCACCTTGAGATCTAAACATTTACGGCATTGCCCTCTTGTTTTAACATTACTCATCCTAATTAATTTCTTTAATTAAGAAGGCCTTGTTTTGATCGTTTTTAATTAATTGATGGCAGTTGTTGCTTGAATTTAATTGGTATCACTTTGAGTGATATAAAAATATTAGGCCTACATTAAATATTTTGTTACATCAAAACGGCTGATCTGATTCGAGTGAAAGTTTGAAATAGTATGGCTTATGTCATTAATTGAAATTCCGTGAAAATTTGAATTATTTTTAAAGAAATATTTTTCTACCAATTTTATTCTCTGGGTTATTAATGAGCTTTCTCAGAAGTGGTGAAACCGATTGCGCCTCAAAATTATACATTATCGAATTAAGTGAGGAAACTTGTGTATGCCAATTAAGTTTCAACTGAATTTGCATTTTCGTTTGATCTGTGTAGCGCGAACAAAAAACAAACAATAAACGTACTTTTTTTTCGAGTATGGTGAAATTAAGTCTTCGCTTCGCTCATCCAATGATTTTATCAATTTATTTCGGATTTTGAAGAGAAAAAAAATATATGAAAACGCATAACCACTAATTTTCACATTTGTTGAAAGATATATGTAATTTGTCACACTGCATTCCATTCCATCATTTCTTAAAATCTAGAGAGTAAATATTTCCAATATTTTCAATATTTTGAAAATTAATTTTATCTCGTGTATTCTCTGAAAGATGTGATAAAATGAATTTGATTGAGGTTATCTAAGAGCCACAATAAGAGCTTGCCGCAGTAACGGAAGGGTGCACAATACTCATCACATATATTTGAAGGCATTCTATAAAATATGACATGTTACGATTCTGCCCCAACAGCCACCCCGATGACATCGACATCTGGTCAGCAGGTGTAGCCGAAGAACCGTTGCCAGGCAGCATGGTCGGGCCAACATTCAATTGTCTAATTGCTCGCACTTTCAAGAACCTCAAGCTAGGAGACAGGTTCTGGTACGAGAATGGTGATTGGCCAAGCTCCTTCACTCCTGGCCAATTGCAAGAGATAAGGAAGATTAGATTGTCAAGAATATTATGTGATAATACTGACAATCTGGAGAATATCCAGGTTTACGCTATGGTGCTGGAAGATTATCAAATGTAAGTTGGAGTTATCTTTTGGGGTGATAATACTATATAGTGTTCTGCTTCTTCAGTTTATCGTACCGTTTGATCCCCATTAAATAATAAAATAATTCTATTCACAGGCTAACAAAAATGATTAAACGAAGGGTATTTCAAGAATAGATTTGAATATTTCAAATGAATTAATTGAAACTGATAAATTTCACTGATGCACCTACATTTCTCATTGCAACTATCATTACATTTTTTTTTGGTTCAACCATTTCAATGATTAAATAACAACATTTCTGCAATTATTTCAGTGGTCATCAGTGGTTATTTCAGTGATTTTGTTTGAAACAACACAAAGACAGGATTAGACACTTGGACAACATTCATTTTTCTTCATTTTTGTATTATTTAAAAATATTTCGATTACTAAAAATGTAGACGTATCATCTGACTTTTTCTAAACGAATTGTTGATAGCGTAAAGATAATACGTCACTGATAAGAATTAACCACGATTACGTTATCATGGCAGCTGAATCAATAACCCTTAAATAAAGGTCAAGACGTCATCATTCTTTCTATACGTTACAAAATGATGGCCTCAGTATCTATCAGCTTGAGGAAATCACAACTTTAACTCGACTGAGTTGAGACAAGCATTTAATATATTATTACAAATTAGTTGAGAGGAAATGATCACACTTTTTTCCATACTACTGTACTCATAAGTAGTTAATAATTCTAAATCCATCATTAGTGAACAATTTTTTTTTTCAATGTCTTAAACATGTTTATTTATCAACTCTAAGGTATACATTCATGCTCACAATTATTCACGAAGCTTGTAAACATGCTTATCAATGGTTTTTATCCAGAATTAAAACTTGTAAAAAAATCTCGAAAAATAATTATTATAATGATGAGAAAATAATCACTTTTGCTATCGGGGACTGTATAAACAGTATGATAAACCTCATAGGTTACATAAAAAAATATGTACATCGTTTATGGAGGGTTTAAAGCTGGAAAATTGTCAACAGAGTAAAAAGCATTAATAGACGACAATCTCTTAAAACTAGTATTGAATATAGGTATGCTGGGAATCGATTTAAATATCTATTGGTAGATTGTTAAATGTCTCCTCAGAGTTGAACTGTCATTCAGGAGATCGGGGTTCGATACCCGTCATGTCGACCACCGTGACTTGCATTCTACGTGGTTTCCCGCAGCTGATTATAGTGAATATTGGGATTGATCATCCCTTCCTTATTCCAACAGTCAAAGAAAGTTATTCACTATCAGTCCTACACATTCTCTATAATCCACAATAATTGAAAAATAAAACTATTCTGTACTTACTCCTTCTTAGGCCCGGTATTACCAACTCCAGTTAGCAGTTATCTGACAGTTGGTGAAAACAAATAGCATGGGTAACCATGGTGATAACAAGTTTGAACTGTCAGATAAAGGCTAACTGGACCTGGTAATACCGGGCCTTAGTATAGGCCCAAGTTGTAACTACAGAATATCTTGAAATTATTTATTATCTTGGAGTGTATATTTATATATATATATAGCTTGCTATTGTACCGATGGATTTGCAAAAACAAATGATATTTCTGGTGCAGTCTCTCTTCAGAGCCATGAACTATGAGAGTGAATTGTTAAATCTTTCACTTCATAATTTTTGCATGGTGAATGAAGTTCAAATTATACATTGTACGTATATCAGATTATTGTGAGACTTGACATTTACTTGGTACAGTCTTGAGTGTACTGCTTTTTCCGATGTGTGTAAGATATCTTCCACAGAGAAGTTTTAATTCAATGTAGATAGAAGAAATGCTAAGCCAAAAGATTACGTAAACACATTACTTTTCTGTTTTGTTTTTTTTTTGTGTGAGACGTTTATAAAGTAAATAATTTCAACTAGAAGTTACATGCGTAGTGTAATATAAAAGAAACTGGGGTAATTGTACCACGATGACAGAATATTTTTGGCTTTTGTTTTATATATATATATATATATATATATATATATATATATATATATATATATATATATATATATATATAATATATATATATATATATATATAAATATATAATATATATATATATATATATATATATATATAAATATATAATATATATATATATATATATATATATATATATATATATAATATATATATATATATATATATATGTATATATTTAAATATAAATATATATATATATATATATATATATATATATATATATATATATATAATATATATATATATATATAATATATATATATATATATATATATATATATATATATATATATATATATATATATATATATATATATATATATATATATATATATATAAATGACCGGTTGCACAGCTCTGGAACGCTGTTGCCTATTCATTGGTTACGATAACTATTATCCAAGTGATTATATTCATTAGATATTGAAAGTTGAAACAAAGATCTTATTTTATTCCAGCAATCCGCTTGTGTCTTGTAAAAGTCATGTCCTGTCCAGACTGGATCTCAGCAAATGGAGAGAGTCTCCGCCTAGTCCTCAACAAAAGGAGAACGTAAGTTTTTCAAATTGAACGTAGTCGTATGTGTATGCACTTGCAGTTATGCATGTGTAGTACGTAAACTTGCGGTCACATAACACGTTTTCTCCGAATGCGACGTTTAAATTAAAATACCTTCTATACGCGTATTTTACCGCTTATGTTTCCATCGTGTATTTGAGTGGTATGTATACTACATTGCCAGCTGTTTTTGATATGTATATAATGTCAGTACGGTTTTTAGTTTAAATTTTGATGTGACTTGATCGATGACTTTATGTGACCCGCGAGTGTACTAACCTACTGATAATAAGTTGGACATTTTCAAGTTGAATAGATCGCTTCCGACTTCGTCTGCATGGCGAATGGCAGACAAAGAAACCAACACAAAATAACGAGAAACGCATCAATTTTTCGAGTGAAATAACTCTCACAAGACATAACCTCACTTTTTACGCGTTAGTATGTGGGAACCGACCCATCACAGGGTTCGAATCCACCCTGAGCTACTTTTTGGGTTTTAAATACCATAAAGTCAATTTCGACCATTATGGATCATGGATTATGGATTATGGATGGCATTCTGGGTTATGGATCAGGATTTGTTTCCATCTGTCACTGTGACGCCAATGGCGCGCGAATAAGAACGAACGCATTGGGAACACGCTATACTATCGCGCAAATAATTGCACTGGATAGAGCGGTCTGCGCGCCAAAAAAGGCAGCCTTACATTAATTTAGATTCCGCTCAACAACAGCAACAACAACAACAACAACAACAACGGCAACAACAGTAACAACGCCCACATAGGTTACCGCAAATGAGGCTTGCAGTAATCTTTGATCACAAAACCAACTTCAATTAATGAAAATCAACATGAAACATTTGAAAAAACAAATATTTATTATTATCTAATGATTAAATGTATTATTAAATATTATATTATTTATTATTAACAATAAAATGAGAGTCGCTTGTACTGTATAGTGTTCTTTGTTTCAGTCTGAATACGTGGATGCAGAAGAGAGAGATGGAAGATCAAGAGTGAGATTCCCAGATAGCTATTATGACGACAACAGCTGATCGGACTTTACTCGGTATACGGGGATGTCACATGTGAAAGCACAGTAAAACGGCACATCCGGTTATCAAAACTCCGGGTCGTGAAGGGTTAACATTGATTTGATAAACACGATTTTATAAACTTTTCTCGAGTCGAGCCTGCAATCTTTGACGTTTCTCGTTAATCTTCCGACGTATTTTTTCGCCTGTAAATAAATAAATAAAGTATTAAGTGTTATATTTTAATTATAGATGTGAAATTGGTTTTAATTGGTTTGATAACATCTACCTCAATACCTAAGCACTGAATTCAGATCTCATGGCAAGCATATTTAGAATAAATGAAACAATCATTTTGTTTCTGTAACTTTGAATGGTGTTTGAGATAAAGTTTTAGTAATGATAAAAAGTGAAATCACATATCTATTCAATATTTACGAACTAAAATGTATAAAAACTAATGTCTCATATTTAAAGTTCAATATTTTGAAGTCCGAGGTGGTGAGATCGCCCTTGTGGTGCCTTGGCCGAATGGTATCACACCTTGTCATCCATAGCCTGCCTTAATTGGTGAACAATAACTAATCACGTCTTCGCGATGCTGATAAAAAAGTATGCCATATTTACGTATCAAAATGGAAAAAAAAGCATACTATGCAAGTCTACATGTGAAAATATTATACTGTAGAAATTACAGTTTAATAATTATTCATAATGCACATCATTTTGTTGATATTTAAAACATCTATATTTCTACAAAATTACTCATTTCATAGTCACATCAATTTGAAAGTCATCACCAAAAATACGATGTTGATGCTAGATCGCATTACTGGCAATCGTTTCAAGTCCAGGCCTACATCCGTAACATGTTATTGGCCGTCATGTGTCAATGAATTAATTGCAAGTTATCTTTATCTTGTCAATTAGCCCTAACTGACAAACACTGCATGTGATGCTGTTACTGCCAAATGGAGTTTGCCCAACCTCATATGAGATACGTCGACCTTCTTCGCTTCACTGGCAATTATTATTGTTGTTTTTTATTTATTTATTTTTCAATATTCAGTTGTGATTTAATATTTAAGTTCATTTTCTACTGATAATGTATGAAGTGAAAAAAAATTCGTGATAATAATTGTTTTTTTAATTGCGTGGTTCGTAAATAATGATCTATACGGTTTTTCAAATTAGTTGATTTTTCGATAGGACAGCAGGACATGTACGACTGAAATGGCAGGAGGCGATCAAATATGAAAAGTAAGAACATATTTTTTTTAAATTGAATGTGTTCAACAGATATTGAAATGAAAAATCGTTCACTAACCTTTAGTCTAAAAAAATTTGGAATATAGAAAGAAGCGTGTAGTGACCATGTTGGCAAATTTTCTTTCATAAATATTTTTAGGAAATGAATGAAACGAACTGGAAGAACAATTATTTGAAATGTATAGAAAATTATGTCACAAAACATTCGAAAGAAGGTATAGGCTATGACACAATAAACATGTTGTTCAATAATCTATTTTTTCTATGCCTCGAAGATTATGTGTTTTTAATTAATTATTTCGAATTTTTAGGCCCAGTATTACCAAGTCCAGTTAGTATTTATCTGAGAGTTGGTGAAAACAAATACCACAGGTAACCATGTTGATAACAAGTTTGAACTGTCAGATAAAGGCTAACTAGACTTGGTAATACCGGGTATTAGAAAAATATCAATAAAAATAAAAATACATAAAAATAATAAATAAATATCTTCGTCTATGAATAATTGTACAAATTAATGAAATTAAATTCATCATTCACATAACTATACTATAAAACTATCATTTCACTTTCTTGACATGCAATCAATCATGCAACAGGACACACCAAATTACCGATATGTAAAGTAAACAAAGACACACGCAAAATACAGACAACATAATAATTATACTGCTGTGCCGTGCATGATAGAATAGCATAACAATAATATAGCATAATGTATATAGATAAGTAAAGATATCATAGATGGCTACACTTACTCCATATAATCGAATGCAGTAGCTCGCCTATCATGTAGAAGGCCATGACAAGGATATGAACAACCAGGTAGAAGATAATACGTTGACTCCAATCCATGTGACCGAAAATAGGGTAGATCCAATCCCCATCGAAAATGTACGTGTACAGCAAACTAGAGGGCCGACAGACAACAGTCAAATCATTTGTGAGGTATTTTTGCTCTAGATATACTCTCCATTACACTAAAGATACAATAATCGAATGAATGGAAATTACAAAATTGCCAGTCGACATTTCAAGATATTATATACGGGATGGTAATGAATTAGAAGAAATGTAACATGAACCATGTATTTTTTTGGACTGTTTAAAATTACAAAATTATTTGATAAAATTATATTTTACGATACATTCTAATTGTTCGTTCATTTTTATACATTTTTCCTGTTTCAAATTCAGATTAATCAGACGATCTTTCACAGTAGGCCTAATCCTAATTATTTTTGTACTGAAAAATGCTAAAATAAGTGTCTCTATCCAACTATATAATTAGGGTAATTGTATACAATTGAGAGCTGGTTGTACTAACTGATGATTAAACATTAATAAGTTAATCATTGCTTGGGCTACGAAAATATCATACCTAACCAAGGGTGATCACAAGTTAATTCGCTAATTTTTGCTTCATTCACTTATCATCACATGGTTTACAACTGGCTCTAGGGACTATGATTTTAAAAAAATTCCTTATTTGAAAGCAAATTTGCTAGAGATCAATTTATCTCGACTAACTGACTCTAATTTCATTTATTTTTCATCATATGGTGATATTATAGGCCTACACAACGGTGTAAATAAAAAAAAGAGGAGAGAAAGTACACAAAATTACAAATTCATGTATAAGATACTCATTGAATATTAGGAAATTTGACCATGTTATCCCTTAAACATTAGACCAACTTCAAATTCTAAATATGGAAAATGGGCGTGTTCTTCGTCTGCTTTTAATAACACATAAAGTATCTTATACTAATCAAACGCGAAATATGCGTTGTAAGATGAGCGAGATATCCTAATAAGGTATATAAGTCGTTGAAGTAGTTCTACCCTTGCTACTTTATCGACTCTGGTATTCTACACACCTTGATATCTGAATAAGCTATAAAAGTCTTTAAAGTAGTTCTAATCTTGCCACCTTATTGACTCTGGTAATCTACACACCTTGACGCATATAAAAAAACTTCATTGTTGGTCAACTCTTGAATCTAGAAAGCAGTGAATCTCAACAACTTAATTCTGTCACAATTTGTATGATATATTTGATGAATATTATCAGTTATTTTTATTTTTTTCTTCAAAACGACTGATCAGAATTGCTTACAAAATCGTAATAATGTGTAAAATCTATGTTTACACATTTAGAGAAAATTTCATCCCATTTGGAGAGATTTTATTTTTCAACATTTTCCGCCCAGCCAAATCTTATGGGGTTTTTAGAAACTTTGAGATGATTTTTCTCAAAATCGGTCTGACCGATTCATTCCAAAAACTATACAGTTCTAAGTTGGATGAGTTTGCGTGTACAAAAAAAGTTTCATGTTGATCAGTCAACCCTTGCGACCTGTGGAGTGCTTACAAAAAAGAAAAAAAAAAAAAAAAAAACACAGCCAAAGCCCTATAAGAGTGGGATGAAGACTTCGCTACGCTCATCAAAAATCACTCTCTCGATCTCTACTCAGAAGTAACATCAACAATTAATATTTATTCTCACGATACGCGACACACTCATTAATTATTCACAAACAAACAACCACAGGCCGTATTTCATTCTTCTCTATTCTAGCACAAAAACTGTGAAGCCTACAACTGATGAAAAAAAACACAAAAATACTGCATATTCGTTTAAAAACCAATGTGTAATTATTATATTCTCAGAGATCAATCTAGAGGTACAAGCTATATTTTAAGAACTCCAAGATTTTAAAATGTTGTGCAACAATGATAATGAATAGGATTATAAATACCGGTAATATCTCTTGTTGTCTAAATCAAAATATTAAATCTCTCAATCAATTATCTAAATGATTGTATCAAGTAATTTAATTTATTTTCTTGATTTCCAGACATACCACGATTGTAATTCTATTATACTCTCTAAAATTCCATATTATAACTTTTGCTATAACTGTTGTAACTATTAACAAAATAATGAATCACATGTAGTGTAGCAATAATAAATAGCAGTCATAGTCGACATACCGTGCAATAAGTTGAATAATTTGAAATCTAATCATTTTAAATCATTAGTAGGCCCATTGTATTGTAATTGCTGTAGTATACTGCAGTACGTATATAGCTTGATTGTAAATAATTCAATTGTTATGACTTTACTTCCATTATTATTTAAATATCGATCATTTTGCTGTTATCCATTTCCAATTATTATAAGTCAGTTATATTGAAGGTTACTTTTACGTAGTATGTATTTGCTAATATAATACTCTAATACACACTCGCTTCATGTGATCCGGGAGGTGGAGGAGCATATCAGACCTGGTTCGACCCCCGCCACCGTCCATCTTTACAGGGGTTTTTCGTAGTTTTCCTCTGTAGTCTAGGCTAATGCTGGGATGGTTCCTACAATATAGGCCACGACCGCTTCCTTCCCACTATCCTTCCCAATACCTAATACCTAAGAAACCTTCATCTAATCATCCCATCATCTCATTTATCATTCATCCGACGCCAATATATCTTAGTTATCATTATAGTGCGTCGTTAAAGCCCTTGATTTTTAAAAATATATGCATTGATTGTTTTTAATTAATATTGCGTGTTTGAAATAATTCAAGTGGAAGGGGGTGGGGTGGTCATCTACGACCGAACTTCTATATAAGTAAGAGCTAACAAATAATTATTCAAACAATAATCAACGACAATAGTCTTCATAATCGTTATTGCTAATGCTTTGTTCGAAATAAACATTCCACACGCCTTACTTTTGGACCGGAAAAGAATGCTGTTTAGACCACCTTTAAGAAAAATGAACTGAAAAAACTGTGAAATCTCATAAAAATAACAATATACGTAAAAATTTGAATAACTAGACAAAATTTTGAACTTTTCACGTATCTCGAGAATATTATTGGTATGCAATTTTGTTAAGTTTCAGTAAACAATAATTGAATCATTTTCGATTTAGCATATCCTCCACTCATCAAATAACGATATTATGGCTATTTCTAGTTTTCTGTGTTAAAGATATTATTTATCATTATTATTATTAACTCTTGCAGTTGCACATAAATGCGCGGTGGCAAGTTCCCTATCGATCCTATCCTATCGTCTCTCTAACCTTCTGACGGAATAGCTTCAACCCTATTTCAAGTATACTTCTACTAAGCCCATTCCAATCCCTACCTGTCCTATTCAAGAAAGAGAACTTACCGACATCTAATCTAGCCCCCTTTATAACTATACTGCTCTATCATGACTTCGCTTACCCCCATACCCTGACTCATTCCTTTCAATCAACCTATTCAACCAAAATGACCAAAATGATTGGTATAAAGGAATATTGGTGTTAACGGCACGTCAACGACGAGGTTATTCACCGATTCGAGGCTGAACATTAGATGGCTAAAATAAATCTAGTTATCTCACCAACAGACGTAAATGCCCATGTAGGCGTTCACTGTGAGCATGGCGATCTTCCTCTTATGGTACCAGTGGTAAGACATTAGCATCTCCAGCATGATGACGATCGTGATATTTGTATGAATAGCATGATTTAGCCAACCGGGCATCACGTCATCAGCTGCTGTTGGGTAGACTAGTTCCCGGTTGTAAGCGTAGAGTGCCCAGAACATGAGCGATACAAACTACAAAACAAAACAAATTGTTAGAGATGAGCTACAATTCAGTCGAAAATTTGTTGTTGATGCTGTTGTTGTTGGGTGAATTGTTGTTGGGCGTTCTTGTTTGTTTGCGAGTAATCTATGAATTGAAATATAACCCATAAATCTACCTAATCTCTCTTATCTAACCAACTTAACCCAACTTAATCCAAAACGTATACCTATTGGCTAGTACTAGTATACAACAATAAAAACAATACGAACATAAAAATCAATAAAAATTCAGGACATACTTTCAGACGTATGCTCTAGTTTTTCAAATTCATTGGTCGAAATTTAAAAAAGAACTGCGAAGGTGCTGCAACCTTATTTGTTAGAAACATTCGATTTAGGTGGCATTTGATTACAATGTTGACTTCAACTTTCTAAAATACAATGATCCTTTCCATAAATTTTCTGTTCTGCATACCGATATACAAATGTGTAATTTAATAATATATTCACAAATAAAATATCGACGGGGAAAAATATTGACACGATTTCCATATAATGACATTTATCATATTTTTTAAATTCATTACACCAAAAGGTTATCTCACTTCCGTGTCTGGTACGATGTTTGTGTTTTGCTTGAAAAATTTATCAGGTATCACCACAGATAAATCAAGGTTATGAAAGAGGGTACCGCTCTTGTGGACCACAGTATTGTGAACCCCGATATTCTGTACCCCAAGAAAAGGATAAAGTGGACCCCAGTATTGTGGCCCACACGTTTAAACCAGAAAATTGTACAAATATTTTGGTTTTGTGGTCCCCAATATAGTGGGCCACAAAACTAGAACATGGGGGTCCAGAATATCTTTTCCAAACGACCGAAGTGGTATTGTGGACCCCAATAAACTGATACACAGAGATTTGTCATTGTTGACCCCAATAAACTGAACCCCGATATTGTGGGTCCAAATCGGGGTCCAGTCTACGGGCTCCCGGTACTACACCCTATTTGTTATTACAGTGTTCTAGGTTGGATTTTATATCACAAATAAAGTTATGTTAATTTGCCGAATCCTTCCTGAAACCAGAGCTTTAGTATAGTCTCAGATTCGACACCTGAGTGATGAACAATAATGGACATTTTGCTATGAAAACAAGAGGCATTCAGTTTGCATGCAGTTTATTCACTTGTTTTATTAAATGTGATTACTTTTTTTTCACTTCTGAATTGTATACGATGTAGTGCTACCAACATACCTAAACATTATACTTATTTATATCAAAAATGTGGCATTATATTACTTCATATTGTATTATGAAACAATAATAAAAAACAAATGAAACCATATGTAATTGAATATATTGTTATCACTACATCACGTATTGTAATTAAATATGATATAGTTCATTGAATGTAAATACACAAAAAAGCAATCGAGAATTATTTTGAGGGGATAACTTAATTATAATCTATATTTTTACAATATTTACCGAGTTCATTCATTAACAATAAATCAAAAACCATGCTACTATAGTTTATATTTTCACGTCTCGCTCGCTCGTCTAACAATTCACAGTTTTCCACAGCAAATGTGACTTACAAACGTGGCCGGAAATACTAGAGCTGTGAAGACGAAACTTTTGAAAGCTCGAAGTTTCCTTTTCGTTTCAGCAACCGTGTCTCCTCCCAACCCTCTCAGATCTTCGATCACGCACACAAGGAAGTAGAATGTTTGCATGTTCTGAAGCACAAAAATATGATTATATGAAACATGAGAACATACAAATAGATGAACCAATCCAATTTGAAAATCAATTTGATTTTGTATTCAAAATTGAAATTAAAGAAGGTTTGAAAAAGTGATTATGACAAGAAATATGTGGAAAAATTGTAGCACAGCAACAACTTATAAATTCAATTAGCTTTACCCCTATATATTATGTGAATGTAATCGTATACGTACATATATATATATATATATATATATATATATATATATATATATATATATATATATATATATATATATACATATATATATATATATATATATATATATATATATATATATATATTTATATATATATATATATATATATATATATATATATATTTATATATATATATATATATATATATATATATATATATATATATACATATATATATATACATATATATATATATGTGTTTGTGTAAGCTTTCACAAGGTATTAAATTATTAATAGTAAAGTTTTCGGACACACTTGTGTTATCTATGTAATACATTTTATTCTTCTAACGTTTCAACGTGATTTGCACACGTCATTATCAAAGAAAATATTATCCTAATATGAAAAGTAAATAAAAATATGACAACTATAACAATATAAAACATTTTCCAAAATAAGAATCTAAGACCACTCTTGATATCTATGTAAGAAACTGAAATATATAAGCTTGCTTGTATCTATACCTTCTTGTTTCCGTCTAGAACTTGAACAAAACACTTATATATTAATTAGCTTGTCCTTTTTTCCGATTTGCTTCTTGTTATTTATGTTATTTATTTATGTTATGTTATTTATTTACTTTTCATATTAGGATAATATTTTCTTTGATAATGACGTGTGCAAATCACGTTGAAACGTTAGAAGAATAAAATGTATTACATAGATAACACAAGTGTGTCCGAAAACTTTACTATTAATAATATATATATATATATATATATATATATATATATATATATATATATATATATATATATATATATATATATATATATATATATATATATATATACATGTCTTTCTCCACAATATTTCCTCATTAATTTTGTATAATAAAGTAAGGTTGTAAAGCGTTAAATAAACTGACATTAGATGTATGAACAATAGGCCCTATATACAATAGAGATAATGGTTGATAAAGACAGGAAACCGATGTCAACTTATGAATGGCATCAATGAATGATCATGACATAAGATATGCCTTATGTTTCATCTAAAGCAAACATTATTCTCTGAACAATACAGATTCACAATGTCAACATTTCGATAATTGGGTTACAAGATTACCAATTGCCAGTGTTTGAATTGTAACATTTATCAGTTTCATATTTGCAAGTCCTAATTTATCTGGATTACGATTACATTACGATTTCGGCCCGTATAAACTTTTTTTGGCATAATAATTACATTCTGGAGCACTGCCGCTGTACCAACTGAAATATATTCAAAGGTTATATCCTAGGGACAAAGTTGACGTAATTACGGTTATACTGATGGTTTAATTGGTGACACCATTTAAAGCGTTAGAACGGATCGATTGCTACAATTTTTTCTATATATAGGCCTACACATTTTTTTAGTATTCTACCTAATATAAAGGTACGTAGACCCAGCAAAGGCGAAATAAGAATTCAAAAGACTGCCGTCTCTTTCACTGTTGTGCGTATCCTTTAACATTGAAGATTGCGAGTTTCGCTTTGTTGGACTTCTTAAAAAGATTTTTGTGAAGTCCAAAGAATTTCAGACCGAAACTCTGGGCACAACAGTGTACAGAAACGGCTGACGTTTGGAACTCTTATATTTCGCCTCTATACTGTACCTATAAATATAGGCCTACAGAATCGAGTCTATGTTCAATCTTTAATTACACGTACGTCTACATAAATTGACACAAAATCATCAACATTGTAGTCTTAAAATTTGCGACCCTTATTTCACGTTCTTTTAATTACCATTTTCGTGATTTCCTAACAAATATGTATTAAACGATTAATATAGACAAAAGATATACTCTTTCGTCCATGGTAAAGTGCGAAAACGAAATAGAATAACAAATAGAGTAGAAGTAAATGTTCATACTTGAGACATTTTACATTGTAATGTCACTTTACAGCAAATAAAATATAATGGACAGAAGAAAAAAATCTCGACGCTTTTCGTGGCTCATTTAGCTAAGAAAATGAAGTCAAATCGAGCGTGGTCTCGAGTGTCATATAATTCATGGGATTTATTGAACATTATTCTACATTCATTCGCTCATTCGTAACCCCAAATAACCTAGCTATTCGTGGGATCGTTGAGTCAAGTCGTCAAGTTTACCATTAACACAGTTAACCAGTCAATATTAACAACACTGAGACGGGTAGTCGAGTGACTAGCACACCGAACCGTCATTCAGGAGACAGGGGTTCGATTCCTGCCATGGTCGACCATCCTGATAGAGATTTTTCGTGGTTTCCCTCTGTCGTTCAAGTTGATACTAGGATGGTTCCTTGTCAACAGGCCACGACCGATTCCTTCCCATACACTATCCAAAAACACATTATAAAATAACCTTTCATCTCATCCCATTCATCACTAAGCGACGCCAATAGATCTACTCATCAGTACAGTGCGTCGTTAAACCCAATATAGATAGATACATGATAATTAAAATGAGACTAATAGAATTACCATCATATTTGGTGTCCAAGGTCATCGCATTCCGTGAAGCCAATTAATTAAAATGTACGCTTTGATATTAGAATAATGACGAAACAAATGATCAATGCACCAATGCAGGAGAACAATGAGACGATCAGTGACGACATATAAAGGCAGACATAACAGACGGAGACGATGAGAATTACATGTTATCGTCAGACATTGGTGACAAATTATTGTTATTGACTTCACGCTGCCACTGATGAACTGGTGGAGTGAAATGATTTTAGATTTTGTCGGGAGTTAACATCTATACGTCTTTTACCAAAGACGGTACATGAGTCATAAAATGAAGAAATATTTTAAAGAATTATTTTAAAGAAATGATTTCTTTATTCTATGGTGCCGTATATAACAACGACAAAATCAATGCCACAGAAAAATAGTATCGGTTTAATTTGTCAACGGAGAATATTTTTTCAATTTCCCAAATTCCATTTGCGTGTACGGTTTCTAAAAGACATGCATTGGAAGACATACCAATGTTATTAACCATTGTTATTTATTTTCAGAACTTAATGGGCTATATCTGTGTTGGTGGTGAAATGTAGTACATCGACGGACAATATCACATTATGAATAAATGAATTATGAATGAATGAATTATCGAATTAATTAAAGTATTTGCGTAACTGAGTGCACACGTCGTTGTACAAACGGGAAGTTGTTAATTGGAAAAACAAAAACTTGAAACAAAGTGTATGAAAAATGTATTGACGAATTCAATCAATGTCAATAACAATTTCAATATAGTGCTATATCCAGATCTAACCTCCAAGTCTTGATGATTATAATTTACTTTAAATAACTTTGCAGGTATACACACAATTAATTTACTTGATTTACGTTACACCTGATCATTTTACGAAGAGCTCTTATACATTTATGTACAATAATATAGTAGGCTTATGTATTTTGAAAAAATATTTAAATTTTGAGAACATTTGTTAAATTTTGTGAAATTTTGATATCACTCATACGCAACAATGTATACACTCGAGAAAAAAAATACTTTCAATTTTTTTTATAGAAAATCACTCTGTAATAAATTATAAAAAAGCCTGACTTTGATTAAAAAATATTAGGAAATATTGAAATATTATTAAAATATTATTTAAAAATATTATATACCGGTACTTATTCATAGCTTATAGCTTGTTTATGCGGACATAATTATCAAATGAAAATTAGTTTGACCTTTGTAAGAGTAGATGTATACATTTTCAATTGTGAAAGGGATTGTTATTGATTTAGATACTCAAGTTGGATCATATTTCAGATTCAAATGAAAATGTGGAAAAAAAATACTTGAAATGAAATGAAATGAAAATAGAATTTTATTTTTCATACACCTTTTTTATGATATTTGTCGTAAAAATTGATAGATTCAACTCGTGGTTCAAATCATTAGCAAATATGGACGTCCCTATATGCTAATTAGGTATTTTTTTAATTGATACCAGTACCGATATACGACGTTTGATTCAAAGATTTGACCAATTTGAAAGGATTTTTTCTTCATGAGTTAGTGGGGGTGGAAATTTGACGTATAACTTTCACAGTATTATTATTTTTTTTTTTTTTAATAACATCGAAACTTGATACAAAATCATTGTTCCCCAATACATATCAATAATACAGTAATACATAATACAATAATACAGTATTATATTATAAGTCTTGAATTAAGTTCATTTGTTCTATGTTTTATTTTCAACTTAAATTATACATTAATTGTCAACTTACTGAAAAGCTCACTGAGCTTACGACGTTCAATTTTTATCAAGACTAGTATATCAATCCACAAGCTGGAATAAACATATGAGACATTGGTTTCCATCGCTATAACTTGATTCATGAGAATAAAATTTTCATATCTTTCAATATATCTTACAATTCTGACGGTGAAGCGATTGCAGAAAATTTCCCTCCAAACCTCGCAGGACCACACAATTGTAATTGAAGAGAAGTAAGTGAATGATGGAATATGCAAATAATAAATAATATCATAACAAATGATATTGATACATATTTCAAGTTGAATAATTGTAAGAGTACGTTTAGTTCTATTGATTTGGTTGTTTCTCAGTCTAATTAAAGATATAATTTCTAATTCAGGTTGATTAAAAACAAAATACTAATTCGTATTCAATGCTTATCTTAGTGCCAAAAGTTGCTGTAATATTTCAAACTGTTTTAAAATACACTCTCAACTGTTTCAATACATAATAATAAATCCCCTTGGAAATAATTGTCTGCAACCTAAATTTCGCTTTATCCTATATTTCATTCTAGTTACAAATTTTCATTGATAGAAAAAGTACTCACGAAATTCCATCCGGTAAGGAACCGAAAGCGATACCTATTCATATCTAACACTTGTTTGTCCACTGTTGTTGAAAAGTCCACTTGATGTAGAGCAAAGTAACCGACAAATAGATGGTGTATCAACACCGACCCGTGAAATGCTAACCTCTTCATTCTTAATCCAATCAACTTTAACAACACAGAATATTAAAATAAATTGAATAAGATGACTAATGAGACATTATCTAAGCAATGCGCCACGATAGATCGGGTTCGGATAGTTGGGTGTATCCTCGATTACTCGATCCCTACTCTTGCTGAGTTCCACACCAACTGAAAGCTCAAACCATCGTTTCATATTTCGTGCAATACTTATTAGACTAAACCATGTGATAATGTTATTAGACTTATCAGGACTATACTAGATATGTACACTACATTTTGAAAACATATATTCACTTCAAAGCTTAAACGAAATGGTAATTTTAATTATTCAGGAACAAAGAAATAATTTGGCATGGGGTTAATAAACTATTGAACTTTGCACTGAATAAAACGTGTTCATTTTACTAATCAATTATATACAAGTGGTTGCATTATTCAATTACGTTCATTAATGAACCAATAATTGTATATTTGCAAAGAACATATAACCTCAATAAGATCTCTGTTATTGGACTTTTCATCGGAGCTAGGGGCACTATAACCAGATTCTTTGTAGATTTTTGTAAAAAGTTTAGCTTACATAGTTATTTTATAGATTTGATATGTTTACTAGCATTGAAAGGCTCAATATTGATTTTGAGAAATCATTTATACGGACACTAGTTGCAGGTAAACATCACACGTCTACAATCGCCAATCGGTATATTATTTTAATTTCACATGTTTTTATAGTTATTGTGGATTTGTGGTGTATATTTCTGATATGATATGTAGCCCTAATTCTAATATTCTAATATGAATTATTTCATTGTTATTCTGTGTCATATGGCAACCTTTGAGGCAAAGGCAGAGTCTTCAAGTTTTAATAAATATATATATATATATATATATATATATATATATATATATATATATATATATATATATATATATATATATACATATCGATATGTATTTCGATTATTTTCGATTTTTTTTATTTTCGATTATTTCGATTATTTTTCGATTTTTTATAGATATGTATTTCGATTATTTTTGAAGAAGTAATCTACAATCTAGGTGTGACCGTATTGGTATAGCCTATAAGGCAATCAATCTAGAACAACGCGTATTTAAAATATGATGCAAATTTTTAATGAATATAATAGATTCTAACAAAAATAGAAAAAAGGATTACAAAAAAAATAATACAACAATGACAGGGGTTTTGACTTTTGCTACAGATTCGGGAAGTTCGCAAAAACGACAAAAAATGACCTGATTAATCTGGAAAGACAGCAATTTAAAAAAAATCGCTTTGGGGTTTGGAGCAGAAAATGTATGGGTTGGACCTTTTAGGAGAAAATATTTTTTAGCACAATAATATAAGATTATGATTATTGTTTGCTCAACAACCCTACCAACAGCTGTTATTTGGGGGGTATGAATGTGCAGATGATAGTGAAACTACGAAGTAATGATAAGTGAAATGACTATTGCAAAAACTTATGCCTGATTGCGGGACCCGAACCCACGCCCAACGGTGACTTCAGTTCTTTCAGCGGTGCCTCAGCCAGCTGACGGAGCAATGGAGGGAGGCTACATTATAGATAACATTTTTTTTCAATAACATCGAACTCGATACAAAATTATTGCTCTCCAATTGAGGCTATGCATGAAAGAAGGATCGTTTGGACGGGGCACCACAAGGGCGATCTTACCCTAAAGGTAAGACTCCCCCCCCCCCCCATTTGAAACAATGAACTTTGACACCAAGATTACGTATAATTTTAAATACAAAATACAATCTTTAGGGTGATAAGATCGCCCTTGTGCTGCCCCGTTCAATCGATCCTAGCTTGTCTTGTAATCTTTAGAAATTATAAGACTTGACTTTATGTCGAGATTTCGATGTTAATTCAAAATAATAACAATTAATATAGGGTAATTGTTGTACGAAAATGTATACCAATATCAACACCTAAACAACATATACCGCGTGTAAATGGTAGGGACAAAGCGCTCGTGAAAAAAAAACAATACTAAGGCTCGGTATTACCAAGTCCAGTTAGCGTTTATACCTAAGAGTTGGTAAAGATAAATAGCATGGGTAACCATGGTGATAACATTTTTTAACTGACAGAGCTACTCCCAGCCCTACGTTGGTAATACCGTGCCTAATTTAATTACAATTACTCTCAAGCTCATTCGTTTGTTATTTTGAATCGAATCAAGTTAGCTCAAAGGCTATTTATTCATCTATCTAAAAATGAGAAAAACTACTTCTGATAGATATCTATGTAGATAGAACTAATGAATGCAGAATCACTGAAGTGGACTGTTATAAAACTGATGAAAAAAGTCCCGTTTTTTCCCGTGTACCGGCAAAATGAGTATTAACTGCTCGTGACATAGCTAGGTAATTCCACAGAAATAATTTCAAGCACTTAAAACTTATCAAAATTAATATTCACACTAATGAGCATTGCCATCAGATAGGCCTAGTTATAATTTGCATAACAAATAGAGGAGGTTGTGATTAAAGTAGTAGTTGTCAAGAAATGTTTACCAAATTATATGGGATTTCAAATCAATCCGTATCAATAGAACGGCAAGACTAATGAACACTATTATTATCTGATGACATGCCCATTAGTGTGAACATCAAGTTTGGTAAGTTTCTGAAATTTTACAAATATTTTTGTGGAATTCCTGCATACCACGAGCGTTTTCATAATTTTGCCGGTACTCGGGAACGGCATAAAAAAAGATTTTTTTCATCAGTTTAATATAAATTCACTTCAATGGTTCTGCATTAGTTAATTCAAAATAGGCCTATAGTTATCTGACAGAAGAAACTTCTCTTATTATCAGATGGATGAATAGCCAATCATAATCAATATTATAAAGAATTGAATACCGTATTGATTTTAAGGTTAATAGGTTCACTTCATGCACATATCCACCGCCAACGTAATAGTTCCTATAATTCTTACTGTCCAAATTATAAATAATTTTTTACGAAAAGGTCAACTGTGTGAACTATTTCATATAGCTCAATGATTTGCATATATTATCAAATTCAACAATACCAATCATTCTAAACTAATTATTGTATAATGGTATGCGAAACGATAGCTCCACTTATAACCAACTACATTGAGAAACATTTATTCAATTTTGTAAGTTGTCGTTATCGACGGGAAATAAATTATCATTCATTACAGATGGGAACGATCATTTCCAAGTACAGATGAAGGAGATATTATCGTAATAACGATAGTATTCAACAGAAAATAAGCCATTGTGTTTTTAAATTGCATTGTAAAGTATATTCATAATGATCGAGATTTTATTAATCAGCAAATAAAATATCCTCGTATAGAAGCCTATTTATAGAATCAGATCAATTCTAAATGATGATTATTACGATCCAACTGGATATGATTATGATTGAAAGGTCCTGGATTCGGATCCCGGTTTAGACGAACTATTCTATCCTAGATATCTGGATATTGGATCGTATCCAAAAAGTTTAGTTGAACAATATATATATATATATATATATATATATATATATATATATATATATATATATATATATATATATATATATATATATATATATATATATATATATAATAAGAACACAAGAGACAAATCAAAATATTTTCAATATAATTATGAGCCTGTCACATGTACAGTATATGAATATGTGTCTTATAATTATATATTATTCAAGACTCTACCAATGAGATCTGCAATGTTTAAGGAAGAAAGAATCAGAATCAATAAAAAATAGTTATGGTACACTGTATAGTTAATAAAAGAGAGAATAATAGATTAATGGCATGTAATTGATTATAAATTAACAAATACAAAATTGAAGCTATAAGGATATGAAATTGAAATTTTTGTCAAGAACTGTAACAAGCCATGATCATAAAATGTATATTAATTACTTAATTATTTGAAGATTATTGATCTTCATAATAATTGTCATGAATAAGGTGTTTATATTATAAGTTGTTCATGACTAAAAACTCATATTTGTACATACATATTTGTGTATATATATATATATATATATATATATATATATATATATATATATATATATATATATATGTACATATATATATATATATATATATATATATATATATATATATATATATATATATATATATATATATACATATATATATATATATTTATATATATATATATATATATATATATATATATACATATATATATATATATATATATATATATATATATATATATATATATATATATATTTATATATATATATATATATATATATATATATATATATATATATATATATATATATCATATTTTACTCGAATTTTCGAGGTAATACGATCCTTAGGTATTGAGAATTGAACTGGCTTAAATGGCTGTTTTTTTTATATTGGGTTTTTACTGATGCACTATAATGATAACTAAGATCTATTGGCGTCGAATGAATGATTGATGAGATGAAGGTTTCTCAGGTATGGGGAAGGATAGTGGGAAGGAAGCGGTCGTGGCCTAACCATACCGGCATTAGCCTAGGCTACAGAGGGAAACCACGAATAACCGCTGTAAAGATGGTGGCGGGGATCGAACCAGGCCCAATATGCCCCTTCACCTCCCGGATCACATGAAGCAAGTGCATTAACCACCCTGCTACATGTGCCGGTATTATGCCTTTGCCCTCAGAGTGAGAATTTGCTTTTTTTATATATATATTGATTTATGTAGGTCGTCACGAGTATTATGTTCCAAAAAATTAATAAGTAGTTTCCAATTATTTTTGTGTGGAAAATAATTGAACATTTTATTTAAAACTAGAAGACGTTTCAAACAAATTGCTGTGAACTGTATGTATGCTGTATAAACAAACTGTATGCTGACGTATGTGGGACAAACTGGAAGAAGGGTTGAGGTTCGACTAAAAGAACATATAGAAGCAAAGGAAAGGAAAGATTTCACATATCGTATGGGGGAGCATGCAGCAAAAACTGTGCATTCCATCAATTTCGAAAAAGCCATTATATGAAAAAATCTATTACCGGTACCATTGAGTTTATAATGTTTATAGTTTATAGTGAGTTTATAGTGTAAACTCAATGCCGGTACTATCTAGACTAACAAGAGAGGCAATTGAGATAAAATAAGACCTGAGATATTGAATAGAAGAAATGATGGGCGTGGAATATCGGACTGCTGGAATACCGTCCTATCGCCTGTTATGAAGAAGCTTCCGAACATCGAACATGGGAAGCCAGAGGGGGAGATAAGGATGGATAGAATAGAAGAATAGAAGCATCTTTATTTGTTTGCATAAAATACAACAAAAGGGTGAGGGTTCGGTCAATGTGATGAACTCCAATTATCAATCGATCGGGTCATAAGTGCCAAGGGACCTATAAGTAGGAGTGTGATGAAAAGGATAGATTCAGAAATTAAGAACGATGTCGACGTACACATGGTTAATGGACAATTATAAAAACTTTGAATTTGACTGAAGATTTTAATAGTATATTTTGCAGTCAAGTGGGCAGGAATAACCGCCAGTTGAAGTTTTTTGAATTAGTTTTATTATTTATAGTACCTACTAATTTATCATGTTATTCTTTCTGTTATGTAAATTTGTGCTGTTACATCACCTGTAGTTCTACGGGACTATCAGTCAGCTGGACACTTTTTTACTTTATAATTCCAACTCGAAAATGAACGATGTAATTCATTCGAAACGTCGTTGAGTTTTAAATTTAAATGAAATTTACAATCATTATCCACACAAGAATAATCCAAAACTATGAATATATATATATATATATATATATATATATATATATATAGGGTTTTAACGACGCACTGTAATGATGACTAAGATCTATTGGCGTCGGATGAATGATTAATGAGATGATGAGATGAAGGTTTTTATGGGTAGTGGGAAGGATAGTGAGAAGGAAGCGGTCATGGTCTATATTGTAGGAACCATCCCGGCATTAGCCTAGGCTACAGAGGGAAACCACGAAAATCCCCCGTAAAGATGGACGGTGGCGGGGATCGAACCGGGTTTGATATGTCCCTTCACCTCCCGGATCACACGAAGCAAGTGAGCTAACCACTCAGCTACTGTACCGGTACTATGAATCTCTTGATATATATGAATAAATAAATTTTATATATATATATATATATATATATATATATATACATTAGGAGGCCGCAGGCACTCGTATTTCGCGCCGCTCTCTCAAGGCCGTAATTTTTGAGATATCGATATGATTTTTTTGCGTTCTGTTAATAATTGAAAAATTGAGGTTACCGCATTTACAGAATTAAAATATGTAATTTTTCAAATTCTTCAAATGGAAAATGAAAAAATTTCGTGAATGCAAAAACGTAGATAGGCTACATATTTTTGAATACCGAAAAAAATTTAAAATGTGAAATATATCAAAAGTGTGAGCTAGGGTGTAACAGCGTTTACGTGAATATGAGTTCGGCGGGCTAGTCTACGGGTTGCGCCTAGCACACGATGCATGTTAAACTAGAGTCCAAAGCGAGCAATAAGCCCGTGTAGAGCTCCTGCGACCTCTTAATGTAGGCCCATATTTACAAATAAAAATATGATGATATGGGTAAGGAAACTGGGCAATTCTAAGAGCAGATACTGTCACTTTTTTTTTCATCTTGTTTTATTGATATTAAATACAGGTAACGGCATTGCATAGTGTACGCTGGAACCTCGTAAGGATCATTGCATGCATTTTTTCAATCGCCACACAAAAGTCTACTCGTGCCAAACACTATCAAATGTATCTGGATTGAAAAAGTGTTGGAAGTGAAAATGTATCATAATTATTGTACTTCTGTTCAAATATTGTAAACGTTGATCGTCATTCTACAAGAACGATGAAATCACCGCAAGTTCACAGATTCTCACAGCACCGTTCAAGTTGACTACGCTACAAATAGAAAATGCAGTTCATTTCAATAGGAAATGCATCACATGATTGAAAATAAAATTTCAAATGTTAAAATTCCAGTTCAGTACAATCATGTTGATACAGTATATTACAAGTAAACCATACTTTGATATGTGAATAACATTTTCATTTTTTATCCAAGTTTTGAGTTTGCATTCTATGAAATGCAAAGCGATGTGAGGTGAATTTGTATGCGCAATAATTACTTTTTGTCGAGAAATTCTTGTTGTTTGGATTGATTATAATGCCAAAATAGCAGATTCCATTACACATCTCATAGCAATTCACATTTATGGGTACAACAATCTATGAATAATTACTGTCAATTTTAGAATAATTATCAATTAATTAATTAATTAATTAGGGCTTCTGTAATTTTTATTACACACACATAATTTACTGGTACTTGATTATCAATATTTATTACAGTTTTGAATGTAAAAATGTAAACTGTTTGATAGAAATAACACGCTCATAGGAATTGTAGGAAGAACAAAAAGTACTGAAGTACATTTCTTTGCCAACTGCCTACCTTGTTCACAAATCTCCATATAATTAGATCCATTTTTTCCTGGAACGACCATATTGATATTAATTGAACAATTCAGTTTTTCTTATCAGCCTGAAAGAACTACAACTCTTTTCAATATTTGCATATTGTATTGACAAGATTTAGAATATTCACAGGCCTCTACTATCGCATCACGCTCACTCGAGTAGCAATCATACTTTTAGCATGAATACGGTTACTGTAATGCCCAAGTAGAAGTATACCTGATGTGTACATTGTAGGATTACTAGGCCTACTTACATTTTGTCTTACTCTCTGCACATCCTATTTAAGCAACCTGTGCAATACTGTAACAACACTAGGTGTCACTTGAATAATATAAACAACTACTATACACTAATCTCGACTACAAATGGTGATATTGTCAAATACAGACAAAACGGAGTGGAAACTTCAAGTTGAAACCAATTATGAATCGAAGGAGGTAGACACTTGCTGATCGTATATGGCAATACTACGTTGCTACTTGTTATCTAACCGGACCCTTCTAACCATCAATGTTGATAACGTGCATTTCATAGCCACAATCTTGTTGACAAGGGAATCCGTGAATTTGTTTTAAAACTATTATAGATTTGAATATACGTTAATACTTAATTTATGGAAGATGGCAACTCTATAATACTCTACCCAAAATGGGCCTACAATAATTTATATTTTTTGAAAACGTGGGAAATTAAATACTCTCCGAAGTCTACAAAGTGAATCATGTAATATGCTCCTTTTCTTACTGTGGGCGGTCCCATTTGGAATAAAAGGTAAGAACAATATTATGTGTAGTATAAGTTTAGAGTAGGCCTAGGTATCTGAATGATTAGTGATTTAGAAACCACTGTGAAAAGACAAGTGTATTTGATCTACTTATTGATCTGAATGCTGAATACCTACCACTACCAGAAGACAGTGTGCATGGAAGAAATTCAGATCAGATATACGGTAGATACTAGGCTGGGAATAGCATGGAGTTGATTCCTTTTCTTTCAACACCAGAAACTGATATTGACCTAAATCGACGCACTCTGAATCATTGCTAAATTACTCACCTTACGTGTAATATTCATTTCATTTAGGGCTTCGTAATACCAGGGCCCTTATTCTGTAACTGCAAATGAAATGAAAGCCCGAAGCTCTTATGATACATCATGTTAAAGCATATGGAATCGTTGGAACAAAACGAAGATGGGTCACTTTTATTTCATTTCAAAGTTATAGAACTACTGCCCAGACCTTCAACAAGTAGAATTATAGTTTTAAAACCTGTGATTTCTCATCAGATGTTCATGTCTATATTTACTGTACTCCAAGGTGAATGGTTGTGAGGAGGCTAACAATGCCAGTTATACATCTTTGATAATTAAATTGAACCAATCAATGTGTATTTAAGGAAAATATTATTCCTTTTCAAACGTAGTTATTCACCGAAGAATATGCTCCAGTCAGAATGACTGGGGAGAGGGGCCTTATTTAACAGCCTTCTTGATAATATTGTTTTCTCAATCACCCAGCTAGGTTTTAAGAGTGGACAACCTACCTTGTATCTGTAGTTTATAATGATGTAAGACAAACAAGTAACATATTTCATTTATTATTACCATATGTCTTACTAGGTGTATGCAAACTGATTGTTGAGATATTTCAAACTTGATTTGTTGGATAGGTCACACAATTTGTAAGTCTTAAAATAGGTTGAATCTACCGACTAGATCTACAGACTACCGGTGAATAGTGTTGGTGCATACGCGATAGTCATTATAAGTATAGATGAGATAGAACAATTCAGATTGCATGAAACTAACCTACTTATATGCAGGATGTAGAATTACATGTTTTAGTAGATCTAAATTTCAAATTTTGACCCAAATTCATTTAGGTTTGGTGTTTTAATGAATCAAAATTATTTTCACCGATTGATATCAACAATTGTTATTTTTATAAATGAATTTAGTCTAGAGAGAGAGGAAGAATGGCGATGAAATTGCTGAGGAGAATTGCTAATGGCGATAAGTCAAGTAACTCACAACCATCAGTAAGCTGCAGTTCTTTCTCTTTCAACCAAATTTATATATCTAGCCTCAGGTCATATTCATATACACAACAACTCTTACATATTGATTAGTTAAAACTGTTCTAATTATTTTAATTGTGTTATTTTGTCTGCATTGTGTAGACCCTATCTATAGCATAGCCTAGTTCTTCACAAATAATTAATTCGATATGCTTAATCAACATATTTAAAAAAAATGTATCGAAGAAATTCAGTGAAAAGTGTATGCTCTTACAGTTCAACCTCTACGAAAAACTACCAATGTTTTTGTTCATTAATAGGTTGATGCAATAGTAGTATTCTTCTTGAAGAATCAACAATAATTATTGTTTTGAAGGCATTAAGCCTATGGTGTGGACTATCAATACTAAACTTCATCAAAATAAAAAAATGACATCTATTTTTTGAAAGGATTGATTGATATATAGCCAAACAATACCTGATTTTGCTCTATTCTCATTTTCAGCGCAAGTTCAAAGATTACCGGTAATCATAGTCAGAGAACAAAGAACGTATATAATGATATAATGAACGTAGATACGTAGTACGTACTATACCTACGTAAGAAAACTAATCTCTTAGACGGTACATCGTTACCTTATCATCATTATCTTAGACAGTATCATTTTCTAGCTCTGAATTGACAAAACCATAGAAGAGATTACAAATTGCACTAAAAATTAAACTCTGGGGATTTATTCAATTTGTCAACCATACTTCATGCAATAGGTCACAATTTGTTTACATTCTGAAAGATTAGTGTGTTCTGAATGTTAGGACAATTCCTACTCCATAAAAGTACCCCCGGTAACAAAACTACGTGCCAGCGGCTTCTGAATCTGATCCGACATCGACTGGTTTTTCTTTTTACCGTTGACTGAAAATGCTGCTCGCGGTTGCCGTGAGTACGGTGTAGGCCGCTGTGGCTTTGGATTAAGCTTATCCTTGTGTTTCTTCGAGCCAACATGCTGTTGAAAATCAAAATATATTAGGCTTGTCTATGGATTTTGTAATAAATTTTGATTTTGGGATTCACAATATGCAAGGTTTGTTAAGGTAAACTTAAATTGAAGTCCTTGATTAGGAACCAATAGGCCTATTAGAGCCTAGAATTTTGGAATTCATCAGAAAAAACAGGATGTTGAGCCCAGGAGTTGAACGTTCTCCAATTCTATGTGCCAGAGAACAGAGTTTGAACGATCCCAGACAATCGCAAGCAGTTTCATGTAGAAACTAGTATTTAAAAATATATTAGTCCTACAAGCTACAAAAATATTTCAATATTTTTTGGCAGTCAAATTTTCTTTAATTTTAATTTTGTGTTTGTTTTTCGCAAGCCTCAAAATCGCGAAATGTTGTGTATGATGATGAAACAACAATATAAGCACATTTCAATAAATTCTCAATTGATTCATCCAATTTCCAAGTTGCAAAAATATTCAAAATACTGTATGTCTAAATTTGCTCAGAACACAACAATCACTTGAAATTGCAAAATACTCCACAAAAAAATTGTCTTTTGAATGTTTCATCATGAAAAAGCACTATTTTCTCGAATTCCGTATCTTTTATTTGACATGTGAGCTGTTCACTGCTTGATGGGCGTGCGTGCTCAATGTGTATGTGGTCTGACGGGTCTGACCTTGACGACCACGAGACTATGAAATATTCGTTTGGCCGACCGGATGGCCGAGTGCCAATGGAAGCAAGCCACTTGCTGATCGGGTGTTATTGAAGCAGCCGAGTACACACGATCAGTGACGAGCCCGGAGGATCCTCTCGATGGTCGGCCGGTCACCTAACTTTCTCCAGCGCGCAATACGAAATTACCGGTAACTAAATTCTAACCGGGCAGTGATGATTTAGGTTAAAGAGGAGTATTTTGGTCAATCCAAATTTTTAGAAATTGAAATAATTTTTTGGGGGTCCCTTCCATTTTGGATTGATGATAGTTTAGTTGTGAACTGTGTACTAGTCAACTTTCTAACTGTTTTTTCTTTCAAAACTTTATAAAACGTCATTTCTGCATGATACTACCTGCCAAAAAAACATAACACCATCAAACACCAAAATTTGCAAATACAGATGCAAAAAACACAAAATCGTAGCACCATTTTCAAACACCTCCAAGTATAGGTACAAAGCATCACTTATTCTCATGCAAAAGATTATTCAAGAAATATGTGCTCGAACCTGTTCCACCTGAACTTCGGAATTCAACGGGATGCTGCAGGTTTCACAGAAGTACTTCTTGATTTTCGGATTGGTCGAATCCATCAACACAGTTATGCCCGGTCTCAGCTCATCGGCCACTGGAAACGTAGTACCCAGGTACTTAACGGATGAAGAACCTACACACCACATGTTCATCAATACTATCTATCTACCACATCAGCTCAATCAGGGCAACTTAATACTGATGAGATAATAAATCAGATTGAGTCACATTACCAGGTGAAAACAAAATAAAAATAGAAAGTCAGAAATTAAAACGAATGAGAGAAAATTATGCATCAAGAGCTAATATAATAAAACAAAAACATTTAAAACCTTTGTTGATGCCAAATATAGGGTTGCAATAATGATAACGTCGATAAGGGACGTTTATAAAATATTGCAATACATATCTAGGATTCTTACAACCTAAAATTACTAGCTGTTGCTCATCAAAACGGCAGAATGCCCTCACTTTTTCCGAGAATTTCTGCTTCCACCAAACACAAATTTATTACTGGTAATCATAATACGAAATGTATGAAATGATCCGGCTGAAAAATCTAAATTAGGTGTAGGCCTAGCCACATCAGTTGCCCTATCAGTTGCAACTAGTTGACTAGTTGTCGTAGTTCATACGACTTTTGAGGAACGATGTGCCCAGTACTAGTTACATGAGATTTTTAACGTTAGGCCTACTGAATGTGATTATTGCAACCAGACCAAAGTAATGAAAAAAGGCCAATTGAATAATCCATATGCATAAATTTACTTTTTGTAAAATAATGTTGTCCATCAGCTTACCTGTAGTGTCAGTCGGGGCGACAGTCGTACTTCCGTTACTGCGATCAGTTGTAGATCCGACCATAGGCAGAACGTTAGACACCTTCAAAGCCTTTTGTTTATGCTTGTTGCCTGAATATCACAAGAATGAAATCAAAACACAACTACTCTACACTCTTGGTAATTATTTATAGAAAGTAGAATCATTTTATGTACCAGAAAGATGAGTTTGTAATTGCTGCGAGGAGTTGACAATTATGTTACACACTTCACACTTCATGATATGTGTCTTATCATCAGTTGTGAAAGTCTCGCCAGTTGTCGAGAGTTGTTGCAGAATCTCTTCGGCTTTAACCTGTTCAACAATTCAAATGTGTATCAAATAAAAATCAAATTAAAATAGGCCTAGTTTATAAAGTATACTGTACTAGTGCCCACGGGAGATAAAGGTTCCAAGTGACAGTCCTCCCAATTGAAACACCACTAGCAAATGGGGTGGTTTGTGCTTTCTTCTAATTCAACTTATTGAATTTTATTCAACTCAGTCTAATATGCATAGAAATGTTTTCCATAGTCCAAGATATGTGAGTCATCATAACCTATGCGTCCCAGAGGCGTTCGGTGAATTTTTGGGAGAGTAAGATCTAAAATGCAATTTTTGAAAAGCTGGGTACAATTTACACATGAAAGAGATGTGGGGAGGGGGGGGGGGGCATTGGGAGGTTTACTAGCAGTTTCGTGCACATTTCAAGTAATGTTTCAATTGTTTTGGCATATACTTCAGCAGAAAATGCCAGATGAAATTGCAATTATTTATAAATTGAAAAACATGGATGTAATTGTTGATGATATAACGGTGAAGCATTTATTAGCAAATGTTTTCGTTTAATTATAGTGGGCTAATTAAATGTAAATTTTAAAATATTTCCACACTTTCGAGAAATTATGAGTTTGAACTCTGTTATTAATTAATAAATAAATAAATCTATACAAAGTACTTATGAACTCGGTAATTTGAAAGATTTGTATCAACATATCAACGTATGTACGCTATAAATAAATTTTTGTAGAACAGCAGTCACAAAAAGTTGACTCAGCGGGTCTATTAACATTTAATACACAAGGATCAGCTAAATTGAAAATAATATTTAGTTTGCATACTTATGAAGGAAATCTATTTGGCCTATTTACTAATCAGAATAAATCAAGAGAAAAAAATCTAAATGGTCTAAATGGTGAAAATAAACATCATGTTCTCTTGGTGTTTTCTAAATGATAATGAAAAAATATATATATTATTTTGTGTACATCTACACATTTTATAAATTCCATAAGAAAATCAAGCTCTATTCAATTGATGGCTCAAGTCAGAATGAAATAACAATAATATTTCATTAATGAAATAATATGTGTCCTCGTGTATAATATCAAAATAATATCGACGTGCCGTCGACCCATCTGATCAGGTTTGTACTGATATTTCTGATATACTTGCTTAGCAGGCTGTTCGACCGGAGATACATGTACGTAGATAGTTTGAGGCTCTAAAGGGGTTAAGGGGGGTGTACGGTGTAGGCCTAGTGGTAAGCGAACGCGATGCCTACTCGAGTTATGGTGCTCGTTTTGTAAATTATAACTAAAGCTCAACCAAAATAGGAAGTAGTGACAGTAGCTTTAGCTTTTAAAACGGATTCACGACACAGAAACCTTATTTAAATTGGATTTTTTCTCAATCTTATAGCAGAACACATTGAATATCTACAAAATTATCATTTATTTATTCATCTTGGGACATTCATTTCTCATTATCTCTGAGTAAGTTTTGCTTACTAAGCTTGCCCTGACCGCTTGCCCCCTGATGTGTCCAAACCACAAGTCATGTTAGTGTCTTCACAACATTTGAAAAGGCTACATTTTCATTGGTTCTTACTTCTGAAGCAGCCTAAAATAAATCAATTTTCTAGGTAACAATGAATTAAAAAAGAGATTTTTGAAAAATACTGATGAACAGAATATTGTGACTTGGAATAATAATTTTTCTATCCAAGCTTAATTTCTTTTCAAGGTTCCAAAATGTCAAATTCAATACATTCTACATTTAAAATACGGTACCATACCTTCTTGGCATGCTTTGCTCCTGCAAGATGCATATCCAACACCACTTGCCCCGAAAATTCAAGTTTGCAAACATCGCAATGTTTAATGACGACTGGTTTCTTTGTAGGTAGTTTACCCATTATATTATCCATAACAGCTTTTGTGACAGGATCGCTGCTTTCAAATTTAGACTTGTCCTGATCCACATCCATGCAAATATCGTCAGTCAAAACACACGAAGATGACAATGAAGTATTGAAGTCTGCCATACTAGAAAACAAGGGCTTCTCACGTTCAAAGTAGGCCATTCCTCATTAGGATGGCAATAGAGTGCAGAAGGTTGATTCACAATACCAGTACTGAAAAATGAAGACACTTTTATTTCAGACACGTTTCTTTTCCTACTGGATCGAGCAGTTCACAAAATGGATAAAAATAGGATAGGCCTAGAATATAATGGAATAGAATTTTATTTAGGTATTAAAAGGCGTTTCACACGATCAATCAAGCACCGAGATTAATTTCTGACATTTTTAAGAAAAGTAGAATACCCACGTTACCTACGGAACAATTTCAATTGCATGCCAGAATTGCACAAAGTTGAACTATGTTCAACTTTACTGAAATCTTTCACCTAGTTGAACAATGAGTGACGAGCCTACGGTCAATGTGGATTTCTGTTGACTCCGTAGGATCTACAAACCGTACATCGTCACCATTGAACACAAAAAAAGAGGACTGCATAATTATGCTCGGTCAACGTAACTAGCACATGTTCATCGCCAATTTGATATTAATTTTAGGTTATGTTATTGGTTATTGTTCGAGTGTCTAGGCCTAGACAAAAACCGACAGTGAAGCTAAATATGGTCTTAATGTTAGGTTCTAGGTTGGGTGCTTGTAGCGGTACATTGAGACTGAAAGTGCAGGAAGGCCGTAATTCGAAATTCAATCGATCTCATACGCAAATCTCGAAAACTTCTCATTTATTGCTCACAGGTTTTGCTACTAGAATGAAAATTTTGCAACAGAAATTGCGAGTGCCTTTACACCATCAAGAAGTATTTACATGTATCTGCAATAAGTGAAATTTCATGCAACGAAAATTGATCGTGTAAAGAGTGTTCAAGTGACAATTATAACATAATGCTATTTCTCTCACAATTTTATCAATTGACATGTTACCACACTTGTATACCGTACAGTAGTTTATAATGTAGGCCCAATTGTTATCTCAATAGGCCCTATATATAAGTGTATTTGTTTTTTACAATGTATGAAAACAAAATAAACTAAACTTGACTCAAATTATCCAAGAGCTCTATAGATATTTATATGTATCAGTTACCAAGATACGTTACTCCTGCGGCCAACTAGCGACATGCTCGTTCCGATCTCTGTGGCCATATTGGATCTTTTCATATAGCTTCTAAGCAAGGCATTCTATATCATCACTAATATATGTCCGATATGGCGGAAACTTCCTCGTTTGCAAAGCGGTGTGAAGTTACTGCCGAGACACAAATATATACGCCTTCTCAACGTTGTTAAATTAACTTATCTCGGTAATATATATTTATGACTAAACTAAAGGTAGGCCTACTTTCATACTACTACGGCAACCTGCCGCATGTACGGTTTTTCTGTTGCGGTAAACACAAGCTTTTTTCTTTCGTTCAGAGTACTACGGTAAACGTCAAAACGGCAAGTGAGCACGGTCTGCTATCTGTCAAAATGAACGACAACAGTGAAAAGTTACTTCTTCCACTTCTTTTGAAAAAGAAGACACTATTATTACCTGCAGCTGCACATTTACAGAGTAGGAAAAGAAGAAAAAGATGACCTGGAAGATGGGGTAGGCCTACTCGTCTAATCTTTCAAAACCGAGAAAGATTCAAGGCAATTACTACAATCTCATACCACATATGAGGTTCGAGGACGAGGACAATCAAAAGAGTTGTCGCGTCAAAAGAGTCGACCGCTGAACAGTTGGTTCTACACTCCCAGTGCGTAGGAAAAGCGGTCTGAGCATGCACAGGACCGTAATTACGCCGACTACGTCACAAACCGCATCACGGCGAGCTGGCCGTACGGCAGAAAGTTGAAGTTAATTCAACTCGGACAGCCGTGCCGTATCGCCTGATATGGCAAGTTTCTGATTGGTTCACGTGACCAGCCGTGACAGTATGAACGTAACCTCAACTCTACAGCACCAAAATTGATACACAAATATTGAGGCAAAATGACCGAATAACACCTGAAGGCCTATAATTGTAATTATTATTTTTGCAGCTCTGTTTAATTACCGGTAATACATTTTGTTTAGGCTTCCTACTTAGACACTTGAGACAAGTGTGAAGCCAGATGTTGTAGCAAATTCTACATTTAATGTACAATAAAGGAACTTCAAGATTACCCAAAATTACATTTAGGACTACAGATTAAAAATCAGACTGAGACTGGTACGGTACTTGATTAAGTTATCATTATATTTCTTCATTTTATTTCAATTGTTGAAATTCATATCATCTCAATTCACGAAGATACGGTAGGCCTATGTACGCTAGTTTGAAGTATAATATGGACCCGTGTAGGTAGGCCCTACCACTGATTTTGTAATCAAAAAATCAATGCCGGTAGGCCTACTTGACTGAGTAGCCTCAATGTGCCAATCATTGATTACAAACAATTTCTAGCATCAGACACATTTACCGGTAATTAAAGAAGCCCCCTGTAGTCTAGCATACCTAGGTCAAGGGTTTCGTAAATGTCTTTTCTCTTATCACACTTCATTACTTCATTATAATCTGCCCATTCGTATCCCCAAATAACTAAAACCTCAATGATATAACCACCTAGCTGTTGGTGGGGTCATTACGCAAACAATTTGTATGTTTTTCACAGTCGGGAACGGTTTAATTGCAAATCGATTCAGCATGAAACGGTTCAAACACCCTGACAAAGACATTGATTTTTGGCAAAAACGATCTAATTTTAACACGCTCGTAAGATGCGATTTCGCCCTGTCAAATGACTCGAATCACTTCTGAAACAGTAGGCCTAGGCCTATAGCATTGAGTTGCCTACAGCCAGTAAGGACACTTCTAAAGTAGCTAGACCTAAGCCTACTAGCAAAATAAATTACTTGATTACATGTATTAGATTTTTAATTCAATACATAATTTAATGAACCACTGACAATGAGATAGGTGCCTGTAAGGCTTTTCAGCACTATAAACCATTGAGATTGGGCATGGTTTGGGTACAATGGTTTGAACTAGGCTTACAAACTCAATGGCTTGGTCCACTGATGATTGTCAAATGTCCAGAGGCCCCTCCTGATGCCAAAAATATTGCCTAGGGACTATGACTAAGAATATTCAAGAGTTCGGGGCATTGGAATAGTAGTGGTCCAAGGCCCACCATAGAGATGTGTGTAGGCCTACCTCATAAGTGCCATTCAATGCTAAGCCTATTTCAAACTCAATGTTGGGGGTGAACACAACAAATGTGAAAAATGGAGGGATAGGGCCTATGCCTAAGCCATTACACGACCTAATATTCCTATTGAAATATCATAACTTTCCTCCTACCTATAAGTACAGTCTAATCGTGATATTTCACAAGTGCAGTCAAGTCGAGGAGTGAGAATTTATTGCTTTTCTCTGTCAAAGACAACAACAGACAATCCTCAGTCCGGAGCTTTCCTCTACGTCGACTCTACGATACAGTATACACGGCAAAGCAACCGGCAATGATGATGCGGCCCACGCGACAGGCGTACCACTCGGAAAAAAGTTTAGCTCGCCCATAATTTTATGCGCCATAATTCGAAACGACTATTATTTGCATAATTTGAAAAAATTGCTTTTTTTCATCCCTTTCATTGTAATTTGAAAAAACTATGGAGCTCCATTCAATTTATTTCTAATTTTAGTTAATATAAATCTTTATTATAAATGCAAGGCAAAGTATAAGTTATTTCTTGAAAGTACCGGTAGTGGTAGAAACATTACAATTAAATCACTTTTCTATCTAGGTATAAGACAGTATAACCATGGAGTTGTATTGGTATAATCTCTTACCAATCAATGTAATTGAAGCTAAATCAGTCGTAGAATTTACGAGTTTACGAATTTAGAGTTTAGTATTAGTAATGGAAGCACAAAATTCAATTACTAGCTCAATCCTGATTATACTTTGTTTGTAAGAGAATTGTATATTTATGTATCATAGCAAATATTGCTGATAAAGACTCATTATTATTATATATAGTTGCCAAAAACACATAATAACAATCAAATAAAAAGTATCGTAATTGAAAAGAAAACACACACAATAGAAGTTGATGATGAATTGTCTAAAAAAATACATGATATATGAATAATTGGTGAAAAAAAGCTGGTAGAAAATAATTAGAAAGTATTAGTATAAACAGTAATATTATTTTTTTTTGTTTTAATAACATCGAAACTTGATACAAAATCATTGTTCCCCAATTAAGGCTATGGATGAAAGATAGGATCGTTTGGACGGGGCACCACAAGGGCGATCTTACCACCCCATTGTGATTATTTAAAACTCATGTAATATTATGACAATAATATAAAGAGTATATAAAAATGATGAATAATTATGCTATGAATATGAATATAAAGGTTCTATAAGTAATATAAGTTTCTCAGAATGGCAATACAGTAGACTCTTTTGAAGCTAGAATCCCCATCAAATTTATAAAATCACTGTTTGATTCAAAATTTCTACAGAATTCTTCAAAAAACTGGTGATAGTGGCCCCAACTCCTCTTAAAAGACCAACAATCAAGTAAAAATCGTGGTCCAATAAAGAAAAAATCATATTATCCAACTCTTACCTCAAATCCATTATAGCCTAGTGATGCAGCTACTCTACTTGGTCAAACAATGGAGTTGTATTTAGTAGAGCTATGTATTTATAACTGGTCGAACTAGCATTTTATCACCATTCATCTTTTTCAAAGCAATTTTTGAGAATAATTTCAATCAAGCCTAATGTGTTGAAAAATCTCTATAGTTTTGTTGAAATTATTTTCATTTTTTTTAATATAAATTTGTGTATATACTTTTAAATTAGGCCTAAGAAATTATGCAAATTTCCCCCCAAAAAATGTTTTTTCAAAAACTCAATTGAAAATTCAATAAAATTGCAATTGTTGGTCATTGACTAAACCCAGTGTTGGGGAAGTTCCTTTTTAAAAAGAACTTTACAAAAGTTCAGTTCATTACTGTGAGAGTGAACTTTTCAAAAGTTCAAGTTCATTTTCTATATTTTATTCTGAAAAGTTCAAGTTCGTGTGAAAAGTACATAAGTTCACGTGAAAGTTCATTTCGGGTTTTTTTTTTTGCTTTTAACGTCAATTTGGACCACCGACAGTATTATATAGCTAATATTGGTAGGGCTTAATGGTCAGAAAACCGCGTCTATCTCCATCTCTCTCACTCAAGTACAAACGTCATGGAAAAATGTACTACTCGTTTGAAAAAAACGTCTCACCGGCGAACTTTCGAACTTTTGAAAAAGTTTGAGACCGAAAAGGAACTTTTACCAAGTTCACGTTCATTATGTGAAAAACGAACGCGTTCATATAAAAGTTCATCAAAAAATGAACGCGTTCATTTTGCAAGTTCTCTCCCCAACACTGACTAGACCTTATACAGAATTCATAAGTGTGAATACGTCTGTTTGTTTGTCTTGTACCAACCTGCACCAAAAAGTTGCTGGTGCAGGAAGGAAATGCATCATATTATGGGTTTGGTGCAGGAAATGATCCCTAAATGTTGAGGTACAAACAAACACGATAGTGCCGATTTCAACGGTACCTACTTCCTAGACGCAAATTTTGAAAATGGGAAAAGTTATTTGGGTAATTACTGGTGTAGATATATCTTCATTTATCTTTATATATCCTTGTTTGATATTTTATACCGTACGTGACACATTCTACCGCTATAACAATGTACATTGTTCCTTCAATAAAGATTATTATTGTAATAAAATCACGGAGACGTAATTCTGCATGTCAACTTGCTTTAAAAAAATTACAACCCTTATTCAAATATATAATTTTTCACTCTCATTGACACGAATTTAAGTAGTAGTAGTAGAAACTTTATTTAGCAATCATGCTATCATACATAGGTAATACATTAAAAAACAACAAAAGAATAATGTTGGTGGAACAATGTCACAATATTATAATAATAATAGTAAAACAAAAATATTAAAGAATAGTTAATTATAATAACAATGAGAAACAATTTGAACATAGGATGTAACATCATACTATTTCACATGGTAACTTGAAGAACAATAAAGTAATAATAATAATAATTGTAAAACAATGAACATGTCTTCATTCACATAATAATAACTGTGATCAAATTATCTACAGTTAGTCTAGTCTCACGATTACATTGCATCCCAATATATTAACTAATTCTCTACAATTTGGTATTAGTCTGTTTTCTCTAATTAATTCTGAGCATTCTCTTCGAAAAGTTTTAACATTTTCTGAGTTACGTATATTTTCAGGTACTCTGTTGAAAATTCTGACTCCTTTGGTATAAATTGAATTGTTTCCAAATGTTGACTGCTGTCTATCAACGACTACTTTGTTTCCTGCTCTTGTGTTATATATGTGTATATCTCTATTGAGTTGAATCTTGTTGTTACTCAAATATGATGGTTGCAATCCTTCTATAATTTTATATATTAGACATAGTGTATTTAAAACTATTCGTTGTTTTACACTCAGCCAATTTAGGGCGTTGCACATTTTCTTTATAGAAGAATATTTATTGACTAAAAGGATACTACGCATTGCTATATTTTGAAGTTTTTGCATTTTCTCTATTTCATTTTTATTCGAAAGAAATAGCACGGAAATGCAATAGTCTACGTGTGGTGCTATTATTGCCTGAAACATCGTAACCTTTGTTTTAGTAGGCAAACATTTATTCATTCTTCGGAATAGATTAATCTTTCTTGACATTTTTTTTGTTACATATTATTGTGCATGACTTTTAAATGATAAGTTTTGATCAATAATAATTCCCAAATATTTGTACTCTTTCACCATTTCTACCTTCTTTCCTCTAAGGCTCTAACATTATGTCAATACTTTCAATTTCGTTATTTGTTTTATATTTTTGACTACAAAAGATCATCCCTTTTGTTTTAGAGTCATTCAGTTTCATTTTGTTTGCTTTCAGCCACTTTTCTACATTAATCAAATCATTTTGTATATTGTTGTGCACACTTACAAGATCATTGCCACTACATGTTATAAGTGCATCGTCAGCATAAAGATTTATTTTAGATTTTTTTGTAAGACAACATAGAGCCCTTCACAATTTGATTTTAGTGCCTGCCATCTTGAACTGAAACAGCTCCATAGCTGGTGTAGAACCACTTGAACTAGTGCAAGTGAACTGGGACAAACAAACACGATAGTAGCTTTGGTGCAGCACCACGGTTACAAACAAACACGAAAGTGCAAGAACTGAAGAACTAGTTCAGATAGTGCATGACAAACAAACAGTCCTAATCTTTTGTCTGTATTCAAGTATTGGCCCATTGAGTGGCAGGGGCTACTGTTAAATATGTCGTCACTATAGAAAAATGCCTCAACACCAAGTTGAAATATTCAAAATTTATACAGTATTATTATTCATTGAGTTGTGATGCAAAATCTAAAATGAATTCAGAAAACTTTATAAAATCAATTTTTCAGCTAAAATGAAATAGAAACTATGTGCTGTCATACCTGAAAACCAAAGAGGATAAGAAAATGATAATATTATGATTTTGAGATACCATTCAATCTTTTTTCAAAAATAAAGTCAGGAATAGGCTGGGAATCGAACGGCCCGCACGAGTCTATACGTTATTGAGCACAAACACCAATCAAAGACTTTTATTATTTTTGGGGTTTTATTTACTACTGTATCACACTAGAATTTATGTGGATGAAGATGGACTTTGTAAAAAGGATTACACATATAGTTTGTTAGTTTGACCGGTATAATCCTTTTTTTGGTTTCATTACTGACGGTTTTTTCACTACTGATGATTGCATTTGTTCTATTGGAGGAAATGTTCTGGGATCCATGACCTAAACAGATGAAACACAGATTATATAGAGATTTGATTCGAGACAGATTCTAGACTGTAGTTCCCATTTTATAAAAATTTAAAAAAAAGAGTGCATTTTGAAGTTATACAAGTGCCTTATGTGAACAATTACACAACATAAAATGTGGGTTTACCCCTTATACTATTTAAAAGCTCTTATTCTTATTAATATATAAAATAACTGTACAATGAGCAGCACTACCATCCGTAAAAAGCACAGAAATAGTTTAAATTTCAGAATTGAAGAATTAATACAGAATATTGAATGGAAAATATAATGAGAATAGTCATTTCAAACAAGGGATGAATATATTTCAACAGCAGAGGCCTTTAATGACTTTAGAAACCAACAAAGCAAATAATTCAAGAATTAAGGTGGGCCTACAATATTATTGTCTATTATTATTAAATCGATCAACACTCACATTTGTAGACATGTATCTTTGCAAGAGGCGTCTTAGTTCAATATTCTGTGAACGAAGTTTCTCTGTCTCTTTATTTAATCTGTGGCGCTCTGAAAAGTGCCAATGATCAAAAAATAATTCGACCCTCATATTTAGAGGATGTAGCAAAAAATGGCACAAAATCCCTAAATGATAATCATTTTACATTATATATACATTATTTCTTTCATCTAGTAAAGGTAAGTGACATACCTTCTAGAATGACATGATACTTCTGCAGCCCCACGTACAATCCGTCCCACAGTTTTTCACGGTCCGGCGTGAAGATCTGGCGGAAACGAGACCAAAACGTTGAAACGTCGCCAGTTGCCAGCATTCTTGACACAGTACTTCGTTTAGTAGCGAGTCGATACGACATGTTAATTACCTCTCTAAAAACAAAGTCATAGAGAATTTTATCTACAATTCTTGGAAAGGGTGAATAATTCTGTCGAATAATTGTCGTGCAGAAGCATGGACATTACCGTCTGTGGCCTGATCGCGGCTGTGCCGCTCCGGCGCCAAGGGCGCATGGGCCAACCGCCAAAAAAAAAAAGCCTCCAAGTGCCCATACCATTCTAGTATTCACTTCAACGACTGAGGGATACACAAAAAAATTCAGACAGAATGGGCGACTAGTGGCAATCGGAACCCGGTTTTCAGGAAGCTGGTTCAGAGTGCTATCTATCTCTTCATTGATAATTTTGCAGTAATGTGAATTAAGTTAAGAATTGCTTATTAGAAATTACTTATTAGTTAAGAATTAATTAGAATTTCAGTACTTGGGCTATTATAGTATAAAATTTTAAACATACACAGGAAAAATCCACTCACTTGTCTTTCCCTTCCGTAAACTGAGTGATAAAATCTCGCAGTGCTTTCAAAACATAAATGGGATCGATAATAAGTTTGTGATCTGTTCCACATTTTGATCTCAATTTGGTTGGCGTCGCACCTGAAATAAATAAATAAATGGAAGGTCTATAACAAGAAAAAGAGTTAAAATACTGTTGCCTACAGCATGTCAAAATCAATATGGGCCTGGAAAAGGATTGAATTTAAGCATTTTCTCTCGTATTTCAGTTTAGCCTTCAGGAGTAGAAATTTCTGAAAATAAAGCCGTGATGAATATACTTTTCGAACATTTCTTCTCGACTTTTAAATAACAAAAATCATGAAATATATTTTTGATGAATTTTAAATTTTATCGTTGAATTCATTTTTTTGTTGAAATAAACTTGTAGGCGTAGGTCCTAATGAATCTCACAACAAATTACAGTGGATCAAAATTGTGTAGCATTTGAGTAGGCCTACAATCTTGAAATTCAGGAGAGGATAAGCAAATATTTAGCTGGAGCATGTATTCACCTTTTCTGCTGAAGGGTGGCTATTCACAAACATCTCTGTTATACACTATCCTATTATAGGGCACAAAAACTGCAGTTTTGACAACGTTCAGGTTAGTTTTACGTTGAATGAAACCTGTTGAAGTTTGGTTAGGTGGATTTTACATTGTTAGTTTAATTAAATTAATCCAAGTTGAGTGCAGCAACAACAACAACAACAACTTCCACACGGGTTACAACTGGAGTTGTTCCCGGATGTAAAAATTATCACAAGTTGTCATTCACATCACATCAAGAACTAATCATAATATATATTTTTTTTCTCTTGTTAATACCGGTAATCATTTTTTTTTAATAACATCGAAACTTGATACCAAATCATTGTTCCCCAATTAAGGCTATGGATGAAAGATAGGATCGTTTGGACGGGGCACCACAAGGGCGATCTTACCACCATCATTGATCATTAGGGCGATCATTAACGAATGTTCAAAAATTAAACGGTATTGACATTTTTCATCCATGTTTTGACACTTCAATTGCAATCCAAACAGCTATGACTTCACCACATCTTTTCATTATCGGCTTTTTATTACTAGAAGTCGTAGGCACTAGTAGGGGTAAACTGCAAATTTATATTAAATGGATGCAATAAGGAAAATTTTAAATAGGACAGTACGTACATGTATATGTACTGACTATGTATATAACTGTATGTATAACTATGTTTATATGTGATGTATGACTAAAAAGTAAAAACATTATAGCCTGCCTAATAAAAACAGTCCTGCACTTGGTCATAATGGGGATAAGTTCAACAAGAGCAAGTGTAATTGGCTTCATAGATTGTTCAAAAAGATGGTTACGATAATTGAAAATATAGTATCGTGGAAATTGAAACAATTATTGTTTTGTATGAGACAATGTTAATCTTAATATATCGATTATTGTTTGTAACCCTAGTTAGTAATTACTATATCCATATTCCTATTTGCAATTGGTGTTAATTGCCTTTCTGTTCATCCAATATAACCTAATGTTACCTTTGGCATAGTGTTTTGTCTGAGCCATTGTTGCCAAGTGAGTATGGGACTCCTCCGCCTTGTCTACCTGCGTGAAACTCATGCTGCTCACTCCAGCGGAGATACCACCGTACGTAGTCGTTGTCATTGCGCTCACGACCGACGACACCATGGCGTTATGATCTTCGACTGCTTCTGACATCACGCTAATTATCTCCGGCGGACGAATCAATATCTCGTTGGAATCGGCGTGCACCTCCTCCTCAGCTACATAGTCATCGCTACAAAACAAGGAAACGTAAAATGTTATCTAGTTATGATGATTTTTTGTAATTCTTGGAAAATAATAATTTTCCCAAGTTTTGAGATTTGGAAAAAAACATTGATTTTGAAAATGGTCAGGACAATCAGGAGAATGAAATCAAGAGAAATGAAAATCAGGAGAATGATGATATGGGTGAAATATTCAATGAAAAAAAATGGTGTGAACCAAAATAAAATAGAAATAGAATTGTTTCTTATAAAAAAAAAGGTTAAAGTAGATAGGCCTATACATGAAACATTGTAAGAACGACAAGCTTGCTGACACACTAGTGCTTCTAGAGACCTCTTTAAAAGTACATCAGTGTGCTTCTAAAGGCTCATCTATAAGCACAAACACTAGTGTGTGTCCCAGAACCTGCCTTAAGAGAAATACATTCTCCACACCTCGCTCAACCATTGAACAATGTACTACATTGATAGCGTTGTAAAATTAGTTATTATTCAATATGAAATCTCACAAGTTCTTTGGCTTTGATAACAACAACTCCGAGACAGCTTTGAATACATACCTGTGTAGTTTATCGTCAACATCATCTTGAAACATGACGGTTGGTTTGACTTCCGTTTCCTGGATTGTTTCAAACTGACTTAACCGCCGTTCGTTATCACGCGCCACCTCAGCACAAGTCGGACAATACGCGTACGGAAGAAAGTAGTTCCGTAGCATCAGCATGTCTGACTCAGATTTTATTCCCAACGCCTGCGAGAAAAAGCATTGTAATACAGTTGGTAGTGCTCCGAAGAGTCATTTAGGAGATCAGGGTTCATTTCCTGCCAGTCGCTCATTCTGGCCAAGGGTTTTTCTTGGTTCTCTCAGTAATTGTTAAAGTGTAGTCCGGACGACCCATACTTTACTTAATTTGTGTATGTACTGTGTACCGGTTCAACAAGGTATTTTTAATAAAAGTATATTTAATGTTAGGTAGCCATATGTCCAGCAATTTGACAACTGAAGATTTCAAAACTGAACTATAGGACTACAAGTAGGCTGATTGCAGTCACAGATGGCCCTGTGAAGCTTTAATTTATTTTTAGTCTGCCTAGTATTAACACTTTGACTTTTCATAACATTTATTGCATGATATGCATCAATTATTGTAATTCAAGTCCAAATAACTTTATTGTTGAATCTCAGAGTAAACGTAGTTGTATAAACAAAGTGGAAGCACAATGTGACACTTATAGATTTTATGTAGGTTGCTAGTTTAAATTACTCCACAATAAGTTTAGAACTGTGATTCGCTTACGAAGAAAACGGTATCAATCTTGACAAGGGTCTTCTCGTTCTTCGTGTACGGAAAGAGCAGACTAAAAATGCGTTCCTCAATGATGAAGCCTGATTGGTCGGCAACACGTTGTAATATGTGACGCATTAAGTGACGTTCTGAACGCTGCCGTTTAAACGCCACTTGCAGCGCAGAAATACCCTCCGAGCTAACGCTTTCCGTATCGTCAAGAGCTGAGAAATGAAAGACGAAATATTACGTATTTTATTTTACTGTTCTGTACGACTAAAACCAATTTCATTACCCATTTTACATACCAGTACAATTACTGTATCCTCTGCATTATGTCTGTACACATACAACACGCAAAATAATAGAATGAACGTTCAAATATTTGATTGACAGAACCAATACACTTGAAAGTTTGACTCTGAACTTCCCCACCCCTTCATCAATCAAGTCCTAGATTCATGCACTTTGCTATATTTAGAGACAATTTACCCTTGCGTTTGGTGAAGAGCTCTGCAACAACCTGCATAGCTGACTGGTATGACTCAAGTTCTGTCGTATCAAGCAAAGACATATCCGGTGGCGTCCAATCCAATCCCAGTTGCTGCTCGTAGATCAGTCGATCTGTAGTGAGAATCTAGCATACGTAATAGAAGAATCAACTATTGTTTTTTTTCTGTTGATACATGTCCATATAGATTACTTATTGAATTCTGTCCCATCATTATAAATATTGCATCAACTTAAAATGGAGGAAGTTAAAAACCAGCAGCTTACCTCAAGTTTGCCGAGGCTGGCGAAAAAGTTTGGCGGGAGGGTAAAAATCATTTGAAATTATCAGGGGTAGGCGAGCACTCGAATTTTTGAGTTCATGTTTGAGTTTCGTTTCGAGTTTCAAGTTTGATTTTTTTTTTAAATTGTTTACCATTTTGTGTACTTGTGTTGTTCCGAATATGAAACGTGATAATTTCTTTCGAATTTTAGGGTGCAGAGGATGTTACTAATATGCAAATCTTGGGCCTACAGTTTTTTTTTCTTTCTAAACTCAAACTCAAAACTCGCGATTTTCTCTCAAACTCGACTTGAACTTGAACTCTCAAACTCGAGCACTCCTAGAAATTATTGAATTGTGGGAATTGGTGATAGGGTACGAGGTTAGGTTGCCGCTAATATAATGTTAACACTGGTTATTCAAGAAAATTAGACATCTCGTGTAACCCAACTGTTGTTGGTGTCGTTAAGCAAACAATAATCACCAAAACTAGATATTTATTTGTACTGGTGAAAACATAACGGAAATAGCAAGTAGGTATGTAAGACCATTCTTGCTGAGAACACTTGAGTTGTGAGTAGCCTGGAGACTGGATTTAGATCTGTTTGTTCATTAGACTATTTCTAAAAACTAAAAAGCACTATTCACACATTTTCTCTCGACCATCGCACAGGAGAATTTATTTACAGAGAATGAAGGGCGAGATAGCAACGATATTTGGTGCAGATGTACGTGAGTTTTGTGCAGGGAAATTAATTGATTGCCTTCACTTGTCCTTACATACTAGTACTGAATAATGGGGAATCCCTACCCCCACATGATTTCTCTATGGGCAGTGGTGTATTCCCTGGCGGAACACAGGGGGGTGGCGCCCTGGTTACTTTAATTTTGGGGCAGGGTGTGCCCCGGTACCTTTTTTTCTTGAAAATCATAATTGAAAACATATAAAGCTAACTTGAACCAGCTAACTTGTGAACGCACAATGTTGAAAATGATGTATCCTGATAGATGGAATCTGCCAGTATCTATTTGCAACGTCAGACTTTACAATAATGACAGAAACTTGTAATGTAGTGTAGAGTCAGTTTCTAACATTTTTTGTACTACCTCAGAAAGGAATGTATTTACTGGGATTTAGCGCAATGAACTCAATAGTAACCGATCTCTGTACGAAACTGATCGTTAAGAATATTGCCTCGCTTTTATTTATCAAACTAAATAGACCACCTCTAGTCAAGTTTGATCCTACACCTTATGTAAAGACTTGGCTCCTTAGTCATCGATCAGCTGGCGATGCACAATCGCAACATGTAGACCATAATGTACCCGCGGAGGATCAAGCTGCGAGAGATTCTCTGCGGCGATCATTTTAGATGCAAAGGTACCATTTTTATTTTATATTTGAATTAGACTCTCCTAAAATCGACATTGTGGCATGTTACGGCTCACAAGTCCCCCCCCCCCAGCCGAGTTGGGATGAATGGGGTTATTCAGTTATCACTGCCTTGGTACTTTTATTTTTACGAATACACCACTGCCTATGGGACTACACCTCAAACAGGAATCCCTTACATGATAATAGAATGAATAAGGTTTAATTATTATTGGTCTTCCAAAATATACATTCACACACAATACCGGTAGGCCTACACTCAAATATTGTAAGCATAGAATGTTTTCATGAACTAATTGTAAATAGAAGCTAATCACAGGCACAAACATTTTTTCACAAGTACAGTGTTCTGTTTTTTCTTTTCATCTTACATTCAACTGTAACTTGAAATTGTAATTTGTCTAAGTAGAGTACTACTTTGTTCACTTCCTCGACATATAACCTCATGATGAAAATTATCTCCTGTTTTTCAACTGTCAATTGTTTCTAATGTTTTTTATTTTAGTCAGCCCGCACACAAGAATCTTTATTATGTGGGCTTCTGCTTTAGGCCTACGGTACTTTATTTAATATCAATGAAAAGCAAAACGAATAGAACATATTAATTGACACAACACAGTACTAATTTTAAGAATACCGTGTAAAAATGTAATGTATGTAAAATATGTATTGTTCTGTACTGTGTTCGTGTTCGTGTGTTGCAGAGTGCACATAACGTAAAAGTTGTAGAATAAAATGATATAAAAATGAAATGAAGAAATGAATGAATGAATGAGACAAAGTACCATGTATCATTATTGAATTTAGCTGTGGAAGAGTGAGGGGAGGCATAGATTGAATGTGAAAGCGGTAAATGGTGGAAGGATAGATAGAGAGAAATGGAGGGAGGTGGTGAGAAGAGTTGACATGGAAGAGGAGGTGGGAGGAAGAGCAGAATCAGGGAGAGGAAGAGTAGAAGGAGGAGGACTTGGGCCTGGAAAACCCAAGCCGGCATGTTTTGCCCTAGTTATTTCCCAACTTTGTTAGTACGGTGCATAAAAGTATTTGGAAATCGGGAAAAACAATGTATTATGCATTATTCATTATAGCACACATTTACAAAGTTTTGTTAGAAGCATCACTATGTGTATCATACTACGTGTATATGTTTGTGAATACTATAAATTGCCAATGTAAATTGATGATACTGTATTCACTTTTATGTCCATCAACATCAATGTAATGTTTATTTTCATCTCAGAACTTACCTTATCAAGAAGCTTTTTAGCTTCCCCAAGGTTCATTTTCCACACTTCATGGTAGATTTTGTCGTTAACTTCTGAGAAGTGATCCGCCTTAGCTTCGATGTCTATTATATTGTGGTGAAGTCGTATCACATCGTCCGTCAAGCGAATCTTCTCCGACTCGGTAGTTTGCTGCATATCATTGATTTTCTTACGTAGCGAGTTGTAAACGTCTTGAAGTCTACAAATTAGCATACAGTAATTACATTAAGGGAAGGTCTAGCGATAGTCCCAGAAAAACTAATGAACATAGGCCTACATTAACATAATTAGCAAAATTAATTTTAAAGCTCAACAAACAATGATGTATTATCGGAAAATGTCAACTCACTTGTTAAGCCTACGTTTTAGTTGCGCTTTGATGATTACATTCTCTTCGTCTCGTTTTTTTAGCACTTGAAAGTTATAGTCAAGCTTCTCACTGTTTAAAAGGCACAGAGCTTTCATTTGTTCTAGTTCTTGTTGCAACACCTGAAAAATGTTTTTTCCAATAAATGGTTTCGTTAGTAGGCGTAGATTCCTTCAATTTTGTATCTTCCACAGCAAAAATGGATAATTCAAACAACTTCATTTAATTTGAATAAATACAATTCTCATACAAGATTTGTCATTTTGAATTCAAAGTTGAGGAATAAAATAAATGGGATGGATGTGCTTGAGAAAAACCTTGTTGACATTTATGACATTTATTGACATTCATTGACACATAAAAATGTTTTGAACGTTTTACTCTGAGTTTTATGTTATCTCCTAAAGTAGGGGAGCCTTAAATAAATGTGGTGAGTAGGGCCTTTATACCTACAGATGAAATGACCTGATATCATTAAAATGATTATCACTGTAAATTATTTAATTTAGATTATATTGCTTTTTTTAACTTATATCACCTGAATATCTGATTCAAGTTTGATTTTAGTTTCGCGAAACCTCTCTTGATGATCGACATTGATACAATGAATTTCTTCAGCAAGTTCGTTCACTTGTTCGAACTTCTTTGCCATATTTGACACCTCATCTTTCTCGCGCTCTTTATACAAAGTTTCCCACCGTTTATTTGCTGCATCAATTTGCTGCCTTCGCTCAGTGTTGATGGCTTGCTGGAAATTATTGGAACATTGAGAAAATAGCACTGTTATGATGAATGAGTTAGTTACAGCATACATTTAAAAGTTGAAACATTGTGTAAATTAATAAGAAAAAATGAATTCCTGTTTTTAATTTTCATCAACTTACATGCAACGAACTTTGACATTTAACCACTTCAGTAATTTATTATCTTTATATGATCATTCATATCATTTAAGGATAAAAAGTACTGTAAAAAATCTATGACCATGACCTAAAACAATTGAGAGTAAAAATCAACAATGCCCATCTTAACATTAGCACATTAATATCTGTATCATCAAATTTGTTATGAAACTGCACTGGCAGACTATATATGTCATGCTATTGCTATTGTCTAAATTGTCAAGCAGAATTCAACTCTACCAAATACTGTGTGAAGTAATTCCTCTTTGAGTTGCCAGTGTGTAACCCCGCCCAAACAATCCTACTTTAATTATTGTCCTTCTTTGCCTCAATTGGGGAAAACCGGTGATGACTTTGTGGTCGAGTTTTGGATATTAAATAGAAAAAGTATTTCAAATAACACATTTTAAATAGCCAATTCATCAGCACATTCATGTACACTTTTTACTTAATGACGTGTTTCATCCCACTATAGACTATAACGTGCTCTAAACTTACTCTACCCAGAAAAATGTAAATTAAGAGTAAAATCAAGTAAGACGTCGAGATCGAGTTTGTTGAACAAAGCTAATATCATTCGTTCAAAGAACATTTACTATGATAGGCCTACCTTCTTCAAACAAAATGTTTAATAAGGATTTTATCAATATATTATTTCTGGTGATTACAGGAAATTTCAGAAGTAATATGTATTGTATTGTATTTTAATATGTATTGAAAAATGAAAACTGCACATTTCTCGATACTGTAATCCCTTATTTATTATATTGTATAGAATAAAATGATTTTTAAAATTGAATTTAATAAGTTACTATTAGTCTATGATGTAGGTTTTTATACAGTTTATACTGCTGTATGGTATTATCGCAGCATAACATGATACATTTTGAAAATTGATATGAATATTGTAACCAATTTACCTCTATAAGTTGAAGTTCTTGTCTATAAGCGCTTCTCATGACATTTACTTGCTTGTCAATTCTCTGAACAATCAATGCTAAATCACCTTTCTGCTTAATCTGATCCTTGTCGAAACGTTCGTCCACCAATAGAATCTCTTTGCGCAATTCTTCAATCATTGCATTTTTTTGGTCGATCAATTCACGACATTTTACTGTAACGTGTTAAAAATAGAACTGTTGATACACCTATTAGGTGCTACAATTTTTTATAATAATGAATTATAATATGAAAATAGACAATAAACGACTACAGTAGAGCTCACACAGAGAAACTAGAGGGAGATATTGCATGGTGAATGCATGAAGTAAAAATTGTTAGGTTGTTAATAGTCAAACAAAAGAATAAAGATTAGAACTGGCATGGAGACCCAACTTAGACTTTCAAAATAATAGGTACCAATAATACCTATACGTCACATTTTGGTATTTATAACTTGGATGTACCTTTCTGAGCTTCAATATCATGAAAAATGTCCAACGGGTCATTAGAAAGTGTAATTTTTTCCCACTTTGACTGAACGGCCTCGAACATGACCATACTGGCGTTAGCTTCTTCTTCCAATTTCTGGAGACGTTGCTCTCTTGCTTCTACCTCTAGCTCCCTACGAAGCACTTCCCTAGTGTCATTTGCCACACGCACATTGGTAACCTAAAATCAATTAAACAATTTACTCTGCTGTTGAGTATGAATCTAAAAATAAATAGTCAAATTATATTCCCATATGTTTTTCAATTTTGATTCATTACCATCACAACTTTGCCATTAAAAATACTCATTACTGTAACTGCATTGGACTGGCCTATTTTAGTGTTAAATCATGGACTCATAATAATAAATGCACAAGTCCATGGTTAAACTGTATTCTTCATTTATTTTGATTCTGTTTGCCCCATTTGTACTTACAAAATATGTAGAATTATGATGGAAATTATTTTAGGATATAAAAATTGAATAATAATATAATGTAATTCAATACTAGTGTGTAGGTAAAATGTAAATATAAAATTATCATTAGGTCGATATAATTAAGTGTCTATATGCACTGCATGAGTATTATAAAATGTACTAATTAGGTAGACCCTACCTACAATTATATTATTATGCCCAGAGAATCATTATTCATTACCTATAATTACTTACCAGCTCTTTCCCCTCCAACAATAGTTTCTGCAACTGATCTGCGCTGTTTTCAACTTGCGCTTCCAATAATGTTTTGACCACTTCCTCGACTTCTTCAACACCTTCATCCTGAAGCTGTTGTCTGTCAAATAACAAAATAAAATGATCATTTACGGTATTTAACAATCTATAAACATAGGCCCTACTTCCAAGGCTCCAGCTCAATGTATAGTAAGTTATATCGGTAATTAATAGCAGGGATGCTATTTAGCATATTCACATACATTACAATTAACAATACCCGTAGTCATAAATCGGCTAATTCTTTTAAAATAGGATTAATTTTGTATTATCATTATGAAAGACTCAGCTAGTACGTATTAGGGTTATTAGATAAGCAATAGCATTTGCGATAGCTAAGATCTCTATCCCACTCTAAAGCTTTTTCCATGTTTTTTTTTCTGTCAAACATGAAACTTTTTGTGTATAGGCCTACATGCAGACTTATCCAACTTAGAAGTGTGTAGTTTTTCAGTCACTGTTTTTCAAAGTTTTTCACACCATCTCAAAGTTTCTAAAGACTCCGTATAGGCCTAGATTAGGCTAGACAAGAAAATTTGAAATAAAATCTCCCCCCAAAAAATTCAAGTTTTCCCTGAATGTGACCACAGAAATGATACCCACTATTTGCATGCGATTTGGACCAGCCACTTTGAAGAAAATGGGCCCAATTTGATAAATGCGTTTTATTTATCAAATAGATAGAAATGTTGGCAAAAAATTCACGACTTTCTAGATTTGATTACTGAATGAAGTATATTTTGTATGAATAAGTCAAGGTGGCAGACTTTTAGATTACACTCTCTTAGATATCTCTCTCATCTTACAACGCATGTGCTGCGTTTGCCTAGTTTCATCCCATGCACTTTTATGGAGCTTTGTCAATGTATTTTATTTTGTTTGTTTGTAGGCACCGCACAGATTGCACGGTTAAAATGAAATGTCTAAAAAAATCAAATTTTTACTGAATGTGAACACACGAAACACATTATAACGAATCTGTATGTAATTCGGACCAGTGGTTTTGAAAAAAATAATTTTATGAATGTTTTTTATGCATCAAATATAGATAGAAATAGTAGCAGAAAAATATTGCCAAGATTCACGACTTTCTAGATTTGATGGCTACCGAATGGAGTATATTTGAAATGAATAATAATAATAATCTCGTTTATTTCGTCATTTGATTCATATTACAGAATATTACAGAATATTATGTTCGGATGTGCAGACATTTTGTTTATGGTTGATTGATAATAAAATGGTGAAATGGTTGAGACCACGGTGGTTGAGACACAGGATCAAGATGCATTGAGGGTTGCGTTTGCTCGTTTGAGCCCGGCCGCAAACAAACCCTCAATGCATCTTGCACATGATGAAGGACATTTTGAATTTTAAAGGGTGCAATAGTGTACTGAAGCATTGTTCATTTTTTTAAAGGGTGTTTTTACATCAATAATCAAGGTGTGTAGAGTAGTTTTTGATTATAGGCCTTCTGTATATAGATATCTCGGCCACCTTACTATGCATTTGCTGCGTTTGCCCAATATTAACTATTGATTGAGTGTTGCAGCATCCTCCATTATATTTCAATTTCAAAATAACAATGTATGCTAAGAGTTGCATAGCAACTAGTTGTATACCTACATCACAATTAGGTCCTTACTTTCTTATTGCTTCCAATCTTCTATGTATTCTCAAACGGCGAGCCAGCTTACGCTCATTAGGGTCAGTTGAAAATATATGTGGTTCTGATACTTCTTCTAAATCATCACCAACCTCTTCATCTTCCATTATTTATGCAAAAATTAGAAAATAAGTGGGTCAAATAATTGAATACAAAATTGATTAGGTCTGCAGTAGGCTTACTTCTATTGACAATATTTGTAGGGTGTTGGAACAAGTACAATGTGTATGCACAAACAAAGGGTGACAACTGCCGAATCTAAAAAAAAAGTAATGTAACAATTTTGTACGAAGCCCACTAGATTATTATCGTGTTTACTTTTACCCTTCCAAATTTGTATCACCAGTTTCATCCAATATGTCTAGGCCCTAGGCTATTGTGAGATAAATAAGTTATAATTTCTTGAAATTAAAAATAACGTTCAAGAAAGGCGCGGACAGTTTCGACTGTAGCCGCTACAGGCGGGCAACCAAACGAACCAATAAAGTTTTCACTCTTCGGTTGCTAGCATTGCGAGGTCAGATTTGATTCATGCGCTTCAAACCTATTTCCTGTTCCTTCTTGAAGAGTTGCGATGGCTGTAAGTATAATATCAGCTCAATAACATTTTATTAATCTCAAATCATCGTCTCTTCAATTGAATATATTGCCTTCAAATATCTCAATTTTACGTTCTCATACAAATGGTAAATCTAATAACGTATAATATCCCTCTATTTAAACCTTGATTGATCATTTTCGGTAGGCCTATTTGTGGTTATGGATTGCATGTTGTCACTCTTAGGCCTATTAAGCCAGCCTGTCTAATTTTTTTATTGTTGACCATGTTTTAGGAAACTAAAGCACAGTTGAAACTCAACGCCAGCCGAGGGCTGAAGCCAAAGGTCCAGGGGAGGGACAAGTCGAAGAATGCAATGCGAGAGGTTCGCATTCGTAAATTATGTCTGAACATTTGTGTGGGAGAATCTGGTGACAGGCTGACTCGAGCAGCCAAGGTGTTGGAACAGCTTACTGGCCAACAACCCGTCTTCTCAAAAGCCCGATACACTGTCAGGTCTTTTGGTATCCGACGTAATGAGAAGATTGCTGTCCACTGCACTGTCCGAGGTGCCAAGGCTGAGGAAATTTTGGAACGTGGCCTGAAGGTATGAAATAGTGGCTATGCCAACAAATGATTTTCTATTCAGGCCTAATTGTAAGTAGGCTACTAACTTATTTTACATTTAGGCCTGTACTTAATCTAACGATATAAACTACATAATTGGTACAGCGTGTTGACCATCGTGAACAGTTACTTGAACATTTTCCGTTTTCTGAAGCCCTTGCCTTTGAAACTTTGTTTAAGCTCAGTCCAGTTCCTGAGTCAAGCATAAATCATTTCTATTTCTAGAGGCTAGCTTAATTGGACTACATTATACTGTAACAGGGTAATTTTATGGAGTAACGTACCATGGCCACTTTGGCTTTGAAGTAAGCGTTTTTTGTTTTTTCTGATAGATCTTGTTTAAATCTATGCTGTGTAGGCCTAGTTGTTTTGTTTGTTTGTTTTAATATGTTTTTTATTATTATTATTATTACTCGCTTGGGGTTTATTGTGATATGTAGCAACGGCCTAGCCATGTTGAAACACCGGTTCTCGTTAGATCACCGAAGTTAAGCAACATGGACGTGATAAGTTACACGTGCTGTTGATTTCAGCTTCTGCAAACTAACTGCTGAATTTCGTTGGTATGAAACCATATTTCAATACAGTGCTATGGTTTTCTGATTTCGTTCCATTCGGAACGGTGCCCAATTTTTACAGGTTAGTTACTTATAAATGCCCTACGATTCACAAACACACTTGGTTAGCTTCGAGCACTATTGCTCATCATACAACTTATGCTGCATTTTCGGGTCCAAGGCCGGTTCACACTTGATTGATGAGTTATAGTGTTGAAGCTTAATTGATGATGGTATTTATGTGTAACCATTTACAATGAGAACATGTGGTGTAGTGATTAGTGATTATGGTAGGCCTACATGAAATCAAAGAATCTATTTCTTATGAGTATTCTTTATGTCTTATGACAAGTCAAATTCTGACCAATCACAAAATGTGTATGTTCTACTACTCATCAAATTAACACCAATTGTGGATACGCACTACATGTTTACTGTTTATTGGAGAATTAACGTAAAGTCAAATGACTACGTACTACTTATGTGCGCATATTTTTTTCAACTTGTGGGCCCTACTTGTATTTCATCAACATTATGTAATATATTCTTAACGCCCGACTTTGAGTTTGAAATTGATAGTCCACAAGACTATCTGCACTACCAAGACTATCAAGACTGGCTGTATCTTCAAGACTAGCTGTTTTTTGGTTTGAGTAAAATTGAATTGTTCTGACATCTGTTATCTTGATGTCACTGCCACTGAAACTCGAACTTTTCGAGGCAAAATGATCATTTAGGGTGGCGGTGAAACGGATCTTCGCGAGAATGACTGGCGAACCTGCAGTTGAAATGAGCTGCTATTGTGCTCCACCTCAGTCACTTGAATGCCATGCCATAATCACTTTTCACTAATAAATACATATCAATTGTGAACCGGGTCTTATGGTTAAACAGCTCAATAAAACAGCCCAATTCACAAATGGTAGCAGCATATTTTATGTCGACTGATTATTGAATCATTATTTCATTGAAATGGTATTACAGAAATGAAAATTTGTGAAGGTAGATCAAATCCCAGTAGGGATTTTCCCAAATTATTTATAAATTCATTCCAAATTTTATGTACCGTACTGTAGCTTATATAGGTATATTGAGACTGGAATGCAGGTAAAAATGTAGTACATTATACCGTACTTATTTTCCACAGCTGTTGATCTGGCATTATTAATTTGAAAAAAATAGTATGCACAATTATTCATATAAACCCTTGATATAGTTTTTTACCAGATTATGTTGATCCCATAATTTTGACATAACTTTGATCAAACAGTCATGTTGTATTTAAGTGAGGCAAGTTTTATGTTGGTTGATCAGGCCAATAAGTGTAGACTTATAATTGAGATGATCGAATAGGCCTACTGCACTTTTATCACATTGCTAATTACATTATGAATATAAAGTCTTTTTTTGGAATTCCATCTGCGTCAGGTTTCACGTTGATGATTAGAGTCTTGACCATGAAATTAAATAATTATTGCTTGAACAAAATGAACAATCTGTATCCAGGTACGTGAATACGAGTTGAGGAAAGAGAACTTCTCTTGCACTGGTAACTTCGGTTTCGGTATCCAGGAACACATTGACTTGGGCATCAAGTACGATCCCAGCATTGGAATCTACGGTCTGGACTTCTACATCGTGTTGGGACGACCAGGTAAATATACGCAGTTTAAAACTTGAGTGAATGTATGCCTATAGGCCTAGTAGGAGAATCCCAGTGTAGACATATGCAAACTTACCTAATTATTATTATTACTGTGCATGCCACGAATATCTTTTTAAAAATACTTTCCGTTCAACTGTAGATGCTACTCACCCTTGTACTACACGTACACGCTACTTAAGTTTTTTAATTATATATAAATGTGTTTGGTCGCGCGGTGTTTAGGGTGCAGTAAATTTTTGTAGGTCTTTGTTTTTTATTTGACAGGACATGAATAAAATTAATAGTCATTTTTAGAAATGAAGAAAATTGGATCTGATGTAAATATTTTGAGAAAATGAGCTTCATTTTATTAAATATTCTGTATTTCTTTGCACTACTTTCTTCTAGCAGAATAGACATCTCAGTCTTTATTTGCTTGGTAAAGAGTGCTAAATAAATATCTCTTTATTTGCAACATATGCCCACGTTTATACTGGGTGTGTTACTTAATGGGAGGAACAAAATGATATCATGTGCACTCGTGGATTTAAATGTTGGTTTAGGCTACTTAATATTGGCCTTATCGCCATATCATTAACTCATGAAGCCTCAGTTTCTAAATCAATATCTTGATTAGTAGGAGAATTCTTCACATCCTTCAAAATATGTTTGGATAGACCTCTGGTACTGTATATATAATATAGTGCTGTGTCTCCGTGAAAACGAAATGACTTTCTTATAGCGTATTTATTGCCGCCTCATAAGTCATCCCCAAAATTGGCGACCAATCAGTGAAGAGAGCGGTCCAGTCGATGAAAGTTGATCAAAACTTGTTTTTTCAATTGGATTCAAAATTCCACTTATGCAATACGAAAGCAGTGCTTGGTTTTTCTGTGAAAATTATTGGTTCGCATTGTACACCCAGTGACCTATCGATGTAAATCGAAGATTCTGTTTCCAAATCACTGAAATTTCCCACACGATAGCGCTAGAGCATTAGTCTGTGTAGACCTATGCAAACTTTCCCAATTATTAGTAACGTGCTTGCAACATATACTATTTTCCACAATACATTCTGTTCACTGTTAGCACTGTTGTTTTGTGTGTAGGTCTTATATTTCCCCTGCAGTAGTTTTTACTAATGAAGACAGTTGATCTATGATGTAGGTAAATCGTTGGAGAAAATGAGCTTTGGGCATCACATTCCATTCTTCTGTGCACTACTTGGTTTAAGCAGAATGGACATCCCAGTCTTTAATTGCTTAGTAAAGAGTGCTAAATAAATATCTCTTTATTTGCAACACATGCCCACGTTTATACTGGGAGTGTTACTTAATGGGAGGAACAATATCGTGTCACAGTAGTTTCTACAAATGAAGACAATTATTGATCTATGATATAAATCGGTGAAGAAAATGAGCTTCATTACATTCTATTTTTCTGTGCACTACGGTACTTTCTTCAAGCAGAATTGACACCCCAGTCTTTAATTGCTTAGTAAAGAGTGCTAAATAAATATCTCTTTATTTGCAACACATGCCCACGTTTATACTGGGAGTGTTACTTAATGGGAGGAACAATATCGTACAGTAGTTTTTACAAATGAAGACAATTACGGTATTGATCTATGATGTAAATCGGTGAAGAAAATGAGCTTCATTACATTCTATTTTTCTGTGCACTACTTTCTTCAAGCAGAATTGACACCCCAGTCTTTAATTGCTTAGTAAAGAGTGCTAAATAAATATCTCTTTATTTGCAACACATGCCCACGTTTATACTGGGTGTGTTACTTAGTGGGAGGAACAATATGATATCATGTGCACGCATGGATTTAAATGTTGGTTTAGGCTACGTAATATTGGCCTTATCGCCATATCATTAACTCATGAAGCCTCAGTTTCCAAATCAATATCTTGATTAGTAGGACCGTTGTTCACATCCTTCGAGATATGTTTTGATAGACCTCCAGTACTGTATTTATAATATAGTGCTGTGTCTCCCATGACTACGAAATCACTTTCTTATAGCGTATTTCTTGCCTTTTCATAAGTCATCTCCTGAATTGGCAACCAATCGGTGAAGAGAGCAGTCTAGTCGATGGAACTTGATCATATCTTTGGTTTTTCCATTTGGATTCAAAATTCTACTTTTGCAATACGAAAGCGGTGGAAGTATAGTTTGTTTTTCTACGAAAATGATTTTGCATTTTACACCTGGCGTGAATTGAACATTCTGCTGCCACATCACTGAAAGTTCATAAACTATGTTGCTAGAGTAATAGTGAGTTGTCTGTAGTGATCTTATATATACTTGATAGGTGAATAAGTTTCCGCAATGCAGAAAGATATTCACGGTGCTAACGCGATTTCACGGTTGTGGAAACACAGCATTAGGCCTGTGCCCATATCAAGTTTTTTAAACGACAAACATTATTACAGTGAAATCTCTATGCATCGTTCCTGGATCCATCATTTTCCTGCTTGTATCATTTATTTTTTCCAACCCCACTCTCATATAATCAATGCTAAATTTTCCTGGATGGATGGTTTTATCTTCCTGGTCCCTTGAAAAATGATGGATAGAGGTTTCACTGTATTATTATAGCTCTCGGTTCTTGTTTCAAAATATCGTCTTGTGAATATTAATGGATGGAACATATTAGGAGATGAAGATCGTAGCTAATTTGTTTTTATTCTGATGTATCTTTGCCACCTGTGAACTTGACTGGTTCCCTGAAACGTTCCATTGTGTTCCAGGTTTCAATGTTGCCCACCGACGCCGTAAGACTGGTGTCGTTGGATTCCAACACAGGCTCACCAAGGAAGATGCGATGAAATGGTTCCAACAGAAGGTATGTTTATGTTTCGTCATTGAAATCAGACCTGTGTAACCATTATGTTTTCACAAGTTGATGTTGAGTGGTTCATTTATTGTGAGGCCATAAAAAATAGCACAAATTCAGTCTATTTTGCTTTGGTTCTACTTGGCTGGACATCACATGACAAAAAACTTGGTAGTAACAATATTAATGTATTTTTTCTGTTTTTCATTCCAGTATGATGGTATTATCTTGGGAGGCAAGAAGAAGTAATGAGTTACTACAATATGTTATCTATATATATGTATTTCTCTTTACTAAAATAAAATAAAAAACATACTATAAAATTTACAAATACTTTGTTAAATTGTCACATTGATGCATACGTTTAGTTCTACCTTTCCTATGATTCCACTGGGTCAATTTGTTTACGATACTTCTTTTGATATCAATACATAGTATAATAGATCATTGTAGGTAATTAAAGGATATTTCAGTACAGGAAGGATTGTATTGTCGAATGGATGTAGATTAAATTGACTGATATGTGCAGGTCAATCATTTTATTAGCTGCGGGCACAGACTTTAATCGACAATTATTCAGCCTATGATGACTTGTAACTATGTGTTGGAGATTGAATTATCAACATTGAAAATATTTTGTAATATGTATTGACTTGTTATGGTAATTAAATTAAATTAGTTGTAGTAACCAACTAGATATAAGCCTTTATTCTGCATTTTTATAATTCATGAACTTTGGAATATTTAGTCCGCATTGGGAAGTTATTGACTGACGTGTCTAGACAATGTTACGGTAAACATGATCAATTGATGGCAAGTAGTTCAACTCTGGTGTAATATGTGCAAGTCACATAATGACCGAGTAATTAGACAAATTCTTTCAACAAATTACCAAGGGAGATTCTATCAACAGAATGAACCTTAATATGATGAGAAAACTGCCATTTAAACATAAATACAAATATATATTGTATATGCACTACATTTTGTACATACATTTAGTAAGTATGGTAATTCTCTTTTCGTTCTACTTTTATATGCCTTCAGGGTTAAAATCATAATCACACAAATCTTGTAACCAAACTAGAACTATTGGTTGCATTGTGAAGCCGACTGAAGTGATCTATCTTTTATTCTCGCTACTCTAAATAATGTGGCTGAATTAATGAACGAAGAGAGGCATACAATTATCGGTAATTTTGTGTAGATGACGGAAAACTCGCAACATTACCCAACGGGGTAATAGACAACCTTACAGTGTTGATACCGTAAAATGCATCATACTGAGTAAAATTGCAGCAAACTAGTTGATAAATGTTCTGTTAATTTGTTGAAATTACACGGATAAACTAGTCTATAGGCATTACTGTAAACCAGTAATTACGTTATATATGTAGGCCTATGTGATAACTTATTGAACTATACAGTCTGCATGCATGAGTGTCTAAGAAAAGATAGCTGTAGGCCTAGAACATAAAAATGAAATATTTACTCTTTATAATGTACATACGATAAGTTGAAATTCTTTAGAGAAATTTATACATTTAATTTTCTCAAATGTAGCAATTGAAGGGCTTCATGTATATTTTATTTATTCATCAACGCAAAAAATGTAAAGCTTACTCTTAGTCATACAAGTACCAAAGATAGTCTTATTCTAAAATTACTTTGCATGCAATCGATATGCTTTCTCTATATTTCTTTTCTCACTATCATTATAACCAAGAATACTTTCGATTGCATTGAGGTGACCTTGGGTATTTTCTCTGTCGGTGAAGAAGTAGTAGATGGCTGACTTCAGGAACTGTAACGTAACTTCTGGATCGAGATCAGCTTTGCCTGAGCGGCTCTCCACAATACGGCGATACATGGCCTAAGTTCAAGTAGAAACAGTGTGATTATATACCCAGATTTTCAAAGCTTCATTATGGTGGTTAGTTGCGATTTGATTGTGAATGTTGAATTGGTACCGTGTTAACAACGTTAAGGTACCTGGACACTAAGCATGTAAACATTTGCCTTGAGAGCAAATATTCAATATTGAATAGAAAAGTTTTTCTAGTTATGTATAAAGTAGTACTTCATTGATGAGATTGACTTGAATATTATTGAAAATGTACATTTAATTACCCTACAGCTGTAGGGTATGTGTTTTTGAAACTCAGAACCATAGTCATGCAAATATCATAATACAGTATAATCAAATGGCCATGTTTATACACTCGTAAATACATCCTATATATGCAGAAAAAAGCAGATGAGATTATTTCAAATTGAACGTAAAAAAGTTCCACACACCACACAGCAGAGCGATTCTGTAAGTTTGAAAACCAGGTTGACAAGAAAATATTCATTACATACATTCATACAGACAATGATACAGATATTGAAAAACATTATTAATTATAATTTAATTATATGTAACTAATAAGTAAATGACATCTAAACATAGATTCTATTTTTTCTTCATTGCATCTATCATTTTGAAACGTCATGCTCTGTAGTGCAATAACGTTCTGTAGCGTTACAATAGTAAGGTACCGGTAAACGAATATATAATGTACAATAGCGTACTAGAGACACCTCAATTGATATTTTCAGAAAAATGGTGTCCACAAGCAGGTTGAACCTACCCTCATCTACCAACTGCATTTGCAGCTACACTTTGGTTTCCCAAATTCCCCAACTAGCTATATATATAGACCCTTTTATACCCCAATTGATATAATTTGGGTAAAAATGGCAACCATGGCCTTTTCATTCCGAATATTGCGTTTATATTGACTACGTATATGTTGAAACAATGGAATCAAACGTTTGTTGTGATTTATCGTATTTTCAAAAATATTACCAAACAACATCAAATGTATTGAAACATGAAGAAATAATAGAAGCCCTATCGCTCTTATATAAATTGCCATTTGTACATGCCTCTAATTATACCTTTGCAAACCATAAGCATGAAGTTAGGGATTTTATTACACTAAATGTTGAGACTAAATTACTAGGGATGCCGTCAATTAGAGATTATCAGAGATTAATTACGAATCGACCTGCATCAGTCTAATCGAGAACGATTTCCACACCCAATAATTTGATTATTCATCAATGTTTTGAAACTAGATTCGGAAGCTTGCACTGTGCTCCCAATACAAATGGTTGAGGGTTGGTACTATTAACGTAGAATAGCTACGCGTGTAGATGATTAGGGACACCATATTTTTTTTAAATTTTACGTAATTATTTATACGTAGACCCACGTTGAAAATAATATTTGAATTAATTTTACTCTTGTCATTTTTGCCAATAATAACTTTAATTAATCGATTATCGATTGAATATTATTTACCCATATTATTGAATAGTGGATTATAGATTACGTAATCATCAGAAAAAGTTGAATTAATTGATGTCAGTTCAGGGCAACCCACACAACAGCAAAGTTCGCGGCAAACAGTCGAACGGCAAGCCTGGTAATTACTATTTGAATATAACCTGTCAGTAGGCTAAAGGACCGTTTTCATAGCTCGCGGCAGGCGGCAAGTGTTTAAAAAACGCCTGCCGTCTGCCCTGTTCACATAGTCGTGTTTCTTCACACTCACTTCGAGATTTGTCCAATTTATTTAAATATGTAATTCTTGTTCAATTCAGGTGGTCAAGTGATTTTTAGTATCGTATTACGTGGCACGCAAGAACCATCATGGTGTATATCTAAAAAGTACTGTTTTGGAAGTAATATTCCGACATAACCCTACCACTTGTATGACCACTTGTATGAGTGAGGGTATTTAACCGCGGCGTTTTTTTCCAAAGTTAAATTTATTTCATGTCTCACTGTAGAGAGCAACAAGTGCAAGCGGTAGGGATTTCATTCATTCTGATTGGCCAGGAGAAAAAACGCCTGCCGCGAGCCATGAAAACGGGCCTTAACACGTATCAACATTTACTGATGCAATATTCTTACAAATAGCGCAGCCACAAGAGTGAAAAAATGAATGAATGAAAAAATATCGTCTTTTTACTAAAAGCATGCTAAAAAAAGGAGTAACATTTTCATGCACAGCAAATCAAAGATCTTGGGTCCCAGGGTGCCCATGCATTAGCCTAGACCCATGCATTAGTATCTAGTAAAAGTTCTATAAGTTATAAGTAAAAGAAACATAAAAAGCATAGAATCACAAAAATAATTTTTTTACATTGATTTTGTTTCTACAATCTACACGGGACATACCTTCCGAGTACCGAGTAGGTACAATGAAACGGCTTCTTTTGCGCTTAACAAAGTCTTTGTTTTGTCTGGCTGTTGGTAAGCCGTGTCCTAATGCCGAGGAGAAAAATGACGATAATATAAATCACACGATTTGACATCGTATTTACGACAGTTCAACTTCATACTTGTAAACATATCTACCAAATATGGGTAATTACTAATTATACTAGCTGGCGTGATTAGTTACTACGAATCATTATGGAACCGGTTGAATATCACATGGGTTTGGTTGGGTTTGTAAGATATTTTGTAGTTGTGTAAAATGTTTTAAAATTGGACATTTTTCAGATCCAGTAACACATGGCAATTTTTAAAAATATCTGATGAAAATAAATCTTACACAGTAAAAATCAAGTATTGTAATACAGGTACAGTAATGCAAATACTATAATAATATAATATAATATATAATAAGTTAATATAAGTTATATAATGAGTTCAACAGTTAATTGTTCATTTGCCTTACTGAGAGCCATGAAGCTACGTTTGAGTGAAATAATGGGGAAATGCCTTTTTAGTTCTATTCAATCTGAGATTCCAAAATTATTCAAAAACACGTGACAAACTGTGATAAGCAAAACACTGTGAGAAAACAATATTTGATGAGAAAACCAAATTAAATATATTAAGTAAACTTTCAATGTGATCTGGTTAGTAAAATAAGTTATATCCTAGAAAACTAAGCATGCCCCCTGGGCCCTCATGTTTCTGCAAACAATAACAAAGGGACACCACCCTAACCTAGCAATACATACCAACTTATAGTCATCACATAACCTAATCGCCTTACCTTTATATTCTCTAACTCGTTCTCAGTGGCTTGTAGTTGTTTCAACAACTCGGGAACAGAAACTCGGGAAGGTGCTTGATGTGCAAACTCGAGCACTTGATCGGCATGTTCAAATCTTGCTGCCTCTTGGCCCTTGACATACATCTTTAGATACATGCTTTGGTGGCGGTCTTCTTGATCAGATACACCTTTACGCAGAGACTCGACTTCCTTTTCAAGATCACGTAACTTGCCTTGAGCCACATCGTAGTCGGCTCGAAGTTCGGTGAACCTTGAAAAAGTTATCATTCAATTTCTCACAATATCGATATTAGTATCATTTTAGGAAAATAAATTAATATTGTATCGCTTAATGACACCATTAACAGATACAGTAGTCTGTTTGGGGGAAACTCACAATTACACAATATATATTATATTGAATTGAATATTGAAGTTGAAAACAAATATATATTGAGACTATTGAAAATTGGGACCCGCCCTTCGTGATGATAAGAACGATAAGGAGTGAACCAAGGCCTGAATTTTCAGTTGTTCATTCAAGAGTCTGTTGAGCTTATCGACTGATTAGCCAACAATAAAGCACAGGTAAACGAACTATTGAAAAACTGGGCCCAAGGAGAAACCAGCAGCTTACCTATGCAAGAGTATGAATTTACATTATCTTTTGTTTTCTTAGTATCCACTAAGAAGTACGACGTCAACTTGAGACATTATCACTATTTACTTCTATCTCCATTTGTCATCATTCACTCATTCACATTCTCATATTAATTTTAGTACTTGACACGGTTTATACAATGATATTGTTCACAAACTATGAATTATAAATAAATAAATTCAATGTACCCACCTTTCATTTGATTCGCTTAGTCGAAGAAGAAGGTTGTCAACTTTATCATTGTGTTTTTCTTTCATCTCTTGATTTTCATCAACGTTATTCCTCTGCATATCTTCTATCCTCTTTTCGTACATATTCACAATTCTCCTTCTCTCTCCTTCCCTATCTTCTAATCCCGTCGTTTCTTTATTCAATAATACTGGGTTATACATTGGAGAATGAGGTGTCATAAGAGAGTCTTTCGAATATACGGACATTGCCATATCTTCAAAATGACCTGAATCAGCAAGCGACGCTGGCAAATCTAATACATTCATTCCTTCATTTACATGTACTTCTTCAACTTGAGATGCAACTCCATTTTGTTGTTGCTTTGAATTTTCTACTCCTACTTTTTCATAACTTCTTGCTTCATCTACAGTATCAGCACTCAGAGAACCTTTGAATAACCTAAGTTCAACAACTTCTTTTGTTAAACGAAAGATATCGGTATTTTTATCTTCTAAATCAGCATGAGCTTGTTTTAAGAGGGCTTTCAGTCTTCTTATTTGTCTGGTTGCTCTTTGAGTGGGTGTTAAATAATCGTCTGTTTCGCCCGCGTGCGATGAACAATGCACGACATACTTCATGTGACGTCCGGAGAATGTTGTGCCATTACGAGCGATGTAAGCATGGTCGCAAGACATGGTGCTGAATACGCTGCCGAAGCTTCGTAGCGAATCTAGATCGTCCTCGTCAACTTCTACTCTCTCGGCAGGTGATGATGAAGGCGTGAACGGTGTCAAACGCTCTTGCGGGCGTGAGAGATTACTTGTAGACTGTTAGGAGAGAACAGATTCAATTACTGATTAGATATAATAATAATAATGATGATGATGTTTATTCAATAGCTCAGAAGCCAATTTCTTCACATTTACATTTGAACAATACATAATTATGACAATTGAAATTGGCAAGACTACAATAGTGTAGTATGAAAAAAGATATTGAAATACCGTATATAGAAGAATATTATATCAATAAACTATAAGTAATTGTGCGTGGTCCAATTATTGGACAATTTATTGGGGCAACTTATCAAACTCTGTCATTCCTGAACTGAATATAAAGTTCATCGACTCGTCACTTTATTTTGTAGTTTCTGTAATAACCCCATATCGTTCATGTATGCTTGACATAGAATTGTTGCACTATATTCAAAATAGGATTTAATCAAACTATTGCAAATCCAATATGGTAATATTAAATATTTGTAATATTTGTAATTTTGCAATATTTGTAAATCCAGTATGAGATCTTACCCCCAATTCTCCTGAGATACCCAAGTCCCAACTCTTTTACAAATTTGTTTCAGAATACATGTATAATCTATTTACTGTCTAAAGTTGATCTTATTATCTATAACTATTCCCTAATATTTAAAGTATTCTACCACCTCAATCTCTTCGTCTTGTATCTTAATACTGATATTTTAGTCAGTCCATTTAAAATTACAAAATTTTCCTACCCCTACGAACATTGCCTTGGATGTATTTACATTCAGTTTCAACTTATTTATTTATTTGTTCGATGTTACAGTACTTAACTCACTGTTTTCATACATTCCGAAATTTCTCTTGCATCCACTCCACTCATCGATACCAACGAATCATCTGCATACATATTTAAGAAACTAAGAAACTATGGATGAAACTAAAGATATGAATTAGGTGGAACAAGTGAGTAGTTCTATTTTTTCATGTGAAAGAAAAATAAGTTGAATGCAATTCATAATCATCAATAAAAATATCACTCACTCTTTTTCTATGACTTATTTTTTAGGTTTCCTATTTTTACATGGTTTTCTAAAATACTGCAGCACGAAGTAAAACAGTTTAATAACTCGGATATACACCCGTCAGGATATATCTCAATTTTCTGTAGGGGGGTATAATGTCATAAAGCGATCATTTTCATTTTTACATGTTATATTAATTAGTGAATCAATTAGAATATACTTTTCAATATTATTATTAAGAACCATTTCATTATAGCCTACGTGAATAGAATTTCTATATAGTTCTGTATTTAACTTATTATCTGTTTAAAGTAAACAATTAATCACTTTTATTAAGAATACTGTGCCTCATAGCAACAACATGTTATTGTATTTGGACATTTCCCTTGCTCTGTATAAACTGATTCACCCTTGATTTTATTGACAGTACTATTATTCATTTCATAAATCTATGACTATTTTGCATTTCAACAAAACTAGAATCATCGACCATTTTGAGACAGTACGATCTACATATTAATTCAGTTACCATCTCTTATTTTACAAAAGTACCAACTTCACATTATTACCAAGTACCATTTCTATTATTATTATTATTAAATGTGAATTAATAAACAACACTGAGATTATTCCGAACTACTAAATTTATACTACATTTCTGGTAAGCTTCAATAAACCTATTTTTTACCAGTTTAATATTCCTTCCCTCTTCCTTGTTAATAATTAAACTCCCGGCCTAAGTTCCGGGCGTTCCCATTGTTTCCCTTCGAATTCCGACCGCTCTGAATATTTATGTCAGTAAAGACATTGGTGACAGCTACGCTATCATTGTGAACATTATCGTTATTTGAACTATCATTGATTTATATCTCGCTTTGACAGTCGTCACAGAGATCTTCAATTTTTATCAATTTGAAACGATCAACTTCATCACACATGGTTTTCTAAAATACTGCAGCACGAAGTAAAACAGTTTAATAACTCGGATAAACTTTCTAAAAGACTGTAGACAGAAAATCAAGAACTAATTTTCAGTGCTTGTATTCATGTGCTATGGAAGTTCATCTAATTACTGAATTGATATCAATCATATAAGATGAACTATTGAAATTACAATGGGTGGGTATGAGATACCAGTATGAAGACTTTGTATTTCAAATCAAATTAATTAGGCAAACGCGTTATGTATTTCTGCGTTGATAAATGAGCTAGAACATATCAACTTATCTTTGGATTGGTTATATATATATAGGCCTATATATATATATATATATATATATATATATATATATATATATATATATATATATATATATATATATATATATATACATATATATATATATATATATATATATATATATATATATATATATATATATATATATATATATATATACATATATATATATATATATATATATATATATATATATATATATATATATATATATATATATATATATATATATATATATATACATATATATATATATATATATATATATATATATATATATATATATATATATATATATATATATATATATATATATATATATATATATACACACCTTGAGATCCAAACAATCATGTCACTGCCATCCTATTTCCTAATCAATTTCTATGATAATAAAGAAGGCTTTGTTTGAAACCTTTCCAATTAACTGGTGACACCTTTTGCTTGGATTTAATTGGTTTCTTGATAGCTTTGAGTGTTTAAAAAAATCTAATTATATATTTTTTACATCAAAACAGCTGATCTGATCGGACTGAAAGTTCGGAAATAAGGTGTATGATTATTATATTGAAATTCTCTTGAAGGAAATATTTTTGACGAATTTTTTTCCTTTGGATTATTCTTATGGGATTTTTGTAAATTTTGAAATGAGTCTTCTCAGAAGTGCTAGAACCGATTACGCCTCAAAACTATACAGTATCGAGTTAGATAAGGACACTTGTGCATGCCAAGTTTCAACTGATTTTGAATTCTCGTTTGACCTGTGGAGCGCGAACAAAAAGCAAAAACAAAAAAACAAGAAAAAATAAATAAAAACAGGCCCATTTTTTCGGATATGGTGAAATTGAGTCTTCGTTTCGCTCATCCAATAAAGATTTGTAAACTCAATTCTAATCAATTTCAGTAATTTTGACTCGATTATGATGGAACAATGAAAAATTAAACCCCACCCAGATTCAATTGGCATGCAAATTCTGATCAATTCATGTGACATTTTTTTATAGGAACAAGCTGATGATGGTGATGGAATGATGAGTGAGGAAGGACACAAAGAGTGAAAATAGTTTCATCTTTTTGGTCCCAAGAAAAATTGAACAGATTCTTGTTTTTCTTGAATCCCCAAAGTACATCCTGATTTCAGCCTATAGCTTATATTTAAACGGTACGTCTAGCTTATATAGATCTATTTCAAAATCTATTCTGAACTTATCAATTTTCAGATTTTTTGATTGATTAGCACAGAAATCACATGACAGTTGCATGCTGGCAGATATCCACCCTTCTCACTATTATTCTGTTTACGAATGTATTAAGAATGAATCAGTAGGTCAACTAGTTACAGCTAGTACACACAAGACAGTGATACCTCAATTAACACACTGAAATCGATTTAGAATTCGCCCAAGTAAAACAGGATATTCATGATAACATCACATGCATGATACCATAATGAACGTTTGTAAAAAAAGGGCCATTGTCCTGTTAATCAGTCAACAAATATCAATTGATTAACTTAATTCTACTACAAGTGAATAATTTACTAATTTAGTCTAATTGTGGTGATCATGATTCTTTGCTCATTTGTGTGTAATATAAATGTTCAATGTTAAACATGCTAAACAGCTAGAATAATAGTGAAAAAGGTGGATATCTGCTATAATGCAACTGTCATGTGATTTCTGTGCTAATCAATATAAAGTAGGCTCCCTTTGAAGTAGAATATAAACTTGTCATTGACTTAATCAATAGTGTTTCACCTCTTTAGGTTCCTTGTTCAACACACACACTATCTTGTATGCACTATGCAGATAATACATTACATTACTTATATGCAGTTGATTTACTGGATTTTTATTATAAGATTCATTATAACAACGAGCCTGTCACATAATTTATTCCCACAATCACATTATTTAGTGGTGATGAAAATAAAATTGAATTGCATAATAATAATCTGCAAATAAAATTGACAATAAAAGTGGCTTCCCACACCTATAAAATATGTTGCTGAAATCGGTAAGTATTGAAAATACTTCTTTTTTTTAAATTATATAAATGCAGTTTAAAGCTTGAAATTACAATGATAAGAACAATAAATACAATGTGACAATAATAATTATGTTGATTATTCATTATAATTACAATTTTACAATCAATATGTTCCTCTACTTACAATACTGTGCTGCCTGTTGGGTTGCCTAGCGTTATGGCGTTGTTCTGACGTCTCGGTAATGACAGGAAAATACGATGCTGGGCGTCGAGACGATGGACCAGCTGGTAATTTCTCACCGCGCAAGCGCATAGACGCGGAGCGACGCAATAGACTCGCCCCCGGATCAGGTCGAGGGATCCTAGACTCGCCCGGGTCTTCGTGCCATATACCGCGTCGCCGAGGGGTGGCAGTCCCAGGGGGTGGGGTCACAACGTCTTCACTCATTCAAGTGGGGCGCCTGGGGGTGGACAATATTATTATTACACCAATTCAACTTACTTGTATGGCTGTTAATTTGTTTGACGGATTAGTTTTATACTATGTTTTATATTTTATATTAACATTAGGTTATAGTATACACATGTTAATTTATCTTTCAATTATAAAATATGGCCTGAAAGCCTGGAAATCATTTGAATGTTATAATTGAATAATATAATTGAAGTTAACTACTTGAAAATTATATTCCTCCAATTTCTTTTACCCAGCACTGTCCTCTTTTTTTAATGAGATTTTAAACACGCTACTGAATGAATATTTCATCATTAAAAATATTTTCAAAAACGTTGAATACTAAAACTAGAATATGTGCATATATATACTTGAGCATTGTAATTACCATATGAGCCATAAAAATATTGCCATTAAAATCATGTCCCCTGTTACGATATGCAAGTAATAACAAAAGTAGTAAACGAATATTAGCATTTTTGTCGTCAAATGAAATATGGTATTTTTCTCTTTTAAAACTTTCCACAAATAAATAAGGAAATCAAGAATACGGTACTATACCGTGCAGTGAGTTATTCTAGTAAATCAATGTTATCGCTTTGACGTCAGTAGGCCTACGGTAGGCTACTGTCAGAATTAGGTAGTCGTTATTTGAAGCACAAATATGCGAGGAATGTTCTGTCAAGATATTTAAAATTATTTTAAAACACTCGTAATTTTAATTTCATTTGTAGTTGTTACCTCTTCTTTAATTGAATATGTTCGAATTACTCAATAAAAGATGTTTTTATTAGAATCGGAATGCTGTGTTACCAAATAAATATATACGGCCATCTAACCGAAAATGCAACTACATTATTTATATAATTTCAAATTTTAAATATTTGAATAGTTCAATTTTATTTTCAAGTAAACTAAAAGACAGAACGAGCGAGGGATGAGTTTCTCCCTTTACACGCTTCAATCATCGATTATGTGACTTACAGTTCAACGACCTCAATACAGAGCTAAACTTGTCGAGTGGTGCTAATTGGAAGAAGTCAAATAATTCATATGATTTTACCGCTTAAACGAGACCTATTAAGGCCCGATATTACCACGGCCAGTTAGTATTTATCTGACAGTTGGTGAAAACAAATAGCATGGGTAACCATGGTGATAACAAGTTTGAACTGTCAGATAAAGGCTAACTGGACTTGGTAATACCAGGCCTAAGTTAACTGAATATTCCTCAGTAATCAAAAATAGTTCAAATTACCATGCACGATATTACACATTAACACGCAGTTGCACATAATGCATAGATGGTTTTTATTTAGCATATTTCAGGAATTCAATTGACTGCAGTATAGAATTTAAAAAAAAACATAATAAAGGAGCATAGTACATGAATGAAATCGAATGAAAAACAATAATAATCATCAAATGAATCTATATCAGTAGTTACCATACTACTATTTTGGCATACTATTATGACTATTGTGACATGGATCACCATCTAGCAAAATGCTTCACATAATAATTCAGAATATCATATTTGAAGTACAGTACTGATTGTCAAACAATGAATTTTGTTATAAGGATGTTTCCCGAAGAATGCAGCTTCTTGGGTTACTTAAGTTGTACAAAATTGGTCAAAGTTTTACTTAAATAATATTGATACCGGTACTTATGAGAATGTTTCAATATCAATTATAAAGTTATCGGTAAAATACTGAAAGTTAACCTATAACGGAAGACGATATTATAATATGCTATGCTGAGCTATACTAATATGCTACAACAAACGCGTGCAGTTGCACTAACATGAGTCCATACTTAAAATCCATACAGAATAAGTCCATATTCTGTCATATATATATCGTATGGTGACAGTTTGTAACCATACTTACGTACCATAACCGAATGAAATATTTTTATCGCCAGGACATTTTAAGAAAAATATTTAACTGCCAGCAGTTATTAGGGCCTAATAATGTAGCAATTTCGCACGTTTAAGAACAGGACACCGGTACACACATACCCGACAGACTACACACCTGACTTTTCTTTAAATGCTGTGATAATTTATTACATAAACATTGTGTGTCCTTATCTAGGTCAGATAGATTGACTGATAACGGAGCACTGAAAAGTTGATAAAATTATAAATATATCGGTCACAAATACGTCAGAGCGATAGAAAGCAGTCGCCATTGTATACACAATACATTGTATTGTTCCCTATGATAACCAGCATACCAAGGGATCATGTTGAATTTTTAATTTTTGTTGTAAACTGATCGATCAAAAAATTATTGAAGAGTGCACAATCGGAAGAAATATACTATTTCAACATCTGCATGGCATGTTCACGATGTAGTGATACCAACCTATTTCATCATAATATAAAGGAGGTGACCCAACTCGGGTCTTGTTTGTGAAATATTTCCAGGGTCAGAATCTGAGTTCATCGTCCCGATTGCCTGTAGCGCAGCTATCGCTTTTATATCGAACTGTTCAGAACAACAATGCTCAACAATGCTAAACACGGCCCAGAAGATTACGATAATTAAAGATTTTGTCAGTTCAACAATGCCACCGCGTAGCCACTCTTAGTTACATCTAGTTCACAAGGAGATCCGCTAAATCGCGACAGGCAATCGGAACGATTGGCTCTGAAATGACCGCAAGAAACCACAATTACTGCCCGTGTTATCAGCATGGGAGCTGGGTCACCTATCTTATATAATGATGAAATAGGTTGGTGTCACTACATCGTAGCCCGGTTTCGCATGTCATAGATGAAACACGTTGTAGTGACACCAACCTATTTTATCATAATATAAATAAGGTGACCCAACTCCAATAGGCCTACTGATAACATGAGCAGTATCTGTGGTTTCTTGCGGTCATTTCAGAGCCAATCGTCCCGATTGCCTGTCGCGATTTAGCGCATCCCTTGTGAACTAGATGTAAATAAGAGTGTGGCTACGGTAGGTAGCCCTACCGGTGGCATTGTTGAAGTAACACAATCTATAATTATCGTAATCTACTGGGCCGTGTATAGTATTGTTGAGCGTTGTTGTTTTAAATAGTTCGATATAAAAGTGATACAGGCAATCGGGACGCTGGACTCAAATTCTGACCCCTGAAATATTTCACTTTCAAGACCCGAGTTGGGTCACCTCCTTTATATTATGATGAAATAGGTTGGCATCACTAACTATACATCGTGGATGAACATCACGAGACGTCATAATTCATGTGCATTTCCCTGCTATATCTCATGGGCCGTGACGGTTGTTATCAATAAAGATAGTGCCTATCAAAAAGACGTGTTTTAATCAAATCAAGAGGTTTGATGTATACATATTTTCAGTGCCATTCTAAGCCTACCGTTAATTTGTTTAAAATATTGTTGCTACTATATTATTAAAATATTTTAAACATACCGTTCATTTTTTGTAGCTTAAAACTAGATCTACGACGCCCTTCGTAGCTCGTTCAACGAGGACGCCGCTTTAGAAACTGAAGTCACGGTTGGGCGTGGGTTTGGCATGGGTTTTTGCTTTATATAAACGACCTAGCCATCTCTGATCATCACTTCATAGTTTCAGTGCTACCTTACCTCATTCGTACCCCCAAATTAACTAACTATTGGAGGGATAGTTGAACAAACAATCTAAAACCTGTTTGTCGTGAAAGTATTCTACCACCCATGATATTACTGTGTATAAGAAAACAGAGTTGACAGCTGAAACTTTTGCAAAAATTCAAAAAATAGACGAACTTCTCGAATTAGTTAGATTGAAAATGTAATTCAATTTATTTCCCACTGCATTATTCTTGTAGGGCTTTTCATAAATGTTATAATAATTTTACACTTTTCTAAATCGTGCTTATGGTTGATCCGATTTTGTCCACAAGCAACACAAATTGATTTTGGTACAAGACATCAAGTTCTCCTCTATGTGTAAGTTTGACTTTGGGCCTATATCGAACAGGCCAAGAAAAATTAAAACCATAACATTTTTTCCATTCTGTGAAACTGAGTCTTGAACTCTTGGCTTACAGTAACTGTTTTCGAAGAGTCTTGAATGCGGTGTTTCTTTGACAATTTAAAGTTAAATTTGAATTGAACTTTTACATTAAATTTAAAATTTAAATTAAATTTAAATTTAAATTAAAAATTAGATATAAATTTAATTTGCATGTTTACGAAGCTTGGAAATGTTTTTGGTACACAAGTTCGTAACGATACACGTTATAGTTCTCAAGCCCAGTTTTCACAAAGATCTATGTCGAGAGTCCACTAGGAGAAAAAATTTATCTTCCAGTTGAAGTCTCAATTTAAATTGTATTTTTGATTTTTAAGAATACAAATACGATACATAATATAAAGAATATAATTATATATATATATATATATATATATATATATATATATATATATATATATATATATATATATTATATTGATATATGGATGAAGATATAAAATATAGATATAGACATAGAAAACAGATATAGAAAGTGTTATCTATCCTATACTCTATATAATATCTGAGTAATTGTTCAGTTAGAAGTACGGGGCTTACATTGAGTGATGTGTAATTATTCACTTCTTATGCTAATGTATTTGCCCTCTTCTACCAAGTCACAAGGTTGGTTTACAGGCGGCCTATCATGCCAAGTTAGAAAGTAACTGAAATGTTTTTACGTCATCAGTCACCCGTATTTTTAGAGATTGCCACAAATAATTGACTGTTTGTCGTTAGGGAAACGCTGTAGTACGTATGTCATAGAATGAGCATGCCCGAGTCGAAGATATCTACTGTATAAATATTAAATATAAACAAGTTATAAAATTTAAATATGGGCAGATTATAACATTATAACTACAGGAAAATTAGAACTGGTAATATTTTTTTAAATATACCATCATGAAAGAATTCCATTTAAAAAATGAAACCACAGTTCCAATGTGTTTTAAAACAATTTGTACCAAATTCTATAATAATTTTGAAGGCTGAAAATTGAAAAAAATGAAAATTATTATCCATTTCATTATCAAAACTATAAAAAAAACATGTGCACATTATTGAAAATCACAATTAATTCTATAGTCACGTTTCGTTTCCCAACTTTGTTTGGTTTAACAATCATAATCAGTGCTTTCGTAAAAATGGAGTTGCCGTATAATCTTTGTCTTCTTCAGCATAAAACCTGATTCATTTTTTTTCAAATTGGTAATCAATTACAAGCACTTGAAAAAATATTCAAATAGAAAATCAGCCTCAGTTTTTAGGATACTTTCAATCTGCGAATGCCCAGAGCACCGGATGACGCGAAAGTTGATCTATTATATTTTTAACTTGAAAACTCAATCAATTCTCTTCGGCGATCAATTTTCTCTACACTTGATTAAATATATTGTGAAATATTATTATGAATTAAAATGGAAAGTCGCGCGTAGTGGGAGTGTAAACTAACGAACCATTACAGGCTAGCCTACAGACGACGATTGACCGTCTCCCGTATCTCAAAACATTGACGGTTGGAGTGTAAAACTCGAGTCGTCAAGTCAAGGTGTAATGATTGAGATGAAATGACCTAATCAGTTTAAACTCTTTTAAGATCTGTCTCTGAACAAGAATAGGTAATACCGCAACAGTTGGCGATATAAGAGAATAGGATAATAGAATCATTATTGCTATATTTACCAAAAAATGTCCTTTTGTCTATGTGCGCTATTATGGCATAACTGTGTGTTTTACCCAACAGCCTTCTTTCGTCAGTTTTGAAGAAATAATAAAATAGAAAAAAATTGATAAAAGTAGTCTCAGTGGAAGGGCAGCAGCTGTTCATCGGACTATCGGTCTATGTCACCACATCCCGGACGTTGTTGCTGTATAGTTATTTTTTCGCATAGCCTAAACTAACCTAAATAATCCAATCTAACTAATTCAATGGACCTATTCCTATAACCTATCCAAACTAAGAATAGCCACTTCGCAGAGAAAGGGCACTATAGGGGACTGTCTTATGTACAATAAAGTAGGCTGTGGTTTGACCTTAGATTAGGTTAGATTAGTTGATTGGAGATGAGTGGGATGAGTTTGAGAGATGAGTTGATTGGATTGATTTATTCAGGTTGCTCAAAAACTTACAACATTCCGAATGTCCATCTGCAAGGACTGCCGAATAGAGTCATTACATTACATTATATTCATGACGAAGTATGAAATATACACCTTTTTTTTCACTTCGCATGTGTAGCATTTTGGTGTCACTTTTATTCTAAAATGTGCTTGCATAATTACTTTCAGTGCAGGCTTTGCAAGTATGAATAATTTATCAATTCAGCAAAGTGGCAGAATTATTATTACTGTCGAAACACCAAGATATGTAAGTGGGAAAATAAAATGATATTGCAGCTAAGAGCGTAAAGAATAAAAACAATTACACTTCATTTTTATTTTGTTGAGCTTACGCAAGCGAGATCATAAAAAATTGAGCTTCAAAGCAACAGTCTTATGAATGACGAAAATGACATGTCACTGCGCCTCGATAATAAATTGAACAACAGGTGTAAAATACTCGACTACCGTCGGTTCGTTTTCAATAATTAGGCCTATGTATACTCTCTATCGGTTCGTATAATGATGTGATGATTGATGATATCAGTTTAAAAATGAGACTGCGCGTTTATTGAAACACTGGATATTTTATATTTTCTTAAATTAAATCAATTTTGTATATCCAATTATATCATGTACGATAAAAAGTTTCGTATTATTGTCGATTTTTTATTGTTCTTTGTTGTCATTATTATCAATTTTAATTGAAAAATCATGGAATGAAATGAACGAAGTGAGTTTCGTGCTATTGCCATTTTTATCGTTCTTTGTTGTCTTATTTTCATTTTTAGTAGAAAAATCATGAAATGATTTGAACGAAGTGAAATCCGTTTACTGAAGAGAAACTGCACTTATTGTATTCTTTTATTTCTAAATTGCTAAACAGGTTGAACTAAATCATATTTAATGTAGAGCCTAATTCACACCATTTGATTCCGATTTGTAAAGGCTTTACCTTATGAGTACGGTCAAACGTAAAAAGGACTTACAGCGTTTTTTCCATATACTAACAATTTAATTCCCAACAGAAGATATACACTTCGAATCTATCATTAAAATATAACATTAATAAAACTTTTCGATCAAATTCGATCCAATCTATTTCACTGCAATTACAAAAATAATTATTTTTATAAATCCTAGAAGCCCTGCGCCCAAACGCACTGTATAGGCCTATATACATATATGTATATATATATATATATATATATATATATATATATATATATATATATATATATATTATATATATATATATATATATATATATATATATATATATATATATATATATATATATATACACATATATTTATATTTATATAAGTTATGACGAATGTTCTCGCGGATTGGATGAAATGTTGTTTATCTATACGTTCGCCGAACTATCAAGAAAAATCCCTGATAATAGCAGGTCACATCCTGCCGAAACGTATTAGAAGACAAGGCCCCTCTTGGGACCGTAATTCTATCTCGAAAGAGCAAACGCGGTCAACCCGAGAAAACGAAACAACATATATATATTTATATATATATATATATATATATATATATATATATATATATATATATATATATATATATATATATATATACATATATATTGGGCATTCGTAGTGTGCCGTAGTGTATTCGTAGTGCTTTTTTCGTTGTGTATTTCGTATCGTATTTTCGTATTGACGGTATTGTATTGTATCAAGTCAGCTAGGTTACCTAGGTATAGCCTAGATTATTGATTGAACATCTTTACCTCTCATCTAATCAACCAGAACTCAAATTACATGATCAGATCTCGTTTATAAACACAGACTAGTTTCCAATATATATTTTTTTCTTTTCCACGAAAACAGCAGCTCTCTTGAGGCCAAGTCACGCATCAGCAATCCGTTAAACGCACAAATATACCGTATCTACTTGACTACTATATCTTTATCTAACACGTTGAGCATGGAAACGGTGCACGCAGTTCACGTGCGGAAAAAATCAATACTCTAAATTAGTACAATAATTTGATATTGATAGAATAGAATAACATGGGTAACCTTTATTTTTATCATGTACAACAAAAAGAGGTCGAGATTCAGTCAGTTGACCGTTCTTCCAACTAACCAATTATACCTATGAGAAATCAAAGAAATATGAACAATGAATATAATGTGAAACATAAGTGCAAATTACTTGATAAAATAACTTGAAAAATATGACATGAAACAGTTTTAACTTAATTATAACAATTAGTTTACAATTTGATTTCATTTGTACTTGAATAAATAATGTTACATAAAGGGAAATGGATGAGTATTATACGGCCTATTATACTACTTTCATGTCAGAACTTCTTGGTGAGGAAACACAGAAACTGGCTGTTTGTAAAACCTAGGAATAATCGATTTTGAACCATTTTTAGAGAATATGCTCCATATCAAATTCAATTTATACTATGGACAAAAAACTGACGATCTCAACATTGAAAATATTACATTTCTGGTTTCTGAACCAGCCCCAGGGAAAGCCGACTTTGTGTTTCAGCATAGAGGTTTCAGTAATTTCAACTTTTAACTCTGATCATTTTTAGAGTTCTTGTTATAGCCACAGTGTCTCAATATAATTAGGTTAATTACAACGGTGTGCAGTTGGAAATTATGTTTAGAAGTCAACGCTACAGAGACTTGCTCATCCAACAATGTAGCCTACAACGTTTCAAATATTCAATATTTCAAATTATTTTATTATTTTTATTTATTTTTATTCAACTATTTTGGAATTTGGATTGTTATATTATGAAAGGACGTGTGGATAATAGAAAAGAACTGAAGTAGAAATTATGCGATCGAAGGTGTTAAATCCTTATAAAAACCACTAGCATATTAGAGGAATAATATAAATAGCTTCTAGATTTTCTAAGCTTCTAAAAATATATGAGGGCATGTGGAATATTATTTTTTGTTTCGTAATTAGTGTTCTCTTCAAGACTGAAGATGGTATGTCAAAGTCAGGTTCTTGGATCAATGCCATCTTTAATACTGCAGTCAGTAATGTGGCCCATGGCCATGAAAACAATTCAATGTTGTTGCAGACAAAAACAAAAGTACGAAAGTTGAAATAAGTTCATTTTGTCTTGGAAAATCTTTACTGACGCAATTGACGACTCGCAGTCTCCGCCCCCTTGACGACACAGATCATACCGTCCAATCAACAGTGCTGTTGGAACTGTAGTGAAATTCAAATATCCAATCAGGGTATTTTGAAATGATCACAAATTATATAGATCCAAATGGTCTACTGGTGAAACCACGCCTATTTCGAGTCGTCAATTAGGAGTATAAGACTATACAGCACGGTGTACAATATATTTTACAGCGTGGAATATAGTTAAAAGTTATACTTCATTACAATGGCAACGTTGTAAATTTGTACCTCTAACTGGCAGTTTGAAGTTTGCAATGACCATGGTTACTCGTGGTATTCATAAACTGACAGATACGTACAGGCTAACTGGACTTGGTAATACCGGGTCTCATTGAAGCGTTGCGATGTTGAATCTAATTCAATCATTCAACTTGGAATAATATTTAAGTGTGCTATAGTAATAAATGTAATTTTTCACTGAATCTTGCATTTTTATTACGGATGGACCGTCTGGCTACAAAATGCAAGGAAAATTATTTTAAAATGTATTCTTATTTATAAGTTATAAGTTTATAAGTTATACCCTAGCACTTTAAACAGTCCTACAGGAGACTGGAGTTCGATTCCCACCATAGTCGACCATCCTGACAGAGTTGTTCTCTGTCGTTCAGGTTAATACTGGAATGGTTCATTTACAGCAGATCACAACCTAGGCCTACTCCTCGCCACTATCCAAAGATACTCAATAAAATAACCTTTCATCTTATCATCCCATCATCTCTTTCGTCGTTCACCGACGCCAGTAGATCTTATATATAACCATCAGTATTAATAAAAAACTATATGTAATTAAGTTATAACATAATAAATCTTCTGTATCTACTCACATTAAAAAAGGGCATAGGGGTGGGCAGGACATTTCGATAGATACGGCCCAATACAAAAAATTGAAAAATACATTTTCTAGCAATGCTTTACAGTTATAGGTAAAATAAACATTGTCAGGCGTTGTCCCATTGTTTTCCCAACATGATCACTTCATTGGTGGAAACATAAACAAAAACGTGAGCTGACATCTTTATATAATTATACAAATGTACGTTGAAATACTTAAATTCTAGCTGGGCCGATACAAATAATTGCTACACATACAATGGCTACACCCTTGTAGGAAAAGAATATGAAAAAACCATTGGGAAAAACCTGCACAGTCAGGAGCCGATAATGGGGAGAGAGGCTCCCATTTCGCCCCGCGAATACATTTTTGAAATTTGAAGGAATTAAATGTGATTTCACAAAGTTTGTAAGAATTATGTGTTGGCGTAAGAAATGTTCTTTCGCGATAATTGTTAGAGATAATTCAAGCACAGATGTGATTCAAGGTAAAAAATTTAGTACACCCCACCCCTCACTGGGTGATGCAAGAGGTACGGCCTGCATCGTCTCTGCGCACGTCTATGCAAAAGGAATAGAAAACTGAGTTTGTTAATATTTAATTACTTCAAGACCCGGTATTACCAATCAAGTCTAGTTAACCTATATCTGACAGTTGGTGAAATAAATAACATGGGTAACAATGGTGATAACAACTTTAAACTGCCAGTTAGAGCTTCTCCCACGGTGGTAATTCCTATAGGCAGTGCGATATAATTGCACTTAATTAATTAACGGAATTAACGAATGAATATAACCATTAAGTAATTGTTAATTGTTATGAAAAAGTGAACATTACACAACTTATAATCATATCACACTCCAATAATCGGTAAAGAGAGAACCATTAATTGCTAAATTCTGTATAAATTGCATTGTATAAATTAATTAACCACAATATTTTTACAATCTGGACAAAGTATGGACTTTGAATATTCAAATGCTGCCACTAACATGGAATTCATTAAGAACATATTGCAAATATGAAATAAATGTAATTAAGAATATCATAGTTAAATATATCTCATTTATTATATATTTGTCCTATGTTTTTTGTATAGATAAAGGTTACGACGACTTTCAATGTAACATCAAACGTGATTGGCGATTTTTATGTTGCCGTATCATTGATATTAATTAACAACTATCAATATGAATATGGTATATATAGACCTAATGTTTCAAGTTTGATTAAAGATGCAGTCTCTCTCTCTCTATCTTCATGTATATATATATATATATATATATATATATATATATATATATATATATATATATATATATATATATATATATATATACAGACAGTGTTAGTCTGTGAAACGGAACCAACGAAATTATGATCCTCTTTTTCTTGCAGTCGTAATTATATATATATATATATATATATATATATATATATATATATATATATAGGGCCTATATATATATTCAATTACATGAGCTACCATATCTTTATACTGACAGTTGATGATATATTACTCGATTATTGGATTCATTCTTATAGAAATATATCTTAAATTTATAATTAATTTCTTTTTGTTCATGTTCGACACCGACACAGTTGACAATATGGAACGATTCTTTCTTCGTCCTAACAACAGCATGTTGGCAAACGGATGGTCAAGGCTTTAATAATTATACTCACCAATGTCATGCATGCGTTCGATGAAAACTGATGATCAATAATTCAATATAATACTATACATTTTTGCAAAAACTAGCATTATAGCATGTGAGCATGATAGTGTGTAGAAAATAAAAATTATCAACATAATACCACAAAACAAAATAATTATATGATAACAGAAAATGGTGATAATTTATATGAATATGAATCCCAAAATCGGTGGTCCCCAATTAAGGCTAGATGCGGGATGTATCATGTATAAATACTAAATAGCAGTGAAAAAAACTATTCACCGTAATAATCGTAAAATGTTATATCATGTGATTCTAGTTTGCCTGCATTCACAGGAAGCTATAGAAATCTCACAGCACATGCACATTCTAAGTGAAGTGTTTCTCAATTTTAATCATCATTATTATTTATTTACTGACAATAAGCCCTAATAAATGTATAGATTGCATCAAGCTATGTTTTCATGATTAAGACATGTGCAAGTAAATGCATTGGCAAATTGGGCGAATTTCACTGACTGAGGGCAAAACCCTTTTTTAATTGCTAATTTCAAATTAAATTCATATGTATATATAAATTAACATTAAATGTATATATTACATGTATATAATATGTGTAATTTAAATGTGAATCAATTTAATTGTATACTCATTCCTGACATGTCCAATATCTGATACAGATCAATTTAGGAGATTCTATTGTATCCTAAATATGTTGTTTTGTGATGACAAAATGTAACATATCTAATTCAATCCAGACATGTCACAATTTAATCAATATGGTCCAGACAAGATAAACTTGCCATCGACTGAGGAGTATGTATAAAATTGATGAGAACTCGAAAAGATAATTACGCGCACTTCTCATTTTAATTAAAATCACAGACGAATGAATGTTATTTTTACTCCATTTAACTCATCTCCAGATGTGAGATAAGAAATGTTATGAATTATTAATTGCTTGAATAAATGAGATCATAGTTCGTGCCTTATGCTCGTCTCTTATACATTGAAAATATTTATTCAAGACAATATTCACGACTTTGGATGACATGTCAGTGTAATGAGAAATACAATATATAATTTAACCTACCTGTTACTGTTTGAAATGACACTGCTATTGTTGCTTGTCACTACTTTCGAAATAGAAAATACTGCACAGTGCACAATGCCGTGTAGTGTGGCGATAGATTGCGTGGCCGGCCAACAGCTGAGCTGGGATTTGGTTGCGCGCGCACACATCGATAACCATGGCGGCACAAGAATATTACGTAATACATTATAGTCGCCGGCCGTACGCAGGGCGACATCTATTTACGTGTTGCAAACTATTCTTTTTTTCATAATGGGTAGGATGAACAAAAGGGCCTAATATTTAATTTTTTTTTATTAGGTTACTTATTCATTGTTGTGTACATTTCCAACCATTACTACATTTACTACATTTTGTTATTTTCCTTTGCCTGCTGATTTTTGTTCTTCATTGTTTCAATACAAGTACTGATTATTGTATTTTATTACTAGATCCTTGTTCATTATTCCCTTACTTATATCAATTAGTTTAGTTCAATATGTATTCCTCCAACCGAAGGAGTGCCGTATTTGTGAGGTCTCAACCGATTATAAAATCCCTTGTTTCACATCCACATTACGTTTAATAGAAAAGAAAAAAAATGTGTCAGAACGTGTATGTTACAATTAAGAAAACTTCATTTTAGATCTAGAAAACTACAATGAATTGAAAATGACATTATTAAAATGGAAACATTTGAAATATTGAAAAGATAATTAAAATAAATTTAGAATGGCATTTTGAATTTCAATAATTTTTGTTAGCCTTAATTGGAAAACAAGTTTTTGACGTTAATAAAAAAAGAATTTAAATTATGAAGAATTAGACCACAGTTTTTGCCACGCTACGAGTGTACACTTGAATTTTCATATGAGTTCATAGAGTGTCTGAATTTATTATCAGAATCCAAACTTCATAATTAAAGTAAAAGAAGCAATATTATTTTCCTTTAGCATTGTCTAATATTGTCACGAGTCTACCAGTTTCTTTCAAACATACAATTATAGGATATTTTATTTCCTTTCAAGTTTCCATATAATATTCTGACTGAGAATTAAAATGGAAAATTTTAGTTTTTAAAAGTATAAACTATTTTACAAAAATAGTGGATATAGACATTGTGTGACCAATGATACTACTGATTTTATTCAAGAGCCCATGGGAGTCTTGGCAAAAATCAACTATATACTAATCGGTTTATGTACTAGGAAAATGCAGCATGTGTTGTAAATTGAGTGAGATTTTATATGAAATGTAATGGAGTGCTAATAGGCCTACACACCTTGACTTTGATTTTTTCAACTCCCTTCTTTCTCATTCATCTATTGCTTATTTCAATCAGTTTTACTTGTTAATCTATTTCATAATTTTCTCAATAGCTTTTATTATTATTGATATAATAAAAATACACGATAATATTTATATCTATTTTGATACGGCTCATCAGATTTATTTAAAACTCTGGAATTATCTGTACAATACATTCACCTAAATCAAGTAGAAATTTGAGTTTATTCGGAGACATTTTTGGCCACATCTTTTCTCCTGGGCTATTCTTATGGGGGTTTTCAAAATTTTTAAATCATTTTTCTATTAACCAATTGCACCTTAAAACTATACAGATAAAGAAATATGTCATATGTGCATGCCAAGTTCAATCAAATAAAGTCTTCTGTTCTGTGGAGCGCAACAAAACAAAAATTCTAGTAGGTCAAATTGTGTCTGCTTTGCTCATCCAATAATCCAATGACCAATTTACCAATTATATCAGTAATATCGGTATGAATGAGATATCAAAATACTAATTCGGTAGAAACAGTTATTTTAAATATTTTCAAGATGGTATAAGTAAAAACTATTTAACCTGCATCGCATAATTTTCACATGTATGAAGCTTTGAAAAACATATTTTTCAGCTGTGGTCTGTCTATACCTGTGAAAATGATGGAATCCAAGGCCATTAATTGGATGAGCGAAGCGAAGACTCAATTTCACTATACCGAAAAAAAGTGCCTGTTTTTTTTGTTTTTTTGTTCGCGCTCCACAGGTCAGACAAAAATTCAAAATCAGTTGAAACTTGGCACACACATGAGCCCCTATCTGACTTGATGCTGTATAGTTTTGAGGTGCGATCGGTTGAACCACTTCTGAGAAAACTCATTCCAAAGTTTTCAAACATCCCATTAGAATAACCCAGAGGAAAACATTCGTGAAAAATATTTCATCTGAGAGGATTCAAATTCTCAGAGAATTTCAATCTGATAATGATACACATTATTCCGAACTTTCACTCAAATCGGGTCAGCCGTTTCGATGTAAAAAATATATATAATGTTATTTGTGTTAATTATTCAAAGCTATTAAGATACCTATTAAATCAAAGCAACAAGTGTCACCACTTGATTGTAAGCGATTAAAACAAAGCCTTCTTTATTATCATATAAATTATTAATGGAAAATAAGATGGCAGTGATGTAATGGTTTGGATCTCAAGGTGTATATATATATAATAACCAATCCAAAGATAAGTTGATATGTTCCAGCTCATCCATCAACGCGGAAACACATAACGCGTTTGCCTAGTTTTATTTCACATCACTATGTGGGTGTTTTGGTTTTCTTATCTTGGAAGTTTGATATCTGATGCCATTCAAAAGTTAGCACCAAAAACCTGATATTTTGCTTAATTAACTACAATGCACTCTTAAGAAAATTATACAGCCTAGTTTGTAATTGGATGAGCGAAGCGAAGACTCAATTCCACCATACCCGAAAAAAAAGTGCCCGTTTTTTTTTTTTTTTTTGTTCGCGCTCCACAGGTCAAATGAAGCTTCAAAATCAGTTGAAACTTGGCATACACAAGTGTCCTTATCTAACTCGATACTGTATAGTTTTGAGGCACAATCGGTTCAACCACTTCTGAGAAAACTTATTTCAAAGTTTTCAAAAATCCCATAAGAATAACCCAGAGGAAATAATTCGTTAAAAATATTTCATCCGAGAGAATTCAAATTCTCAAGAAATTTCAATATAATAAATTAATAATGATACACATTATTCCGAACTTTCACTCAAATCGGATCAGCCGTTTTTATGTAAAAAAATATATAATGTAATTTTTGTAAATCAACCAAAGCTATCAAGATACCTAATAAATCTAAGCAACAGGTGTCACCAATTGATTGTAAATGATTAAGGCCCGGTATTACCAAGTCTAGTTAGCCTTTATCTCACAGTTCAAACTTGTCATCACCATGGTTACCTGTGGTATTTGTTTTCACCAACTCTCAGATAAATACTAACTGGCCGTGGTAATACTGGGCCTAAGACAAAGCCTTCTTCATTATCATAGAAACTGATTAGGACATAGGATGGCAGTGACTTAATTGTTTGGATCTCAAGGTGTATATATACATATAAATAACCAATCCAAGGATTGGATTGAAGAATCCAAAGATTGGATTGAAGAATCCAAAGATTGGATTGAAGAATCCAAAGATTGGATTGAAGAATCCAAAGATTGGATTGAGGAATCCAAAGATATAGGTTGATATAAGTAGTTCATCCATCAACGCGGAAACACATAACGCGTTTGTCTCGTAATAAACAAATTATTCAGTCCTATATCATTTTTCCCAGTTTGGTGCAACATAATAAGACGAAGAATTGATACACAAACTGCTATTAAATAATTGATGTCAACAGTAGAATAAAAATCATTATTTATTTGTTATCAATAAAGTGTGCGTTTTATTTTCGAATACAGATTTGATCTATTATAAAAACAGCACGTGGAAAATAGTAAATACTGCTAAGGTGCTAATAAAGTGAGATGAATAAATTACATGAAATATTCATCATTTCAACAGAACTTTGCGTATTAGGAATGCTAGAAGATACCGGTAATACAAAATATCTATCCATGCGGTGCCTAGCTATTTCTAGAATCTAGATGCAAATCTATGAAACCCTACGTTTAATCACAGTCTGATAAGCTACCTTATTATGTAAATGGGTTCAAGTTTGAACACAAATGTTCTACCTGGTTCATTGTTGTAAATCAACTATTGTGCTGAACCTAAAATAATTTAGCTAGCCTCATAAATTCTTTAAATTATTAAATATAAATATTGTCATAAAAATCACATCAGATCAACAAAGTATAAATATTGAATATAAATATTGAATACATAGAGATTCCAATATATTAAAAGCTATTTACGTCAGTTTTTAGTTACAACGTAATAATAAATGCAGTTTGTAACTAATAATTAAATACTGGTAATATTAAATTACAAAAATCCCTAGATGTCAGTTTTCTCTAACAAAACATTGTTGGATTCATATTCGCTGGTAAACGAGTTTGACTGTTTAATCGAAGAATCCATCTCCTTTTTCATTTCATCTTTCTGATTCTCCATGACAGCTGTTGATGGCTGCATGAGTTCTTTTGCCCAAGTCAACGGATTGTAGCATGGAGCTTCGCCACCTAGTTCTGCTGGCAAGATGTCCTTAGCGATGTAGTCATGGAGAGTACTGAGGTTGTTACCATGAAGATAGATCTGTAACAACATTAAATATCTATGTTCAATAGTTGAACTATAAAGAGCTGTGCTCAACAAGGCTGGGTTACCTGAAAAAGAGATTTCAAGAAACATTGTAAAGTATGATAATCTAATATAGTCCTAACTTGCATATTTAAAAATGAATACAGCACTACAAGTAAAATTAAATAGGTAGGCCTACATTATTTATGAAGGAGTGAAGAAATGATGTTCACAGCTTCAAGAAATAAATCAGGAACCGAATAGGCTACATGCTGAAATTACACCGGTAATTGAGGGGAAAAAAACTCGTTGAACCATTTTGTTTGTATAAACATTATCCCTTTCAACTCCTGCTATTCTGTCCTTTCTACAGCTCTACCAGTGAGCGCATAACCTTCACCAGTACTATACTATACAGGATAGTATTGTACTAGTACCAGTACCGTACTATAGCTTGTGCTGAACTATGCCGAGATGTCACAACAACAAATATGTGTACAACCTGTTCAAGCTGACAACAACAACAACGAAGTGAAAAGAAATTATTTTTAAAATCCACAAATCATCTTTTAAGATGAATAATGAAGCTACTCAATAAAGTGTAGGTTACAACCATTTACAGGTAGTGAAGTTGTCATGACAACTAGAGAGCAGACCTATGGATCATTCTTCACACCACATATGTGACTGTTAGATGTTGAATATGTGTCATGACAATTCAAAGGAGGTCTGGAAAGAGAGATGGAAAAACATAACGTCAATAACCCATTAACGCGACATTGAGCTCATTGAAACGGTTTTTGTTTGAGCCATATAGGCTACCTCACACA